>OY856411.1:803612368-804192368 GCA_963693085.1 Alisma plantago-aquatica
TTTCTACTTAGTATTTAAGATAAAAAAACATTTTATTGAAATACCTTAGTAGAAGCACAAGCAACAAATTGGGTTGTCGATCTTTTTTGAATGGAGAAACATATGGATCTAAAAACAAAATTATTGGACATACATGGAGAAACCATAATATTCCTATTTATTATATTTTGATGGCATCAAAGAAGGAAAATTGCATCATCATAAAGCATCCCAAAGCTATCAAAGTGAAAGGCTGAAAATGATGATGAATTTCTTTACATGTTGCACCATGCTTTTGGGCCTTTTGCACCACGAAGTTAGAATTTTTCTGGCCTTCTTTGAAGTTGTTTGGAAGGATGCTTGTTAGGGGAGAAACTCCAATGAGATCTACACATGTATGTTTGTCATATGTCCAATCAAACAATAATATATCAACACGACATTGTGTATGGAGACCATCAACATGTGTGTCAAGGAAGGCCACAAGATCATCCTTCAGTACTTTTAACCCAACATGAGAGACAAGGTAAAAAAGAGCATCATGAAAAATATTATGATGAAACTTATATCCTAGTCGTGAGTGTCAATGGAAGGCATGATCATCAAAAGAATCAATGTCTGTAGTGTTGCAAAGCATGCAACATTCATCACCTTGATACAAGGGGATCGTGAGTCGGTACTGAAGGATAGATCGATACTCAATAGGAGACATAGACGAGCTAAATCCTTTAATAGGAATAGTAAGCACTAAATCTTGTACATGGTAAGCTTGTAGAGAAGAGAGAATAACATGTTGTTGTGGGATTAGACTTATAGAAAATTGTTGGATGATTGTCTTGTAGTAAGCATCTGCCAAAATAGAGTGGGCCTTTGCAGTGGAAGAAGGCATATGTGACAACTTGGACCAACAAAAATATGGCAATGCATTACATATGGAAGTACTTGCAGAGTCAAAGGAGATTCCTACATGCATAGAACCAACCACTCACAAAATATGATCTTGGAGCTCTTGGGTGTGGATATGAGAAGAAACATAAGCAAAGTGGCAGACATCATGGGATGAATAGATGCCAAACCCCCAAGATACATAGGAAGTGTGGCCAAGCTCCACTAAAGATCACCAAATCATGGGCCATCACCAACCTCAATTCGTTCCAGACAATGAGAAAGTCTATGGTCTAAATCACCCCAAAACATATGTGATAGAAGTTGGCAGTGTCGTCCTGAGACCAAACATCATCTTGGGAATCCCAAAAGCTGATAGTAGAATAAGAAGCTCACATTGTGGTTCCTGAAGTAAGGCCAAGTGATCCATTATGGAAACATTTTTTGTCACAAGTTTCCTGAGAAGATCTAAGAAAAATATGATTCTGTGGAAATAGGAGCACCTCACACTCTGGATGAGAAATGTCAGTAGGAAATAACCCTAAATCTAGCTCTTGTATTGGGTCAATTGTAGGCCAAAAGATTTTGTACTACTGAGATGAAGACCAAAGATGGGGACTCACTGTTGGATGAGACGAAGAGGTTTAAACATTTCCACAATGTCTCCAATAAGAGTTCAATCATCAAGATAGAAGGAAAGAAGGTCAAGGTGACATTCATTCTTCACCTATAAAATAAGAGAATGTTGTGCAACATAAAAAGGAGGGGTCCCAAAGGATCACTTTTTTGTACACCAACGCTTTAAGTGTGACACCTCATCATGCTAAATGAGAATACTCAAAACACAAAACACAATAAACTATTAATTAATCACATAGTAAAAAATGCAGAATAATTAAAACCAAAATTCACATTATGAACAAGTTCTAAAACATTTACATAAAGGTCCATCTTTTTCATTCTCATATATTATAATAGGGATTTTCATCGATGCTCAATGTCCTCAGCCACATCCTATGTACATAAGAAGAATTTACATGTACATGCCATATCTACATACAATGGCATACTTTCAAAATATTGTGTCAATACAAATATCTTATCTAGAAAACACCTCCCATAACCTAACTTGAGAGTACATGGATGACACTAGGACTCTACTACTAATATCTACAGATGACCAACCTTCTAAATCTATTGATCACCAGGCTGGTTTTCTTCTACAGCATGACCTTGACCTCATTGCATGTGGCCACCTACAAAGATGTGGTGACCCACAACTGAGACCCAGTCCCAACGAGAGTTATAACTCTCTCCAACATATATTGATTACAATAGATTAATTAACAATAAATAAACTAGGAAATTGAAATACTTAATAAGCAATTGAGTAAATTGAACATTTTAAGCATACTAAGCAAGTTAAACAAGTAAACTTAGCAATAAGTATAACTACTCAAACTTTACAGAATCACATTTTGTAAGCATTATGTAGTATAAGGACAAGGCAAGGGCTAATCATTCAATATGAAACATATTTAACCCTAACAAATATACTACATGACTTATATTACATCTTTTTTATTACATTGCCCTAAGGGATTTGAGGAATACCACTCAAGTCCCAACTGACCACTACTAAGCCAAAATCAGTGCCATACAAGATCTAGGATAACCAGATTCCTTAGATCTTCTCCCCATCAATCAATACGAGTCCTCCAAAATGACACATCCAGTCAAGCTGCTAAAAACCTAGTCCATCCTTGGTATAGGTCGTGTCACTAGTGATAGGATGTGGGTATGAAAACCCTACCATCTGTGGTACACCTACATTTGTCCTCAAATCTCATCATATACACATATTTGAGACACGACAGTAGTCGTTCTCCTACTGTAGTATGACTGCAAACATCCTCCCAAACACTTCAAGTCAAGATGATAAGCGCCCCGCATACTTAACAGTATGCGCTCCAAATTTCCCTTAAGATTACTCTTTTTACCATCTGGAAAATACTGACACTTAGATGGATCTATGGCACAGGACACCACATGATTAGGGTTATACTTGATTAATTATTCCCAATTCGGTGAATTAAGGCTTCATCATACAAATGGACATACAAACCCTAATTCATTTCTATCAAGTGTATAAGCATTGCAACTTCAGAAGATATAAAACATTTGAGGTATAAATCTTGATCACATTACCACATTATATCATTCATTGCAAATTGATGGACCATACTTGTCATTATACAATTACACATTACCAATTACTTATGACAAGATCCAGGGTTTCAACCTTATTGGATCATGAAGAACATAGCACCTCAATCAGGGCTTAAACATTCCTAAGACCATCACATCAGTCCCTACAAGATCATCATTATCATTTTGGGCCTTCAACATGGCTCAAAATATCATCAACACATATATATCACATATATTTTAACATGAAAAGGTACTATGATATTCAATTAGCACTATATTGAGGTTTCAACACAAGGATAATGTAATGCATTAACACATTGATCATTCAAGAGATCTAATTATAACTAGTCACCATCACTATATTGAGGTTTCAACACAAGGAGAGTGTAATGCATTGACACATTGATCACTCAATCAATTAATCATATTAGAGTTGGTGCAACAAACCAGGTATCATAATGGTACACATATACTTGTTATGGTGATTTATCAAATATATTAATACAAGGGCAAAGGTAAGAATACTAATTAAAGGCACTAAACCATTGGATTCTTATCACTAGGACCCACATATAACACTACTAGAATCATCCTAATTCATATAATGTTAAACATCCAACCTCATCCATTGGATCAAGTTCATTGTTCAAGGTCATCAATTAGGGTATGAGTCCAACCATTAGATTCATTGAACCAAGCGATCATTGATTTAGGGATGAATTGAACCTACATATACGAGCTTGACTCACCATCGGTTATGGTGAATTTATCCACCAACAATTGTGACATCTTGAGCCACCATTGATTGATATGTTCATCACTAATATCATTTCTCACCATCAGATGTTACATTATTATCACCATTGGTTAATAACTCCATTAAGGGACTAACTATTTATCATTAATTCTAATTGAACCAAAACTTGACCAAAGGGGTGACCATCGGTTTACACCATCGGTCACCACCATCATTTGTCATGGTTCCACCATCGGTTTTCATGGGGTCACCATTGGTTGACATGGTGTCACCATCGAGTGTTGTATTAGTGAAGGAAAAAGGGATGAAGACCCTAGTTTAATCCATCAATTGTTAGGTGCTTAGCACCATCGATTGAGCTAATAACCTTCCCTAGACCATCCTCTACCTTAGGAAGGTCGTACACATGTTTAAAGGTTCATTTTAGAACTAGAACAGATCATGGAACACCATAAAAATCCAAAACCCTAGCTAGCATAGCTTTTATATGCAAGGATCTTCATTTTTAATCAAGAACATATGCAAACAAGCTTGGAATAAGCAATATAGGTGAAGAAAGTTATAAAACTTGCCTCTAATGATAAGAGCAGACTTATAGAAGCAAAGATCTTGAAAAAAGAAGGCAAGGAAACCCAAAATTCTGATTTGAACTCAGCCAAGTAGGTACCCTTCTCCACGAGGAAGTAAAACCCTAGAAGAAAGAGCAAGAAAAGATATGTTCTTGAGTTCTAGAGCAATTTAACCATGGAAAAGAAAGGTTATGACTTGGAGATAGGTAGGAGGAAGAATAATAGAGAAGGAAACGAAGGAAATAATGAATTACTTAGTCATTTAGGTCAAGTTCACCAAGAAGAAGCTTTAGAAACCCTAGAAGGAAGCAAATCGAAACTGTAGCTGCTTCTTCCAAGGAGATCACCTTCTTCTTCTACCTTGGATATGTTTTACAGATAAGAATAGAGAGAGAAAGAGGCTCTTAGAAGGAGGGAATTAGTAGAGAGAAAAATCTTTGTTTTGGGTCTAAGGATAAGTATATAAATCTTGGGGGATAAGGTTGAGAAGAAGGATGAGGTATACAAGCAGCTCTCCATTTGTCCATGGTTTAAAGCTTGCATGGACGATCAAGAAGTAGGCCCACAGGCTGTAGGGGACTGTAGGGCCATCATTTGATGGTCTCCTATGCCAGAAATTGGCTGTTGGTCGAAGGTTACCTTCGTTTGATCATTGTTTAGGTCTAAAGATGGGTGTACCATCGGTTGATTATGTCCATAAGTGAACCATGGGTTCGAGTGACACAAACTAGCTTGAACCATCGAACTAGGGCCTTCTGGTGATGACCAATGACCTTTCCACTGGCTATTAGCCATCCGATGATGCCCAAGCAAGTGAATCCATCAGTTGATAGCCTTGAAGGTAGCTCATCCATGGGGGGGGTTAAACCCTAATTCAACATATAATGGAATCTCCTCCAATTCAAGGTACAATTGAGCGTACCATGGATTAAAAAGATAAAAAATGATGAGAAAACATAAAAGCAACATAATTGATGGAACAATTTGCAAAGAAAACACCTTGATTGGGTAAATTGTAGAAAAGTCCAAAATGTACATAAAATTGCATAACTTGCTAAAATAATGTCCAAATTGGACCAAATTTTAAACTTAAGCTTGTCTTATGATTAAAAAGATATTAAAGTTAAATTAAGGTTATAAGCTTTAAATTATGGTAATTAAGCTTGTTTACATTTTAATCAAGTTTAGGGGCCTTACAACTATAAACCCCTAATAAGGGTTTCGCTGCAAAATCCTATGCAAAGAGAAATGGGTACTTCCTACACATTTCATTCTATAGATCCCATGTGAATTCCTATACAACATGATGATGCCACAAAACCTTCACTAAGACCATATCTTTCTTCTTCAACCTTTTCACTCTCCTGTCTAGGATCAACACTAAACCTTCAACATAAGAGATATCCTCATCTAACTCAACCTCTATTGGTTGGATTGTCTGCTTTGTAGATGGATGGAACTTCCTCAACATGGAGATATGGAAAAAATTATGTAAACTATGTATCTATGAGGGTAGATTTAACTTGTATTCCACCTTTCCAACATGAGCTAAGATAGGGTATGATCCCATAAATCTAGGAACCAACTTACCCTTCTATCCAAACGTCAGTACACCCTTCCAAGGAGAAACTTTGAGATACACTCTATATCCCACTTGGAACTCAAGCGTTGTCTGCATAATACTTTTATCTGTCCTGGGCTGCTTTCACCTTTTGTTGTATTACTTTAATCTTCTCAGTAGTCTGTTGTACTAGTTCAGGACCCAAAAGTTCATATTCACCTATCTCATACCAGCAAAGAGGAGAATGAAAACGTCTTTCATATAGAGCCTCATAAGGATCCATATCTATGCTTCTATAATAACTATTTTTATAAGAAAACTCTATTGCACTCATATGTATATCCCAACTCTTCTAAGAAATTGCAACACACATGCCCTCAAGAGATCCTCCAAAGTCTGAATAGTCCTTTCAGACTGGCCATCTGTTTGTGGATGAAAAGTTGTTCTGAACCTCAATTGTGTTCCCATTGGTGAATGCAAATGTTCCCAAAAATGACTTGTGAACTATGGACCTCTGTCAGAAATTATAGTCACTGGAATGTCATGCAGACGGACTATCTCATCAACATATACTTGTGTCAACTTCTCTGTAGTAAATGTCATCCTAACTATTAGAAAGTGAGATGACTTAGTCAATCTATCTACTATCACCCATATGGAATCATGACCCTTGGATGTCCTAGGAAGACCAACCATAAACTCCATAGTAGTATGATCCAATTTCCATTGCGGTATTGGCAAAGATTGTAATGTTCTTGCAGGCTTCTGGTTCTCATCCTTTACCTACTGACAAACTTGACATATGGAAACAAACTATGCCACATCACACTTTAGACCTGGCCACCAATAAAAATCCTTCAAGTTTTGATAAATCTTGGTACTTCCAAGATGCATTGCATACATCAATGAGTGAGTCTCCTCAAGTACCATCTTCCCAAATCTATCAACATCAAGAACTATTGTCCGGTTGTGGTAACAAATTGTACCATCCTCCACCTCATGGAAGCCATCATACTTTTCACTACCAATCCCTAATTTGATATTCTATATCATAGTATGATTTTGTTGTACATCATGAATATGAATCTGTTATCTTAGGGTAGGTTTAGTGTGTAACTGTACCAACAAACCGGACAACAAAGAAATTTCCAGTTGTACGTTCATATGGTGAAGAGACACTAGCGTATCTTTCTTATGGGACACCAAGGAATATAACTTTGCATTGTCTACCATTGATGACGAAGACGACTTCCTAATCAATGCATCAACTACCACATTTTCTTTGCCTCGATGGTTGTCTATTGTGCAATCATAATCGTTAATTAGCTCCCTCCATCTCCTCTGCCTCATATTTAGCTCCTTCTTCAAAAAGATGTATTGTAGATTCTTGTGGTTGGTGAAGATCTGACACTTTTATCCATAAAGATAATGTCTCCAGATCATTAAAGCATGAACCACCACCACTACAAGCTTCAGATCATGTGTTGGGTAGTTCTCCTCGTGTTTCTTAACCTGTCGTGAAGAAAAGAAATCACATTTTTATCCTACATCAACATGCATCTCAACCCATTCTTTGAAGCATAAAAAAAGACAATATAGTCTTTCCCTTGCTCTGGAAGCACTAACACTGATGCACTGGTCAACTTTTCTTTCAATATCTGGAAAGAATGTTGACACTTGTCATTCCAAGTGAAAGAAACATCCTTCCTGATTAACCTAGTTAGAGGTAACACAACACAATTGAAGTCCTTAGGAATCTCTGTATGTGTCTTGGGTTGTTCCCATTCTAGAATAGACTCTACTTTCTTGGTGTCAACACATACACCTTTCGCTGATATGACATGGCCCAGAAAAGACACTTCCGATAACCAAAACTCACACTTGCTGAACTTAGCATATAGTTTGTGTTGCCTCAACAATGTCAATTCCCGACGAAGGTGTTTCTCATGTTGCTGACTATCCTTAGAATATATCAGGATGTAATCTATAAGCATGGCCACACATTGATCAAGATAAGGTCTAAACATCCTATTCATCATATACATAAAGGCTACAGGTGCATTGGTTATCCCAAATGGCATAACCACACACTCATAATGACAATACTTAGACCTAAAAGCAGACTTGGATATGTCATCAACCCTAATCCTCAAATGATGGTAAACTGACCTGAGGGCTATCTTTGAAAACACAATGGTACCTCTCAGCTGATCAAAAAGATCATCAATCCTTGGCAAAGGATACTTATTCTTTATTGTCACATTTTTAAACTATCTGTAGTCTATGCATAACCTCATGGAATCATCTTTCTTTTCAACAAACAACATGGGAGCACCCTAGGGGGAAGTTCTCGACCTTATAAAACCTTTCTCTAACAATTCCTACAATTGTTTCTTTAACTCATGCATATCTACTAATTCCATTATGTGCGGTGATTGTGCTATGGGTTGTGTTCTAGGAACAAGATTGATCTCAAAATCAATTTCTCTAGGAGGGGGAACTCCAACAAACTCATTAGGAAAAACATCTTCAAACTCATTCAGAACTCCACCTCCTAGATACTAGGGCCCCTCACATTGGTATCCACAACATGGGCTAAGAAAGCTTCCCATCCTTATTTCATCAACCACTCTGCTATCATAGCTGACATCAAACATGTAGGAAGAATCTTCATGTCACCTTGGAAAACCCATTGTACCTCCCCATCATGGAACATTTCTACCTTAGTAGTGCAGTCCAAGACTACCTTGTACTTTTTCAAGGTATCCGTTCCTAGGATCACATCGAAACCATGCATGTCAAGTGCCAAGAGGTTCACTTGAATGTTGCGTCTAGAAAAAGAAAGAACATAATAAGAGCACACTTCCCGTAACTCAGTGGAACCAACCAAAGGAGTTTCTAGCCACATGCTATTAGATCTACGAGTAACAGGCATATAACAACTATCTATCACCTCTCTGGTGATAAAGGAGTGCATGGCACCGGGTTCAACTAGCACATAAATGAAACAAGAAGTAGACAAAGTAGAATGAAATAAATCCATATGACCTATCACAACTCATGGATTGACCACAACTTCTGGCTAGCTCATAGCATGGAACCTACCCTTCGCTTGCTATCGTCCATGTCCTCTGATCACCTATCTAGAGGATCCTATCTGTGATGCCTGTCCGCATCCTCTACCACTACCAAAACTAAAATGTCATTGTTGCGATCTCTACTAACTCTGCCTTGGCTCCTGAGTCACCTCTTCAACTTTCATAGGGAAATTCCATCTAATGTGTCCTGTCTATCCACATTGATGACACACCCAGTTATCATTCTGTAGTCTAAACGTCCCAGTGATCGAGACTGATGATGAACTACGAGAATCTATTGGTGGAAAACTGTGACCCCTACCCCTACTTAGGGTCAACTACGATGGTGCATGTGATCTTGGTTCAGTGAAGGTTAACCTTGGTTGTGACTGTGGTAGGAAAAAGTTTGGCTTCTTGAAGCCTCCAAATGACTTTCCTTGGAACTAAGCAGGTCATTTATTAGCATTAGTTTCACACTTTTCTATGGAAAACCTCTCAATCCTTCATATAGATTCCACACGTGGAAAACCTTTCCCTATCCTCCAAGACTGATGTCATTGTAGTCAACTCTATACTTAGGCCCTTCTCGAACCTACAGATCCTTTCATTGTATATGGCTGCCATGTGAGGGAAGAACCTTAGAAGTTCCATGAACTTTGACTCATACTCATTAATAGTCATAGGTTCTTGATTAATCTTCTCAAATTGAGAATTTTTCTCATCTAGGTATGTCTCAGGGAAGCATCAACTAACAAAATACCACCAAACTTCCTCCCAACTTATCACCACTTCTAGACTTTCCTCCTCTTCTATGGCCCACTAGTGTCTAGCTCTACTGTTCAATAGGTAGAAAACATGCTTTACTTTGTCCTCTTCAGGGATTTTAGAATCTTGAACGCCTTCTCCAGCTCTATAAGCCACATGTCAGTGTCTGCTGGGTCAGAAATAAGAGCATACTCAATTGCCCCAACATGTCTAAGACATTCAAAAGTCCTCCCGACTCCCTGGAATTCCACATTAGGGTCAGTTTTCCTAGCATGAGGTGCTGACATTCTGTCTGCTATATGTGTAATCGTGGCCATTATCTGTCTAAACATAGACTGAAACTCTGGATTGGCCATCATTGTCGGATCCATCTGAGGCATTGTAGGCTGCTCTGGCCCTATCTGTGGCACTCTCTCATTGTGAGCCTACCTCCTTGCACCACTTTTTCATGCAACAAAGCTACTTTCCGTGTGTTCTTCATGTCCTACAGACATATCTACACAAGCATAAGCTATGATCAGATATGTTGGATTCATAAGAATAGACTCAAGCCTAAGTCCTATGTCCCTGTAGATTCAATGAACTTAGATCTCTGATAGCAACTTAACTGTGACACCTCATCAAACTAAATGATATTATTCAAAACACAAAACATGATCAACTACTAATTAATCATATAGTAAAAAATGCGAGATAATTAAAATCAATATTCACATTATGAACAAGTTCTGAAACATTTACATAAAGGTCCATCTTTTCCACTCTCATATATTAGAACATGGGTTTTCATCTATGCTCAATGGCCTTAGCCACATCTTGTTTACAAAAGAAGCATTTACATGTACATGACATATCTACAAATACTGGCATACTGCCAAAATCTTGTGTTGATACAAATATCTTATCTAGAAAACACCTCACATACCTAGACCTGAGAGTACATGGATGACATTAGGACTCTACTACTAATAGCTACAGCTGACCAACTTTCTAAATCTATTGATCACCAGGCGGGTTTTCTTCCACAACACGACCTCGACCTCGTTGCCCGTGACCACCTAAAAAGATGTGGTGATCCACAACTGAGACCAGTCCTAGCGAGAGATATAACTCTCTCCCACAGATATTGATTACAATAGATTATTTAACTATAAATAAACTAGGCAATTGAAGTATTGAGTAAGTAGTTGAGTAAATTGAACAATTTCAGCATACTAAGCAAGTTAAACAAGTAAACTTAGCAATAAGTATAACTACTAAAACTTTACAAAATAGCATCTTGTAAGAACTATGTAGTATAAGGACAAGGCAAGGGCTAATCATTCAATATGAAATGTATTTAACCCAAACATATATACTACACGACTTATATTACATCTTTTATTACATTGCACTGAGTGATATGAGGAATACAAATCAAGTCCTAACTGACCACTACTAAGTTGAAATTAGTGCCATACAAGATCTAGGATAACCAGATTCCTAAGATCTTCTCCACCCTCGGTCAGTACGAATCTGCCATAGTGACACATCAAGTCAAGCTACTAACAGTCTAGTCCATCCTTGGTACATGTCACAACACTAGTGATAGGAGGTGGGTATGCAAACCCTACCATCTGAGGTACAACTATAGTTGTCCTTGAATCTCATCATATACACATATTTAAGACACAATAGTAGCCGTTCTCCTGCTAAGGTATGACCATAGTCATCCTCCCAAACACTTGGAGTCAGGATGACAAGCACTCCGCATACTCAACAATATGCTCTTCGAGTTTCCCTTATGAATACCCATTTAACCATATGGCAAATCCTGACACTCAGATGGATCTATGGCACAGGGAACTACATGATTAGGGTTACACTTGATTAATTATTGCCAATTGGGTGAATTAAAGCTTCATCATACAAATGGACATACAAACACTAATTCATTTATATCAAGTGTATAAGCATTGCAACTTCAGAAGATATAAAATGCTTGAGCTATATATCTTAATCACATTACCACATGCTATCATTCCTTGCAAATTAATGGACTATACCTGTCATCATACCATTACAAAGTATCAATTACTTATCACAAGATCCATGGTTTCAACCTTATTGGATCATGAAGAGGATATCACCTCAATCAGGGCTCAAACATGCACAAAGGTCATTAAGACCATCACATTAGTCCTTGTAAGATCATCATTATCATTCTAGGCCATAAACAAGACTCAAAAGATCATCATCACATATATATCCCATAGATTTTAACATGATAAGGTACTATGATATTCACTTAGCACTATATTGAGGTATCAACACAAGGAGAGTGTAATACAATGACACATTGATCATTCAAGAGATCTATTTATAACCAATCACCATCAATTAATCTCATTAGAGTTGGTGTAACAAACCAAGTATCATTAATGGCAGACATCTACTTGTTATGGCGATTTATCAAATATATTCATATGAGGGCAAAGGTAAGACTACTAATTAAAGGCACTGAACCATCATATTCTTATCACTAGGACCCACATATAACACCATGAGAATCATCCTAATACATGTTATGTCAAAACATCCAACCTCATCCATTGGATTGGGTTCATTGTTCAAGGTCATCAATTAGGGTATATGTCCAACCATTAGTTCCATTGAACCAAGCGATCATTGATTTAGGGATAAATTGAAGCTACATATAAGAGATCAACTCACCATCGATTGTGGTGACTTGATCCACCATCAATTGTGACATCCTGGGCCACCATTGATTGATAGGATCATAACTACTATCATTTCTCACCATCAGATGTTACATCATTATCCCCATTGTTTAATACCTCGATTAAGGTGCTAACTATTTATCATTAAGTATAATTGAACCAAAACATGACCTAAGGGGTGACCATAGGTTGTCACCATCAGTTGGCATCCTTGGTCACCACCATCAATTGTCATGGTGCCACCATCAGTTGACATGGTGTCACCATCAGGTGATGTAATAGTGAAGGAAAAAGGCTTGAAAACCCTAGTTTAATCCATTGATTGTTAGGTGCTTAGCACCATTGATTCAACTACTAACCTTCCCTAGAAGAACCTCTACCTTAGGAAGGTCGTCACCATGTTTATAGGTTCATTTTAGTACTGGAATAGATTAGGGAACACCATAAAAATCTGAAACTCTAGCAAGCATAACTTCTATATGCTAGGATCTTCGTTCTTAAGCAAGAACATAAGCAAACAAGCTTGGAGTAAGCAATATAGGTGAAGAAAGTTATAAAATCACCTCTAATGATAAGAATAGACTTTTAAAAGCAAGGATATCGAGGAAAAAAGGCACGGAAACCCAAGTTTTAGATCTGAACTCAGCCAAGTAGGTACCCTTCTCCACAAGGAAGTAAAACCCTAGAAGAAAGAGCAAGAAAAGATAGGTTATTGAGTTCTAGAGAAATTTCTACCATGGAGAAGAAAGCTTTAGACTTGGAGAGAGGTAGGACGAAGAAGAAAAAAGAAAGAAACTAGGGAAAGAAGCAACTACTTACTCAGCTAGGTCAAGTTCACCAAGAAGAATATTTAGTAACCCTAGAAGGAAGCAAATTGGAACCCTAGATGCTTCTACCAAGGAGATCACCTTCTTCTTCTACCTTGGATAGGTTTTCTGCATAAGAATAGAGAGAGAATGAAGCTCTTAGAAGGAGGGAAGTAATAGAGAGCAAAAGCTTCATTTGGGGCTAAAGATAAGTAAATAAAGCTTGGAGGATAAGGTTGAGAAGAAGCATGAGTTGTACAAACAACTCTCCATGTATCCATGGCTTAATGCTTGCATGGATGAGAAAGAAGCAGGTGCACTAGCTATTGGGGACTACTGGGCCATTGGTTGATGGTCTCCTAGGATAGAAACCGGCTTTTGATCGAAGGTTACCTTCATTTGATCATGGTTTAGGTCTAAAGATGGGTGAACCATCCGTTGATCATGTCCAAAAGTGAACCATGGGTTCAAGTGACCCAAAGCAGCTTGAACCATTGACATAGGGCCTGATGGTGATGATAACAGGCTGTTCCACCATATGGTGGCCATTGGATGATGCCCAAGCAAGTGGATCCATCTGTTGATAGCCTTGAAGGTGGCTCATCCGGGGGGGGGGGGTAAACCCCAATTCAACATAGAATGTAATCTCCTTCAATTCAAGGTACAATTGAGCATCCCCTAGCTCAAAAAGCTCAAGAATGATGAGAAAACATGTAAGAAACATAATTGATGGAACAATTTTCAAAGAAAACCCCTCCATTGGGTAAATTTTAAAAAAGTCCAAAATGTACATAAAATTGCATAACTTACTCAAACAGTGTCCAAATTGGACCAAATTTGAAACTTAATCTTGTCTTATGATTCCAATGCATATAAAAAGTTTAGATTAAGGTTCTAAGCATTAAATTATGGTAATTAATCTTGTTTAACATTTCAATCAAGTTTAGGGGCCTTACATTAAGGATCATAAGTTGCTGGAGGGAGGCATGTTTTTGAGAAGAGCATTCTTGAGAAGACATAGGGGAGAAGTGGTATAGGATACATGATGGGAGAAGTAGAAGGTAGACCTAAGCATAAATATAGTGGGTCAAAGAACCCACTTGAAGTAGGGTAGCTCGTAGGGAGATAGAAAATGGAAAATAATAGAGTAGTGGTATGTTGTTGATTGTAGGAACTCCCAAGTGAAATACATAATCCAAAAGATCAACATGTAGTTGGAGGAGATCCATGAGAGGAGGCAGTGGATCAATTTTATGGTGAGCTGAGAGTGTGCAAGGGATGGAAATCAGTAATCCAGGCTTGATGGGAGAAGGCAACCCAACTATAAGGTCGACTGGAGCAATGCCCAGATATTGAGGTAGACTGGCAGTGGCATCAGAGCCATCAAAATCTCTGAGAGGGCATGTCTTGGACCAAGGTTGGGTCCCAAGACATAAGCCACACATCCAACATCTAAAAAGAATGTAGAGAAATCACTAGGACTTCCCAAACGTCAACACATTCCAACACTCTGTGAATATCAACAACTCATATCAGCAAACATTGATGGACTGCCCACAAATGATTTGCAAACTAGTTCGATACAAAAGGCTTGCCAAGGTAGGTATGGAGACTAAAAAATGGGCACGTGACATGTGTAGAAAACCCAACCAAATAAGAGTTTTTTGGCTTTACTTCACTTTCACATTATCGTATGGTGTCAAATCTTCCTTCATGTTGGAGTCATGTTGCATAGTTGTAGTCTTGTTTGAGGACCAATAGTTTGGGGTTGCTGCAGATCCATTGTTTTTATGGGGAAGGAGACTAGGGGTATCGCTTTGACCCTTTGATGATGGAAAAGGTTTCCCTGTGGTTCCTCCAGATGAACATGGAGTGATACCCCTCCTACGAAGGCCTTATTTGACAATTGCATCGACATCAAAAGATTGTGTGTTTGGTCTGGTTGTTATGTCCTCCTTGATCAGTGGCTAGTATCGCCGAAATCCACCACCAATAGTGGTGGGTAGTTCTTTCAAAAGGTCAGTGGGTCCCTTGAAGATGAAATATCCAAGGCCAGATGATAGGAAAGGAAATCCCATCAGAGTAGACCATAAGGATAGCCTTTCAATGATTGTGATAGGAACATGCAATCATGGATGATCCTCTCAGAATATGATGCCATTGACAAGCCAGATCAGAAGATGCTACCATTGACAAGCCTTTCTAAGAATACAAATAGCATTGGCTTTCACTGGAACCTTGCATCCCAAGGCCATTAAAAAAAGATAGAATAGAATTAATATCATTAAATGATAATTTTTCTTGATTACCATATAAATGAGTAGATCTGTGAGACCCTACCTCGTATATGAAGAAGTATGAACCATTACGACAAGGTTCATGTGAGAACATGTCCTATGTTTTTCTTAAATTTAACTTTGTTCTTCCTAATTTACACAATGTGTCTAGAATATTTTGAATTAATTTATTAATTAAAAATCATATTGTTGAATAATTATCGCATATATTTTAAATGATGGGATGAAGCTATTTTAAAGTTTTCATTCAATGATAATATATATCTACACACTTAAACATAAAGTATGTTATGTACGACAACAATGGATGTGAGTTTTGGTTAAATGAAAAACTTAAGAGTTTCAGACCTAAAGAATGTACCTTATGTACTATATGGACCGATAAGATTGATTAATGTAGTGTGGATCAATTGTTAGGACAAGAGAAGGCTTTAGATGAATGGCTTCATCCTTATTAGGTGGGTCTTAGCATGTTAGTCTGGATGCTTCAAGTTCTATGTGGTTGATGGGTCCTTAGTCTAGGACTATGCAAACCAACTTAGGTCACTATCATAGTTGCGTGTCAGTGGGGATCTAGAGATGGTTTATGTGTGTTAGTTATAAGTCTAAGTGGGTGTTTTTGGGATGCTTCAACTAGGTTTTACAATTCATTTCCATGAAGGTGGTTTGAGTTGTGTTTTTAGAGGTCAAATCATGTGGTTTTGAGTTTCTTTGACCATGTTTGAGGTCAAAGAAACCTATTGGATGTCTAAGTGTACTTAATGTTGGTATTAATCCAATTTTCTATCACTTATGACAAATATATATGCATTCCCTTCAAATATAAGTCCTTCTCAATTTATTTTGCAATCTAGAGAAGGCATTTTGGTGGGTTAACTCATTCATTCTTGTGTAAGCTTCTTCAAGATAAAGCTTAGGATCACTTTCCAACATGTTTAGGTTGTATGTGTCTATGTTTCATATCTTATTCACATCTGTTCTATTTTTCTCTTCTCTTTACCCTCTTGCCTGACTTATGAAAACCTATACTAGAAATCCCTCTTCACTACTTAAAATCTTATTATTCTTCAATTTTGGCCTACTTATAGCTATTTCATGTAAAACTAGAAGTTTTTGGGATTATTAATAAGCTTGATGTAAGGGCTTCTGCAATAACTAAGGTGAGTGATCTAGTCATTGTTTAGTAATCTTCATGATGTGATTCCAACTTATAACTACTAAGTCTCACCAAATACATCAAAATATATTGAAGATGAACTTTTTTGAGGTTCTTTGATTAATGTTTGGTAACTTTGAGATGTCACCTTCTTTACAATTGGTCTCCATTAAAGAATTAATTACATGAAATTTTACCACTACTATTGATAGCTATGATTACTACATGCAATTTTCCCTAAGGAGCCCATTTTCTACTATTGTCTAAGTTTAACAAATTGAACTCTTACAATAAATTTTTTAAATGAATTCTTGCATGATAAACGTCTTCTATTATAAGATGATACTCTAATAGAAAGAGTGGATTTTGAGACAAATTTGATATATAGACTCTCTATGGTTGAAATGACAAAAAATGGCTCTATATGTGCATGGTGAGTACGAATAAGGGTTTATCACATCTAGCTCTTCATTGTGTGTACTTTGTCATATGTTTGGAAAAAGATGAATAAGTGGACCAATTAACCAATGAAACCCTATCTCATGTAGTTTGAGGAATATCTCTTATTGATATATGTCACATTTCCCAATGCTTTGAAGAAATATGTTTTATGATAATTTAAAAGGTAGTACTACCTTTATGATATAATAAGTTTGATGAATTGATTATCTAGTACGGTCCATATTTAATGACATATTTGTTACTTCATGTAACTGACTAATTTGTGTCAATATCTTATTGATACCTATTAATGGTAACATTCTCTACTATGGGCTAACATAATTTCAGTAGCTAGATAGTTTTTTAAGTGAAACGTCCCAATTACTTATGGTTTCAAAATAAACCTGTAATCAAGATATGCAACTTTCATTCTATAGTGTCTTACCTCTTTCACATTGAATTTATTATCTATTGTAATGTGCTTAATACATGTGATTTTCCTTTACTATGACTTTAGGTTTGTAAAAGTTTATATATAATTAAGATGGAACCTCTAAATACTATTGTAATAATTTATCTCCCAATGAGGGTTTGGTCTAACTCTCATGGTTTTCCACAATTTTGGTCCTCGACCCTTTCCCTTGGGTTTTCTAGTGAGAAGTCTCATTCACCTGATTAACACTAAGTTAGGGTAGGAGTTTGGACTTAGTGGTTTGTAGGGTCATCCGTATATACTCTATTCCTGAGAAGGGTGTTTAACAAGTTGATGTAAAATGAGTAAATTTTACATGCATGCCTATATATGTATGTATATATATAGAGAGAGAGTAGTTAAGAACATGCATGATAAATATATATTAATAGGTGGTGCCCTTGGCATATTATGATGAGGTTGTAAGATTAGAAAAATATGTATGAATACAATGGGTTATGTTTGTGATCATACATGTGAATATATATGTAATTTTGATTTGGTTTGTTTCTTTCCTTCTTATCTGTATTTTGTCAATAAACCTCATTTTTGCTTTGTTTTTAGGTTCTATGTTCATAGTTGTGGTCATTTGTCCTAGAGCATACTTATGTGTTGATCCTAGGGTTGGGTTTTACATAATGAAAATGGAATGTTTTTGGTTTTATTATATGTATGAATTTGAATGAATGAGTGTGACACTGAAAGAGAAGGAAACATAGAAGACCACTATTTCACTAGCCACTTTACTCATCACGACAATACAATAGTCCGTATTAGTGAATATACATAAAATTCTTGTAGTTGTGAGAGATTGTTGCATTGGGATTGTATACCCATAAATGTCTTTAGTATATTTTTTGGATCAATGAAATAACATAGAAATACTAAACTATAGAAGATGAGCTATGATAAAGAGTACCAAAAAAGGAAAACTAAGAGCTTCAATGGGCAACTTCAATTACATAGAAGCTCAAGGTCATAGGGTTTTCAACATTTCATAAGACTATGTTCCTTTTCATCCCCACATGATAAACCCTAGATGCCTACAGGTTGACTATTCATGTGTGACTGTTATACCCATTCAAGTATAATAGTGCCTCAAAATGACAATATCTATTATTCTAGTGGATAAGTAATTATCCCCTCATATTAATTTGTGATAGTTAAAAAATTTCACCACTGTGATTTGAGTAAATTATAGGAAAGTAATTATATTCTTCTAGTGAAAAAAGTTATTATGCCTATCATTATCTATACACTACAAGTGACAACGTATTCTCAAATAAAGAACCTAATGTTTGAAAAATATATGTCAAATATAAGTCGTTAAGATCTATATATATGGGTATATTATATAATAATCCACATTATCATTACATTATGATTTTAGTAGGCATCATGAACATGCAATGTGACACATATGAGAGATAAGAAAGGTAGAAAATAAACACACAGTCCTATCTTATTGTTGCCTCCTTGTAGTGATGATATTTAGTTATGATGAAAATATCCATGTCCTATTCATTCCCTTCCATGTTGAAATCCAATCCAATTCATAATCACTATGTGAGAGATGAAAAATAGGATTAGGGTTACAAAACTCCTTTATTGTGTTTGGATACAACTGATTATGTCTTAATAGCTACAAATGCTTCTTCCAAGTGCCCAAAGTGGAACAGTTTCATCTTCTTTGTCATCCTTCCTATTTGAATGTCACTTGGATTGTTTATTAGATGTTTTTAAGCTCACCATCTATCTATAAATACTTATTTCTTATAAGCTCTGGTAATGGAGATGGTGACTTAAGTCTGATGGACATAGTATATTACTATTCTACTAGGACATTTGTAAACAATGCTCTTTTTCAAGTATGAAATTCATGTTGTTTTATTTAAACTAACATGGAATATTGATTCCTTGTCATGGAAATATATAAGTCACATGGAAATTTTCTATCAAGTAGTGAGAGATAATTAATCTTCATAGTGTTATCTACTTCTTTGCATATCAAATTTGCATTTTGTCAACTTTTTCTTTAACCTTGTTTGCAATAATACACTTCAAATGGGTAATATTATGATGAGTAATTACACTAAAAGAAACTAAATAATTGTTAAGTGAATAAAAATAATTGAATAAATTGAGGACCAAAAATGTTTAAGAAAATTCATGTGTAGTTAATTGGATGCATAATGTGCTCCCAAGATAAACTTTGAACTTGTTGAAACTTTTAAAAGAGGATCTTGATGTATCATTTTAATATGAATATTAAAACTTTAAAGAATATACATCATACACACACTCATATTAAATGGAACAAGGATATGGATATACCATTTCACAAATATATTATTAGTGTTTGTCCATCCTCATGTCTCTCATGAAACTCTAATGTGCTTTGAAAACTTGTAGTAAGTCAATCATGATGAAACTATTTATGTAAGAATCATATATTCCCAAAATACATTTGATAAGTTAGTTATTGTGAAAACAATTAACCAATTAAAAATTCATGTTTATCACATAAAAGGAGTCATTCAGTTATGTACAACAATCTACTCTATCGATGTCACTACTATACAACATATGACTACATGACATACTCTTAGCTAATGAGATGATAAAAGATCCAAACACCTTTATGTTTGGATGAAAGTTTACACTATATTTTGTTATGATAATTTCATATATTCATATTTTAGTGGGGTTATATTTTCTTATCTCACTATATCATAGATGGATGTAGATAAGGCTTCTATAATTACATTAACCTATCTAGGAGGATTTGATTATTAACATCCTATCTAGGTTGGCCAAGAATGTGAACAGTAGTATATTCCTAATGTGACTAAAATAATATAATGAACAATATATAATGTATTGTTTTCTTTTCTCATGATTCCCTTTTATTTAGTTTTCTCTATTTTTTTGGGGTGAGGGAACACCTATCAATATTATACACAAGGTCTAGCAACAAATTCATTATCTTATTGAAAGAGACACCAACACCAAGAACCTAAAGTGACTTATTATTCTTTTTCATATGTCAACTAGGAAAAGGGGTGGCCACCTGACACAATCTAGTAGAAAATTCATAGGACCCTAGGCTAATTTCACTAAAAATGAGTCAATTAGAATTGAAATGATGGAATTAATATTTAGGAACAAAAAAGTTCTTCAGAAATGAGTATGATGAGCAAAAAGGGGTTGAACCAACCCACGACCAAGCACCCTTGACACCTACTCTTGTAGTATGAAAAAGGTTTTCATGTAAACATGATTTGGGATATAAATTTGGTTTTCATTTAGAGTATAGCTACCAAGCCTTATAAAATCTCAATTTTTGTATAGTTCAACTCAATCCCTCTATACCAGATGAACATCATAAACATTCTTATCCTAGTATAATACATCTCATAAACAAATCCTACAATTATTCTCAGCCTCCACCACAACTAATTTCCAATCATCTTCAATTCTCTTTCTCTCAACTTCAAGATATTGATACTCATTTTAAATTTTAATTCAATATTTATGTTCTTAGAAGTTTATGTGCTTAATGCTAAAAATTGATTCAACTAGGACTACACCATTACTTACTATGGTAAGAAAACTATACGGCTGTAGATCCATATGTGGATGCATTTTTACAAAGCTTAAAGGGGATTTGAATCTTCATATTTGGTTGTGTTGTACTTTATTTTTATAACGGTGTTGTCACTTGTTCTAGTTTGCTTCTCAAATCAAATATTTTGCAAGAAGCTTTGATTTTATATATTTTATTTGTAGTCCTTATAAATAAATGTACCTAAATTTGCCTATTGAGATTCCACACATCATCATAGTTTTTGGTTTTGAAATTAAAATAATTTGATGGATTTTAATATACATTAATATTTGAGATTAGTTTTCTGTCTTCTCTTGATCATCCCTATGGATCTTATTGATTTTGCTAAATGGGGCAGTTATGAAGGGAATCTTGTTAGGTTGCTTTTCTCCACCCAATTTTTCTTTTTTATTTTGATAAATGGGAAATATCAAAAATAGACTTAAAAGAAAGAACCATGAACTTTGTGTTGAGAATATATCATTTCAAATTTAGTTCTCAAGGTTAAGATATGAACCATTTGAGAATCTTGATCAAGATAGGAAATTTTGATAAAAGTAGAAACTTCAAGTTCATCATCCACTAGAGATCAAACTAAATTTCCTAACTTTATACATAAAATCACTTACATTATTATCAAACATTTTGTTATGTTTCATAGATTATGAATACCTTAAGGACATTGTATGATCTCCAAGATCAATCTACAAATTCACTTGATCATATTTTATTTTACTTAGGAAATAATTATCATAACAAAAAAGAGGAACATTCTTGTCCCAAGGGCATTATACAAACCTATTTTGATGAAAGACATATTTGATATTAATATTAAATCTAAATATTATATTACGTGTCTACAAGATCGAATGATTCATAGAATTTAAAATGATTGTATCACATCCAAGAAGAAAATATTTACTTGTACTTTATTCCAAGGAATTGTTAAGTGTTGTAAAAAGTTCTACTTATTTTATATATTGCAAAATGATTTATTATGACGATATAGTTAGACCTTTTTTGTCTTATATAGATCATAGTATGCCACATAAATTATGATATCTTATTTACTAAGTGTCTAGAATCTAACTTATTTTTTAGTACATATTCATGTACATAGAGTTCTCTATCAACGTTATATTTCAATCGACAAGGGCTCAGTCAATTTCATAGTTTGACCAAGAAGATCTTTAGATGAACTCTTCAACTAAATGGTAGTCAAAATATTTCCAGTTGCTATTTTTTATGATTGACATATACATTACCCAATACACTCTAGTTGAACTAAAGTTCAACCAAAGCACATCTCAATAAAAGTAGAATTCTATTGAGAGTCAGACAGAACAAATTTGCTTCTTATTTTTTTTACTGAACAAAATGACTCTTTTGACCAAGGACTCTCCTAGACACTCATATTTACTTCCTTAGACTGATCCTAGTTCATTATATTATATAGGGAGCATATTCTATTAGTTGAATACATAATTGAGCCATGTGATTCATTTAATAAAATATCGATGTTATATTATGTATTTGAATCTTAATTTGTGTTATTGCATAGTTTCTTCTTTCTGATAAGACTTCATATTCTTTGAGGAGATCATTCACAATCCTATTGTGATTGAATTGCAATTCCATCTTCCTAGTTCTTTCTATTACACCCTAGTTTTTAGGGTTTCATATCCCAAAGGAGTCTACATGAATTAGTAGACTCAGTGATAATGAAAATATGAGATAAAGTAGAATTAGTAGTATTATCATGTCTCAATTCCATGGAAAGGAGTGAAAGGCACTACTACAGAATTGGCTTATAATGTCACTTTTAAAGGCATCAGTTGTATAAATACATCGACACCTAAAACCTAAAGCATCAGTTTAATAAAAGAACCGACATCTATCTGTGAAGGGTGACCAGACACGGGTATCGCTTTTATTCAGTGTCAGTTCCCTAATAATAAACTGACGCCTAAAATTAACCGCCAAATCTAAAATTTCTAGTGAAAAAAATTACCTCCAAAATTTAACATATGGCGTCGGTTATTAACTATTAAACCGACGAAGAAAGGTTATTCGCGAGATAGAAATTGGGCACATTTTGGTCATCGATTTTGCTACAATGACCGATGCTTATGGGTTTTCTCGCGTTGTTCCCGAGAAATTTTTCACACCCTTTGAGCGTCGGTTTTTGAAAGAAACCGATGACTATGGTCATTAATCGTGATTTTTTTTAATCGACATATGTAGATAGACGTCGGTTTTTGTCTATTAAAAACCGATGACTATCATTGAGAATAGGTGTCGGTGTGTTTGTAGAACCGACACCTTTAGTTTTATGTGTCGGTTTTATTTAAGAACTGACACCTATTGTTAACTTAACAACACCCGCACGAGCCTGACTCTTCCCCTTTCTCTATTTCATTCATTCTCATACTACTCCAGGGTTTGGTCCGGTGATTTCTCCTCTGCCCCCACCTCCGCCGCCACTTGCTCTGACCGTGCACTGCTCCACTCGCTTGTTGGTCCTCTGCCCACCTCTACTGCCGCTAGCCCTCTGCCCCCAGCTCACTGCTCCGGCGACATTCTTTCCTGCTCTGGCGGCCTGCTCTCCCCGCACCGCCGGCCTTCTCTCATGCTCCGGTGGCCTTCTCTCCCGGCACCGCCACCGCTCGCTGCTGCTACTCTCCCCGCCGATGCCGCCGAAGGTACCTGCTTTGCTCTCTTCCTCCTCTTCTTCCTCTGACCTCAAGTAGGTACCCTGCTCCGTGACCGATGATGGTGTGTGGAATTGCAGGTTGGCACGGCTGTGCTGGCTGATTTTGTACTATATTGCTCAATTATAATCGGATAGCTACATTTGTGTGTAATGATTATCTTGATGATGAACATGCATCTACATTTGTGTGTATTTGTGTGGCTGATTTTTTAAAGAGAGTGGTTTTTTAGATTAAATGACTGCAGAAGACATAATATTAACTCTAGCGTAATCTCATACGTAGGTGATATTAATCTTTGAGATATTAATTTTTGTTCAGACCCAGGTGATATTTTGTTTGATTTAAACATGATTGGGCATTATTATGACTAATTTTTCCCATAATGAGGCAATTTTTATAATACCTTGCTCTTGTTCCAATTGTTGGACAATTCATATACTCTCAATTGGGAAATATTATTACTCTTCTAAAATTATTCTTATAATGTTGAATCAGGTCAATGACCACACCTGCTATTGTGCCTGAATTATGCCATGTATGTTTGTACAAAGTGAATCTTATCGCTCTAATTGTGAATTATTGCATGTTTGAAACTATTGAATTCTTGATTTATTATTTAATAATGCTCTAATTGTGAGTGATGCAATGTAAGTGAGCAAATATATGTAGTGGATATGTACTCATTAGCCTAGAAACCCGTCCAAGATTTACTCATTAGGAGTAAATCTTGGATAGTCCCCAGTTTGGGACTGTTCTTGAACACCTAATCTCACTTAGGATGTAAGTGTATAATGTGTATTGGGTTTTCAAGAAAATTTCGATAGCATTTCCCTATTTGTTCTCTAAGTACATATGTACTTGGAGAACAATGGGGAAATGTTGCCAAAATTTTCTTGAAAACCCAATACACATTATACACTTACTAGTGGGATTAGGTGTTCAAGAATGGGATAGGTGGACATCACATGTATTTGTTGGCCTAGAAACCCATCCAAGATTTACTCATTAGGAGTAAATCTTGGATAGTCCCCAGTTTGGGACTGTTCTTGAACACCTAATCTCACTTAAGATGTAAGTGTATAATGTGTATTTGGTTTTCAAGAAAATTTCGGCAGCATTTCCCCGTTTGTTCTCTAAGTACATATGTACTTAGAGAACAGCGGGGAAATACTACTGAAATTTTCTTGAAAACCCAATACACATTATACACTTACTAGTGAGATTAGGTGTTCAAGAATGGGATAGGTGGTACACATTTATTATATATAAGAATGACTACACATTTATTTGTTGGCCTAAAGTTTTAACCATATGCAAAAACTCTAATCCTAGACTGTAATCTTGTTGTAATATATACTTGTTTTCTCTTTGATCATAGAATGGATAGATCATGGATGTCCATTCACAATCGCTACACCCCAGAGTTTATTTCTGGTCTTGACCAGTTTATTAGATTTCCCGAGGAACATAGGAAACAACCTGGAGTTAGGTTCTACTGTCCATGTAGGAATTGCGGTAACAACTTGAAAGTCAGCACTAGTGACGAAATCAAAAGTCATGTAATGTGCAACAGGATTATACAAGGCTATACAGAATGACACTGGCATGGAGAGATTTCAAACCTGAAACCAGTGGATGTCGATAGCAGTGCTTGTGTGGAAGAAGAAATTGCCTCTGATGATGTCGATGTGAATGAACCAGTTCTAGTAGACATCGTTGATGTGATGCTGGATAGTTGTGGGATAGAGCATTCCGATCCACCTCCCATTTTTAGAAACATTGTGCATGATGCTGAGATATCGTTATACATAGGTTGTACTAAGTTTACGAAGCTTAGCGTTGTGTTGAGATTGTATAAGCTGAAAGCTAACAATAGATGGAGCGACAAAAGCTTCACATCATTGTTGTCTTTGTTGAAAGAAATGCTTCCTGAAGGAAATGAGCTGCCAATCTCAACATACCAGGTAAAGAAATTGTTGTGCCCAATGGAAATGGATGCCAAGAAGATACACGCATGTCCGAATGATTGTGTATTATTTCAAAATGAATATGTGGATTTGAAAGATTGTCCAAAATGTGGTGTGTCACGGTATAAATTGACGACTTCGGGGGAGTCCAAAACTGATTCTCCGGCCAAGGTGATGTGGTATCTACCTATAATATCGTAGTTTCAACGCTTGTTTGCCAATCCGATAGATGCGAAGAATTTGAGGTGGCATACATATGTTAAGAAAAATAATGATGGGATCCTATGACATGCGTCTGATTCCCCACAGTGGAAGAAGATTGATCTATTGTACCCTGAATTTGGCGAAGAAGTCATGAATCTAAGACTTGGGCTTTGTATAGATGGGATGAATCCATACGGGACATTGAGCAGCCAACATAGCACTTGGCCAATCATGCTTGTTATATACAATCTTCCTCCCTGGCTGTGTATGAAAAATAAGTATGTAATTCTGTTGTTGTTGATATCGGGCCCTAAACAACCTGGAAATGATATCAATATTTATCTTGAACCTCTGATTGATGTCTTAAAGAAACTCTGGGGTGAAGGTGGGATGACCTATGATGCTTCACGAAGAGAGACATTTCGTTTGCATGCTATGTTATTTTGCACTATTAATGACTTTCCAACATATGGGAATTTGTCTGGATATAGTGTCAAAGGAGCTAAAGTGTGTCCTATATGTGAAGAGAATACTGATTCAATAAGACTAAAACATGGCGGTAGGACTGTATATCTCGGTCATCGAAGGTTTCATACAAAATTCCATCTGTATCGTAGGAAGCGCAAAGCATTCAACAGATTGAATGAGGAACAGAGTGCACCTAAACCTATACCAGGGGAGGTTGTTTATGAAAGAGTAAAAGACTTTGTCAATGAATTTGGTAAGAGATCACAATGTACTATGGCCACACGGAGTGACAAATCTTTATTCAAGAAGAAGACAATATTTTGGGATCTTCCTTATTAGAGTTCTTTGGCAGTCAGGTATTGTATCGATGTCATGCGCGTTGAGAAAAATGTTTGTGATAGTGTCATTTGTACTTTGTTGAATATACCAGGTAAAACTAAAGATGGGCTAAAATCTAGACTGGACCTACGTGAAATGGGAATAAGGTCAGAATTAACAGAATTATGTGAAATGGGAAATCGGAGAACATACTTACCTCCCGCTTGTTACACATTGTCTAGAAAGGAGAAGAAAGTTTGTTGTGAATGTTTGGGAAATGTTAAGGTGTCACAGGGTTACTCATCCAACATCTGTAGATTGGTATCAATGAAAGATTTGAAGTTGATAGGTCTTAAATCTCATGATTGTCACACTCTAATGCAACAAATATTTCCTGTGGCAATTCGATCTATATTGCCAAAGCATGTAAGGTTTGCAATCACCAAACTTTGTTTCTTTTTCAACAGTCTGTGCAACAAAGTTATTGACCTTGATACTCTCGATAATTTGCAAAGAGAAGTGGTTGTTACCCTATGTCAGCTTGAGATGTATTTTCCTCCGTCGTTCTTTGATATCATGGTACATCTTGTTGTCCACTTGACTAGGAAAGTGAAAATGTTAGGACCCGTTTTCTTGCATTGGATGTATCCCTTTGAACGATACATGAGCATTTTTAAAAGTGATGTTCGAAACCGTTATCGGCATGAAGGGAGTATTATTGAGGGTTATGTGGCGACAGAGGTTATGGATTTTTGCAATGACTTTCTTAGTGGTAATGACACTCCTGGTAATGACAAGAATATTGAGGAGCAATTTGGCAAAGGAATTTTGGGATCACGGGTGAAAGTAATCAGACGTGAGCAGTTGGAACAAGGTCACTTGTATATTTTACACAACATGGATGAAGTGAGTTTTTATATCGAGGAACATACCAATTTCATCAAGAAATAATATCCTTGATCCAATATAATGTGGCTTGCTAGAGAGCATAATAAGACATTTATGAAGTGGTTTGAAGATAAAGTCTTACATCAACTATCTAAAACACCAGATGATATTACTAAAACTATTAAATGTCTCGCCTTTAAACCAAAATTGAATGTTATGTCTTATGAAGGGTATGGCATTAATGGATTCACATATTACACAAAGCGCCAAGATGATAAGAGTATCATCCAAAATAATGGGGTCACCGTTTAAGCGTCAACTATGTTTTTTGCAAGTGCAAAAGATAAGAGTCCACATGAAGCTAAAATGTCATATTACGGTGTCATTGAAGACATATGGGAGTTTGACTACATAGATTTCAGAATTCCACTCTTCAAATGTAATTGGGTTGATAACACCAAAGGAGTTATAGTGGATGAATTGGGTTTCACTTTAGTGAACTTTGAAAAGATTAGTGAGATGGGTGAACCATTCATATTGGCATCACAGGCGAAACAAGTATTTTATATCGATGATCCTGTAAATGATAAATGGTCGGTTGTTCTTCATGGTCAAAGACAGTTCATTAAAGATCCCCAATTACCAGCTGGTTGGGTTTGTGTGAGCCCAGTAGGTATATTCCCCAATTGGATGGATCTTCCATTGCCATATGCCCACCCAGATTGTGAAACGCTTGGTGAGGTAGAAGGCGGAGTGATATTGTGGCCAAAAGCGGATGTCCTCTATACTAAAACTGTATGGTAAATTTACATTACGTTAAATTGTTAGTGTGTGTATATGATGTCAATTGATCTGAAATTATATATATACAGGTTAAAAAGAAGAAATCCAGAGCATCTAGGCCTCCACCTCCACCTCCTACATTACCAAGTTGGGTTCCAAAGGACCTACCTGTCCCGTTAGGTCCTAATTGTAGGGGTATGGCAATATGGTTAGGCGAACATGATATAAATTGCCCTATAATTGTTTCTATAGATGTGGATTCTACAGGTCAATCATACGAAAGCAAACTATTTATACAAGATATTTTGGAGTTGTTTCGATATAATTGACTGAATACATCTGTGATAGAGCTATGGATAAGGTGAGATCTTCTTTATACATCCATATACACTGTGTAGGATCTGGTGATCTGGTTTCTTATTTATTAATGCATACGTAATACATGTTTTACAACTACTTAGATAAGATATGTGCAAATTTTTCATTCAAACATGTAGAATTTTTTATTCCATCTTTGATTAGTCTAGTAGCTAAAGACCCTCCGCCAGTTCAACAATACTATTGTGATGCTTTTACAAATTTTGGTCAAAATAAGAAGACGATGATAATAGCCCCATTCAATGTGGAGTAAGTTTACTTTGCTTATAATTTGGACTTAAGAAAATTACATTTTTATTGTGGATTTTGAGTTATTAATTTTTAACTTTTTTACCTCTAGTGGTATGCATTGGAAGTTACTAGTTATTGTCCCCAAGATGTTCACTATCTATTATCTAGATCCTAAGGGGACAAAATTGAATTCAAAATATGGACACAAAATGAAAATGGCATTATTCCGGTGAGAAATATTTCATTTTCATATCCGTTAACATATGTTATTACATTACTATTTAATTATGTAATTTACTATGTTACATTAACATGTAGGGGTTTAGATGAGTTCAAAAAGGCTGGAGGAAAGGTCCCCAAGAAAAAGAACCAACCAATAATTTGGAAAAATGTGGAAGTAAGTTCCCGAATGCAATTTATATATTATTTATGTGAACAATGCTTAATTAGTTGTATTTTTTTAATATTTTGTATGTTTCAATTTATAGTGTGCTACACAAGACAACGGATGGGCATGTGCATACTATGTGATGTGATTTATGCACATGATTATCAAATATGCCGCAGTGGACATCGATACCATTCCTGAGGTATTATATAGTCTCATTAGATAATATGAAATATATCAATCTTATTAATATATTATTAATTATATATATACATCATTCTCTTTGTAGGTGTTTAAAACTGACTACACTACAGGAAAGGCCTTACCAAATGTACATGATCCCTATACGATGGAAGAATTAAATGATGTAAGAGAAGAATGGGCAACAATCATACAAGTAGTGGGGGTTTTAACATATAATTAGGATGTTGATAGCGAATAATGACTAAAGAATGATATTTTGTAAATGAATTTCTGAATTATAATATGTGTGAATGTTTCTACATGTTTGAATATTTCTACATGTGTCTGAATGTTTATACATGAGTGAATGTGAAAATGAATGAAATTGTTGGCTGCTATATGAATGTTTCTACATGTGTGAATGTGAAAATGAATGGAACTGCAAATTGCTACATGAATGTTTCTACATGTGTGAAAATCGAATGGAACTGCAGGTTGCTAAATGTGTGAAAATTAATGTTGTTAATTTTGCAGGTTTGTGGCCTGTTGTTGGCTGATATCAACGAATGTCGTAAGACATGCAGTTCATAACTAAAATGCAGGTTTCTCATCCTGTGACCAGCCACAGCAGGCCTGCAGACTGAAAAGAAAAACAAACATGAAATTGGCGTCGGTTATTTGTTTAAAACTGACGAAAAATGATGACAATATCAGATAAATAATTATACTGATGCCTAATGCATGTGATGTGGCGTCGGTTATCAATAATAAACCGACACTGATGGTTCTGGCATCAGTTGCCCTACTAGTAACCGACGTCGATTTCCCTAATGAGGCCAGACACCATGGCCGTGCTGGCCAGCACGGTCGTGGCAGTGGGCCAGACACCATGACTGTACTGGCCAGCACGGTCATGGCAACTGGCCAGACAACACGGTCGTGCTGGCCAACACGACCGTGGCAGCAGGTGATATGACTTCAGTGTTCACTAATAAATCGATGCTGATAATGCCCCAGATGGTGCCCTTTCTGTGGCGCGAAGGTTTATGGCATCGGTTTCAAAGCTAATAACCGACCCCTATACCCCCCTGCTGGCACGTTTTCGGTGGCGTGCGAAGGGTTGTGGTGTCAGTTTGAGAACTGAGGCCTAACAGTTGGCCTTTTAGCGGCACCCACATAAGTGTCAAATTAAAACTGACACTAAAGGCCTTAAATAATCGACACTAAAGGCCAATTATGTACTAGTGAGGATAGTTATCATGAATCTGGGAATGATGGATTATTCTCTATAACACATATCGAGTATTTGATAAGTGGTGTGTGGCAATGGTTATCAAATGACTCATCATTTTAATGAATTTATATGACTTGATGTTTCTTTATATACTTGTGCAGTCAATTGATTTTCTTAGTACATGTTCTTACTTGACCTTGGCTTGATGATCATAATGAATATGTAGAGGTTTTATGATTTATTTGGATATGACTAGAGGTGTTTTTCCAAGGGATAGTAGTTATGTAACCTTAATAGTCAAATCTTTGATGTAATGAGGATACATGGATCTACATAAGTGATACCTTAGATGGGGGTTGTGATGGTATTATCTTGATGTAGTTGGTAATTGTCTAAGAAATTTTTAATAGAGGAGCCAAGGCCAATGAAGGGTTTGCTTTATCTTGGAAACCATTAGTATGTTTTATCGTACAAATGATCATATTGATCCTAGAAGGAAACCTAACACAAACTAGTCTCTAAGTGCATATATAGGTTCTTACCCTCACAAGGTATTTGCAACTAGGACCATGTGTCCTTGCAGTTCATGGTGTGGATATGATAGAGTGATGATAAGATAAGCCACAATAAGGTTTCCCCTGAGGGAGTAAGGGTAGTGGATAAATCCAAAGAACTAACCTCTAATTCAACCAAACCCTAATGGAAAAAGAGTGTGGCCCTAGGGAGCCAAGTGGAGAAATCTCCATGAGGACATGCACCCAAGGAAATGCTCATCTTCCTATCACCATAATCACCCTAGGGGAGTGCACTACTCTTAAGACTTCCTTCCACTTTAGAAACTATGGTTGTGGATAAAGGGAGATTCAAGGTCTCTCATAATGATATGTGTGGCCCTAAGTTTTGGTTCAAGATATTTGTCTCCCCTCCCTGATGGTCATAGAGACATAGAGAAAGATTCAATCCCTTATCTCAATCACAACTACCAACTACGAGGTTGGGTGGTTGTAGAGAGGTTCTATAGAAGCATATATGACCTCGCACATGTATCGAGCCAAGGACCCCACTCACATCATGTGTCGTCGGCCTTTTCTCATGGGAGGAGACACCTTGTCTCATAAGGGAAATAGAGTATGTCGTACACAAGAAGGTAGGATGAGTAGGCATCAATTGGGTCTCCAAGTGTCGAACCTTGATTGAGGTTCTCTAAGGTAGACACGAGGAAAAGGATGAGAACTTGGTGGCTAGAACAAACCAAGATGACCCAATTTCCAAAAACCATGTAAGACTTGTTTAATGGGAATCTCTCAAATTACCTATCTAAATCAAATAAATAAGGTATGTATAGAAATTTTATAATATCTTGTCTTTAAAAATTAGTTCAAATAATGTTTTAGATGTTTGACATTTAATATAATGTGACTAACAAAAGATTTGGTATTTTAATACTTTGTGCATTAAAGATAGAAAATGACTTTAGAAATTCATCAATATTTATAATAACTGTACTTTGATATATTTAATATGACTTCAAAGTTTGACCATTCTAATTTGATGTTTTACCTAAGTTTTTGATGTAAATCTTAAAAAGGGTAATATGGATATTTAACTCATTTTTTGACCATGAAATGATATGATACTTTTATCCAAACCCTAATTTACAATGTTCTTACTATTTCCAAAGTTTTGGTGAGGTTTCATGCCTTCATAATTTAGCATTTGATTTTTAGACCTAATAATATATTATATGCTATATTTTATTGATATCGATGAAATATTACCTTACATATATGCTTAAGTTCTATGAATTATATTTTTTGTTTAATTATCTTTAATTTCAACCAAATCAAAGTACCTAGAGACATATAATTATATATGAAAGTATTCTTTCGATCATTGGATTAATTTTTCACACATATTACATTATTTATTTAATGTGGCTTAATCGAGTATGATAGTATATAGTGATTCCATAAGGTGATTGTAGATATACATACAATGCCAAGATTTTATGGTGGTTTTAGATTATAGCTATATTTATCCTAATAAGAATCCTAATTTTGGATTACAAGGTTAGGGTAATGGGGGTTTGAGATTTGGAAATGAAAAAGGGATATGCGTGTGGACTTATAAAATGTGTTGATGCCCAAGTGATTAAGTTATGGAAAAAGGAATAAAATAGGTTAGAGAAATCATCCATATCAAAGGTAAGTGGTTCATGTCCATTTAATTTCATTATTATTATGATTCAGCCTACACATTCCTATTTATTGTTTCATTTCTTTTCATGCTTTGAGTAATCAGATTTCATTTAGTTTGAGATATGTCGCCAAATGATCAGATTTCAAATATTTGAGATTTAAATAACTTTAAGATATGCAGTATTTCTATATTCAGTTTGGTTTATTTTCTCAGCAATTTAGACTCAAACATCATATATCATATATCAGAATTAAATTAAGGCATCCTTTTAAGAAATTCATATTTATATTTATCTAGACAATAAAAACATACTTTCAATTTAGATTTAGTTTGAGTTCAGAATTCAAGAACAAAAATTTAGATTTAGATTCAGAATTTAATACATTTTTAGTTATCCGTATTAAATTTCAGTATATGATAAATTGAGATTCAAAATTTAGTAAGTTTATATTTAAGATAATCAAGTCAAAATCTGCACATAAGACATTATATGATAAGTTCTCATTTGGTTAGTCTTGGGACAATTTAGAGGCACGCAGTGTCAAAATCAAAGGAGTCTTTACTCCAATTTAGAGGTACTTTAGTACCAACTCAGAGACACCTCAGTTTTATTCTGAGCCATGTAGTGACAACTCAGAGGTACTGTGGTACCAACTCAAAGGTGTAGTCACACTAATTTATGAGGACTTATCGTATAATAGTGGCCACAAACAAATAAAAGACGTAAATAAAAGGCACATCGATTCAGTATATGTTTATAGCTTTCATATATTATTTTAGCTTTTAGTTATAGCATATCCATGTTTGTCTTATTATAAATTCAATACCACTTACTCTAATGATAATTTTCCTATTTGTGCATTGCTGGGGACGAGCGGTCCACATGTACTAATATTTAGGAGGATCAGTCAAGAGAAAGCATACATCAACAATTTTAAGGAGTTGTGCTCAGTGGGGAGCCATATACACAACTCCATAGCTCATACTAAAAATGGTGGTGTTGTATCATGTGACAGATATCTTCAATACTACTCATTATATGTAGTTTCTTTGCTAACAAGTAATGTGAATATTCTTTCATCATAGCTTCTAATGGTTTTGTCTATTATTATATGTGTGTCATGTTTGTGACACTCCCAAATTAAAAAAAACTTTTTAGCTTCCATGTCATGTGATATGAAAATTGGGGTGTTACACATTCACTTTTAATTAAATCTTCTTCAAGTGCTTCAATGTGAGTGAAGTGTCAACTTGTCTAGATGTAGTGGGGTTCCTTCTTCGATTTGGGAAAGTAGACAAAAGGTGGTGACTTTCCTTTGTCCATGAGTAAAGAAGATGTTCTGGTGGTTTCCAAAGTCCCCACATGGAATTAGTGGTGATCTTCCTTATTCAAAATCTAAAGAATAAATGCATGATCCATATATTTGTTGCTAGACATGTAATTATAAATTATATTCCCTCGTAACTATTTTGATAAGTATTATTCACCGTACCTATTGGTTGACAATCAAACTAATAATTAATTAGGAAACCTAGGTGGTTTTGAACTGAATTACACATATGTGTTACCCTTCTTCCTTATACTTATTTTTTTTTTATATTACCATAAACAATCACTACTAAACATTTATTTAATAAAAACTTTCAGACTCTATAGTCTATTCGGCCCTCCTCTAACTGTAGACTATACTTTTAGTGTCTACTTCTTTGCACATTTCATCCCAAACTATTGCAAGTTTTATGGTACAATCTATACTAGTGTCCTCATTTTTTTCACCTCTACCATACGATCTCACCAATGCACACGTTAAAGGGCTTGGTTAAGGTTTAAGTAGGACACTTAAGGAATGTAGAGTTGTTCGTTAACATGAACATGACTAACAAAAGGAGACATAACGCGTGACATCTATGTCTGTAGTTGAACCCTCATTTTAGGATCTCATGTTTAATCTTGAACAAGGATAATTAGATAAATTTCAAGATATAATTTTTGAAAACTCAATAACAAGAAACGATCATGATGGATAGGAGATGAGGCTGATTGGCCAATTCAGATGATTGGATCATCTTGATCCACCACCGTACATGTTGTTCCTCTAACGATATCAATATAAATATGACCAAATAATATGAGACCACATGTGATGTTGAAACCCTAGCACATTTCCTTGGTGCAAGATGAAGAGAAATGGACTTCATATTTCTAATATACATGAAATATGTTCTCAATACTATAGAAACCTTGCAATTTCTCAGAATTAATCCTTCATTTGTGATAGGATGAGTAGACATTGAACACAAGCACACATCATTTGGTCTCCTAGATCTAAGATAGACTAAGTATGTTGTACATTTTTACATTACCTATACATGGAACACAATACGTTTGTTTTACCTTCAATTTAATTTCACAATTTCTTAACATATTTAGTGCTTAAACATCCGTTTGATTTATGTATAATTTTTTTAATTTAAATTTTCAATTTATATTTACTTTTTATCAATTACAATCTATATTATTAGTTTCTAAAAAGAAATATTTACAAAATTATTATTATGAGATCAAATATTACATTGATGAAAATTGATATTTGACATTATATTAAAATATCACACATTTTTATTTAAAATCATTAATTACATTTCTAGTAGATCAATGAGCTAGATACAACCCATTTGATTTAATAAACATCCTAATATTATGATGATTGAATAGTGACCAATCATGGAAATGGTTTTACTTTTTATACGAAACAAGTTTTCTTATCTGTAGAAATTCCTTATTGGGATTTATGTTGTCTTGAATTTTGAAGCATTGATAGTGGATGATTTCTTCCTCAGTCTATATGCTTGGATGTCTTATTAAACAACTTACATAGTACATTTCAATAGGGAATAACAGAGGCATATTGACTTTAGAACCTACATTTCAACAATTCAACATGGAGATAGAGAATGTGTCAATCAAGATTTTTTTCAAATGTCATGTTAATTAAGGATAATTTCTCTAATTGGGTGTCATATTCATATGTATTGATCTTTAAAAAAATATGAATTCTACTACAGGTTTTGTTACTTCGATATATGTACGCAATGTGCAACTATGGCAGGAAAGTCATGTCATGCATTGTTCTCCTCGTGTTGGAGTCTACAGGTTCATCATACATACTTGATGAGGAAGACAATATGTTGTTGAAGTTTTGGGGTGGGCTAACTATTCTGATCTAATGGTTTAAGAGGATGTGTGGAGGTGAGTAGGTGAGTTTTAGAACGTCGATATTAGTTTAGGAAATGATTAGTGGTGGAGATCACCATGCTATGTTGAAGGTTGTCGGTGACAAGTGGATTGCTAACATGGTTATATTTACATGTCAACTTATTAGGTTGTAAGATGTTGATGGCCAAGAGGAGGTGTCCATGCTTTGTAGCCCAGTAGGAAAAGTTAGCAATGTCATCATCTATATGTTGATGGCTACTAAGGCTGACAGTAGCACCCACCACATTAGTAACTAACAATGTGGTGACAGATACAAGGGCAACACTAAACATGGTTGACACAATAGCTTCCCTCGACATTTCTCACTACTAGGGATGTGTTCTCCTCTATTAAGTTTCTTAGCATTAAATGAGGGTCGTACATGGTGGGTAGGGTTTTAGCATCTCTTAGAGGGAAGAGGGAAGGGGAACAAAATAACTAAAGGAAGGGAAAGGAGGATATTAAGAGAAGATATGGGAATAGAAGGAAAGAAATGGAGAAGGTAGGAACAACCACCAAACAAGGGTGAAGGACACCATTTATGGGCGGTGTTGGTGTTAGAGGATGTGGAAGCTGACATTACATCAAGGGGTAAAATGAAACTATGAAACTTAGGTAAAATCATTAAATTCATGGAAAACTAATACATTTTCTCTTTTAACATAATCATAGGAGCAAGTAACACCAATTGACCAAAAATTAGGGGTATGCTAGTTAAGGTGTGTTGAATTCAACTTTACCATTAATGTTACATGTTGAGAGTGATATTTTATTTCATTATTTGAATGTGTATTATGCACTTAATGCATTTATTTTTCTTAATTTATTAACTATGATACAAACTTCATATATCCTCAATTTATTTCTCCTCTAGCCCTATGAAGAATGGTGAGTCTCAAATTTGGGTCAAAAGTGTCTAATTGGTGAGTTGTACAACACACCCTACATTATTTGATTTTTTATCCTAAATTTCATATATAAAGGACATTTATACATTCATTTTATTATTTGACTCTGATTAATAGTATTAATTCTTGAATAAGTAAAATAGGCACCTAATATTGGTTTTATAAGAAGTCATAAGTAAAGGGGAGGAATATGACACACATCGAATGTTGGGTATGCTAAAGCCTACATCCACTAGAAGAGATGATATTATTGACAGAGATGTTATTTTAGGATGATTACAAAAGAGAGAAGAAGAACCCACTTCCTTTTACACCCAAAATCCAATCATAGAAGAATATACTTACTTTGAGAGGATCTATTGAAGGCTTGAAACCCTAAGCAAATCCTTAGGTTCACCTATGACTTTTTGGTCTTCAAAAAGTGATGTATCTTCATTTTGCTTCATATTTGGAATGAGTTTGGGGTCATATTTTAAGAATTTGACTTATATCCAAAGTTCCAAAGTCATATAGTTGTTTTCCAGCTACCTTAACAATTTGAGTGGACCTTATCCGGTCCCCAATATGGATCATATTTTCAATTGGGCAACATTTATGGTCCAACGACGGACTATGTATGGTCTAGGTGGACTGTAAATACAAAAAACATCAAAGAATATCGTATATGGTCTAATGTATGACACTAAATGCACCTGTACAGTCTCATGATGTATTCCTACAATGTTGAAGCTTGTTGTAGGTTCCTACTTCATCAAAGAAGCTTTATAGAGAGTGTAAGATTCACTCTCATAAAATTTCACCTTGTCTTCAACTTGAAAATAGTGTACTTTGAAACACACTTGCAATATTCTACTATATCATAACTTGACTAAGAATACCATCATCTCTACATTCCCTACATGAAAAAAGATCAAGTAGAAAGAAAACTAGCTAATTTTTAGCAAAGCCCAAACTTTTCTAATGGAAGATGCTTTGTCATCATGTCAACAAGATTCTCAGATGCACAATGTTCTTTACCTGAATCTTGCCTTCAGTTATGACTGCTCTTTTGACATGGTACTTAACATCAATGTGCTTCACTGTCTCATGGAACATTTCATATTTGCTACTTTGATTGTCACAACAAACAATAAATTGCTTTTAAAGCATGCAAATTTGATTCATCAAACCCTTGATCAACAAAGCCTCCTTCACAGCTTCTGTTGCTTCCATGTACTCTTTAGTAGATAAATTAACAAGACTTTTTAGCATGACTTTCCAACAAAAAACTATTGATCACACTATGAACATGTAACTTGGAGATATCTCCTCTTATCAGGGTTACATGCAAAATATGATTCCACATGGTGGCTAGAGCTCCATGAAAGATTAACCAAGTATTTGAAGTTACCTTCAAATACCTGGGAATCCATTTCACTTATCGTCAATGTGCCTTTCCAGGATGAGCCATGTAACAAATAACCACATTGACTACTAAGTGATGTCTGGTCTAGTGCAAATAATAGCATACAATATTCCACAAATTGCACTAGAGTAAGGTACATGTGCCATAACTTTCTCTTTTTCATCAAACTATGGATAATGCAAAACTCATAACCTCAAGTGAGTGGCCAATGGATCTGAAATAGGCTTCACATCTAACATGAAGAACCTACTAAGAACATTTTTCATGTACCTCTCCCATGTCACGACCAGACTTCTATTTTTTGGTCTCTTTAAATCTCCATGCAAAGAATATTACTAGCTTCACCTAGGTCTATAATTTCAAATTCAGCCCTAAATGAGATGTCACCTTAGCAATCACACATGCATGTCTATACGATATTTACAAATCATCAACATATACTCGTAGGTAAACAAAATATGCTATCGAACCATTTTTAGTAGACACAAGCATCATAACTACTCATGGGAAATCCATTATGCATCATGAAAAGTCAAATATCATGCACCATTATCTAGGAGATTGCCTCAACCCACAAAATGACATCTTGAGCAAGCACACATGATCATATTTGTATTCAAAATCCTCTTGTTGCGTGTAGAATTTTTATTGTAGTTTACATTGCAATAAAGCTATCTTTATGTCTAATGGCTACAACTTGAGGTCTTAAATACCTACAAAAAAAAAGAATCAACCTTATGCAACTATGCTTGACGTTGGGTGAGAGGACTACAATATATCAATGCCTTCAATATGAATGTATACTTTCCCAACATGGAGTTCCATGTATCTACACCTTATATACACTTATATGTCCAATTGCATCTCACTACTTTCTTGACTTTGGGAGGTATCAATGAATCCCAAGTGTGGTTCTTGTAAAGAGATTCCATATGTTCCTTCAGTGCAACTATCCAGTATGAAGCATCATGACATGCAATTGCATCACAAAAGTTGGTGGGCTTGTAACAAACATCCACATCAATGGCGTCAGAAAGGGAATATACAACTATGGTGTTGGAGTGATTTGATGTTTCATTTTCCTTTTCTTATGGCTATGTTGTAAGAACACTTTGGAATCTCCTCTATGTCTTTAGTAGGCAATAAGTCATATGGAATAGAAGAGGGACCTTGTTCATCAACTCCTAACATGTCATATACTTTGGTCTCAATCTATTGTGAGACCCCTTGTATAGAACCTCAAGGGGAGATATTATGTTTTTTGTAGTAGACACCATGTCAAATTTGTCAAAATAATGTTTTTCTCTACCAAGAACTATGGTGAATAAGGATCCTTACTCAAAATTTGGTATCCTTTCACACTATAAGTGTAACTAAGGAATATACATTTCATATATCTAGGTTCTAATTTTACAATATCAAAATGTCCGTAAGTAGGGAAATTGAATATGTGAGGATTCAAATAATCAATAGGTGTACCAGACCAAACTTCTTCAAGTTTCTTGAAATTAATAGAAGATGATGCAGAATGATTCACCAACGAACATGATGTTAATAAATCTATCACAAGCTCTTCCCAAACCCTTTTTGTGAACCATGTATTGAGCCTTTTCCTATTCATACTTTCTACTACACCATATCTGAGGCATGTGACACACTGTACAACGTACTATGATCCCATGATCAATGCTAGAATTATTGAATGAGTAGAACATCAATACATTATTAGTTCTGATAGTCCTTATTCTCTTATCAGTTTCATTTTCAATAAGAGCCTTCCACTGCTTTAAAGTAGATAAGGCATTGTCCTTTCTCTTTAGAATATAAACCATAACTTCCTTGTACAACCATCAAATAAGGTCATTGTGTATTTACTACCACATTAGAAAGTAATATGAGAAGGGCCCCTAAGATCAGACAAAGCATAATGTAGGACATCTTTGGAAGATTGAATTTATGTGTCAAAGCTATTGTGTTTGGCCTTTCCCGTGACACAATGCTCGTAGAAATCTAACTTTTGAATGCTTCCCCACACAACAAACCTTTATTTCTTAGAAGCATCATCCTATATCATACACATCTCCCAACACAGATGACAAAGCCATGTTGTTACAACCCCAATTTTTGGGTTCATTTGGTGAGAAATGTGATTTCTCATATTAACAATATTTGAACAAATAAAGATATAATTTGTTTTGAATAAATGGATTTCATTTACAATAGTCTTGATGATTGTTTTGTGGGCTTTATTGGCTATTGGGCCCAATAACAAGGAACAGACATGAGGAACTCCATTATTAATAAGAAATGGAGAAAAGAAAAATGTAGAAACCTCTAGAAGGCAAAAGAATATAATACAAAATTGGATTTTGTGCCTCTTGGGTTCCTTGGGTTCCAAGGAGTCTAAAGTTGCAAAGAGAAAGCAATAAGAAAAGAAAAGAACAATTAAATATTTCTTTATTAAGAAAGAAATTGAAAACAATGATAAAATGTGGAAAATAAGAGGAAAGAGGTATAATAGAGTTATCCTTAGTGGATTTTCATATCCAAAGGATTCTTAATGTTAAATGGAATGGCAATGAGGAAAATAAAAAGAAAGATAAATAGAAATTCTCAAAAAGAGATATTTTAATAAGAAATAAACAAGATAATGAGAAATAATGAATATAAATGCATCTAGAAGGATAATAAGTATCCTTAAAAAGGAATTCCGAAATCTTGGAGTATCTTGGGGTCCAAAGAAATCCAAGAAAACAATATGGCAGAAAAGGAAAGAGAAAATATGTGAGAAATATATATAATTGAGTAATAACTTGAACCTAAAGAAAAGGGCACTATTTCTTTGAATAATGAACCAAAATTTGGCATGATGATAGATTAAGTCATTATTATGATTCCCTCAAAAATTTGGGATTATTTGGACGTATGGTTTGGGATATATACTTTTTATGAGTATTCCTAAAGTGAGAGGAGTACCATTAAAATTGGAATTGCTTTTTAACAGCCTTTTTGGTGCGTTAAACGTGGACCATCGATCTGATATCCAACGGTGACACCATCGTCACCTACCCAGAGCCGAGAAAGGCAACTTGGGTACAGTTGGCTCTTTTCTGGTTGCGCGTTGCTCTCACTACAACCCATATGAACCAGTGAACACTTTCCCATTGAATCCGGGAAGAAAAATTGGATTGGAAGATCCCTATTTTGCCTTGGTTCTGTGTTGAATTAGGACTTCCCAAAACCATAGAAGCATGTTTGCAAATAGAGACCAATCCACTTGTACCCTACACTCAGGGTCTATATAAAGGGGATCTATAGCCACCTTGTCAAAGGTGAAGCACTGCGGTTTGGCCAATTTCATGGCATCGTCCCCGTGAGACCTCTTTGGCATGTGTCTACCTGGTCGAAAAGCCTCCTAGCCATCCCAGTGACTTCGGCCAACTCAGGCGGAGCTAAGATCACCATTGAATTCACAGGAGCACGATGGAGGTCATGGTGGTCTTTTCGAGTGCCGAGAGAGATGGGATCTCGAGGTCAACCATCCAGTTGATCGAGAGAAGGACCTGGATTCTGAACAAGGGAGGATCGCGAGCTTGAAGATGATACACAATGAATTTACCAAAATACCCCCAAGCGAGTGGACTAGCTACTAATGTATCACAGGGACACAGAGTTCTTTTCACGCCCTGGCTGAAGTTGCCAACAAAAAGGGGCCGATTGGCTTAAAATGTATTTTCTTCACATTTTCCTAATTAATTATTATCTATAACTCCGATGATAGCAAGTAATCCATGAAAATTTATCAGGAGAACTCAAGGAATCCAAAAAAAAATGTAATGGAAGCCTAATTTTTCTTGAAATTCAAAAAGTATGTTAAGATGCTATCTTTAATGGTTTAATTAATGAAAAACCCTAATCTTTGATGATTAAGGATTTGGGAAGGGATATGTGAATGTTCAAAGTTAACATTCACATGTTGTTAATAAAAAGGGCAATTAGATAAAAAAGGATGATCTTTATGCATAGTTGGTTTAATTTAGGGATTCCATGTTCATAAATATGCTTTAATGGGCCTTGAAACCCTAGTATTAGTAAATGTGACTCTTAATGGATTTAATTGTTCAATTTCATGGTTAGAGTTGAGATATGATAAATCTAAGCTATTTCGAGTATAAAAGTTCCTAATTGTGGATAAATACCCTTAATGTAGGAATTAGGGTTTTCTATTGGATAAAGGTAGAATTAATGACAAATAGAGTTCATGAAGGATAGATGAGAAATTAGGGTTTAAAAGAGTAAAATGAAGTAAAAACCCTAATTGCAAAGTAAATCCTAAAATAGGTAGAAATCCTAAAAATGAATAGAAACCTTAAGTAGCAAGATGGTTTGAATATATTTTGATAAAAAGGAATTGGATGTAATTTCAGGACTCTTGTACTTGCTTGATTGGATGTCTTGATTGATTGGACTATTCTATCTCAATTTAGCCTAACAGGTATGTGGTTAATTACGATTAATCGCATTAGTTTTCTCGAAGGTTTCCCAGATGGTTAATCACATTAATTGAAACTAAACAGTTTGGATGTTCATACTACAATTATAAAGTCACTATGGTTATCACAATTATAAATACATGTGTATTCTCACACCTACATGCCACCCTGATGGAAGATGCCATAAAGGTCATGCCCAAGAGGGTAGACCAATGGGCACCATGAGAGGTGACCCCAGACACCAAGCTCGGGAATGAGAAGGTGGTCTATGTTGCATGACTATGGGGCACCATGAGAGGTGACCCCCAGGCACCAAGCTCAGGATTTAGAAGGTGGCCTTAAGTTAATGGCAAAAGAGAAACCCTAGAGGGGTATTCTAGGGTCAGGGCAAAAGCGGTGGAGAATGACACATTGAAAATGTAAATTGGTTTGTTAATTACCCTGATTGTGATAATTAAATTGTTAGCCATATTTGTGAAATTTTGGTTGTTCCCACATACCAGCATATTCCTATATGCTGATCGATGTTTTGTTTGTCACTGTTTTAGGTACAACAATTGAAAGAACAAACAATAAAGTGACACATTGTGGAAATAAGAAATAAAGTGCAAGGAGGATTAGATAGAATGTATCGAGGTTGTGTATAGAGTAGTTTATCAAAGTTTTAAACAGGTATGCAAAGTTTTATTTTATACCAATTTTCAGTTTAGTTGGTAAAGTTTGATAATTGTTATTGATTATTTGTCGAACCTTTGATCCTGTTAATTGAGATAATGGCTCTGACCTCTTGGTCTCCCTTAATTTGGGGTTACCAGGAGGCGGGGTCGTTACACTTGTGGTGTCTTTAGATGAAGTTCTAACTGCTATTGAGTTTAAGATAGTGGAACCTTGAAAGATTTATAGTTTGCATACATTTCTCACTAGCTTCTTGAGGACCCAGATAGCTTTAATAATATCAATTCCTTCATTTTCATTGGATAACTTCATCCCCTTTCTATAAAGGTACCCAATGAGATGATATTCTTATTCAACCCAAAAATATGTTGGACATTCATTAATGTTCTAGCTTTACCATCAAACACTTTTAGCTTCACGATGCCAACAACAATCTTTTTGCATGGGTGATCATCACTAATAAGGATATCTCTGCCTTTATGTGACTCATATGTAATGGAAATAATCCTTACACTTGGTCTTGTGGTATGAGCATGTTGAATCAATAACCCATTCATTCTTGTAGTCATAAGATGAGGATGAAACAATGGTATAGTTTTCATCTTCAGAACCTCCATGAGACACCTTTAATGCGACATAATTTCATTACATTTCTCACACTTTTTTTGTTTTTCTACTTGTAGCATTCATCTCAGGTGCGAGCTATCTTCTTAAAATAGTTGTACCTATTTGATTGATGTTATATCAAATTGTTCTTCTATTAGGGTCTTTGTCACATGGATGGTCCCTTGCTCTAGCTACCAATACTTCACCTAATACTTTCAAGTGCATCCTTCTCCATGCTCTATAGAGACATCCAACTTGTTTTAACTTCTTGAAGTGAGATAGTATATGACTCACCGAATATCATCATATCCTAGATATTCTTGTAGGATGGTGAAAGGGTGCTAACCCATAAAATCTTTCTCTTCTATCTTCACATCGATCTGCCCAAGGTCCTGGACAATGTCATTGAACTCATTGAGAAGAGCCATCCAGGAAATACCTTCTTGCATGTGAGGCATGAAAAGGCACTCCATTAGCACAATATTGGTGGTGATAAACTTATTTGTGTAGAGTGATTCAAGTTCATACTAAACTTCTTTGATGGTTTTTAGATGGATGACCTCATAGAGGACTTCATCCTCTAACAAGAGAAAGATGGCCACACAAGCCTTTTGATCAATCTCTTCCCACTGGTCATCCATCGTGGATTCTAGTTTCTTCTTATTTCCTAGAAGAGCAATGTGGACTCCTTATGTGAGCCAAGATTCACACTTGACCTTGTAGAGAGAGAAACTCTTCAAGTGATCAGACCTCTCAATGTTGTGGTGAAGATGTTGTGATAGAATGTGCTCTGATACTACATGTTGGGATATGGTGATGATGGGGTACCCAAACATAAAGACCCAATGAGCTTGTTGTGGAGATGATGAAGCGTGAGATCGAGCAATCATATTTGAATATGTATAACAAAGATTACTAAAGGGGCAAGCAAGCAACTACAAAGAAAACATTTATAATGGTTTGGAAAGATCCTGATGTGGGAGCTTACATTCACTTTCGGAGATGATATTATTGATAGGGAGATAATTAAGAGGATGATTATGAAATAGAGAAGAAGAACCAAATCATCTTTTACACCCAAAAGCCAATCATTGAAGAAGATGGTTGCTTGGAAAGGATCTCTTGAAGGTTTGAAACCCTAAGAAAATCCCAAGGTCGGTCTATGTTTTAAATCATAAAACAATGATATTTCTTGATGTCTCTTTGTTTCTCTTCATAATTGTGACACGTTGAGGGTCTACTTAAGATAGAATACATATCCAAAGTCTGAAAGTGATGCCTTTCTTTTCTAGCTGCGTTTATAGTCTGTTTGAACTATATACTGTCCCTAACATGGGTTGTATTTTCATTCCAACAAGTGATCTGTTGTTAAACTATATACAGTTCAGGTGGACTATCCATATAACTATAGTTTTTCCAGACCATAACAGTCTGATATGTGACCATAAATGCACCTATAAGGGCCCAATATGCATCCCCGTGGTGTCTAGGCTTGTTGTAAATGTCCAGTTAATCAAATAATTTTTTCTAGAGAGTTTAAGATACTTTCTCAACAAATTATATATATACTAGTAAATACACGTGCAAAATGAACGTGACTTCTAGGCATTATAAGTCTAGTAAATTTGATAAAAATCCATGCTCAACAAGTTGATTATTAAAAGAAAAATATATCTCAATGACATCACTATGAGTACACATACATATATATGATGATGATGTAAAATTATCAATGGTAATGTGGTTTAGTTCATGTCTGATAGTTATTTTCTTTATTATCTGCTTTTCATGTGACTTATATACATCCATGTCCACGGTATGCCATTATATAGGAATTTGTTTTTTTTTTTTCAAATTTTCTTAACTATCAAACAATGATTTTTCTGATCATATTTATTCTAATGACACAATGCATGTTGGTTCTTGATTTTTATTCAAGTCTTCTTCACGTTTTATATTATATTTCTCCATAACAATTTGAGAAGAATATTTTTCTTGGTTCTACTGTTAGTGACATTTAATCAATACATTATATTTTAATACTAATGTTAGCATTTGGTTTTAATTACCATTGTAGTTGTCATCTTTAATATATTTTTAGTGACAACAAAAGTAGACATAAATTTAAACCTATGTAGCAAATATTACTTTCCATTAACATTTTCTTATCAAAGTGAATTCCACTTAGACAAGACTTTCAATATAAATTAAATATATTTATAGAAATGAATAATATTGCATCACTATGAAAATTGACGTGGTTTAATCAATCAATGTGTATGTTATTTAACAATTTCATGTTATTAATCATATAGAGTGTTCATATGATTTTCATATATTTAGATTATTTGTTGCATTGCTCATCAAGAAAGCTTATTGAAAGTAACAAGGTATATTTTTCATAATTCATATACAACTTGTAAGGTGGTCACAGAGCTAAAATAAGAAGTTTAAAAAATGACAAAATATTGCATTATTTCAAATATAATACCATGTGGGCCAAGGGCCCATGTGTTCAATTTTAAGATGATAGGAACAGATACTACATTGGGTCTTTGCCGAAAGGCCGATAAAGGTACAAAAATTCAATATATAAGTGGATCAATTTTTAACGTTTTTCATGGAATGCATAATGAATTTGACGCACAATATTTTCTTACCATAACTATTATTATTAAAAACACTAAACTAACTCATATATAAAGTAAAGATATGCCATTATCTCATATGTAAGATAGTAATAAGGAAAAAAAAGATTTATAAAGTCTCTTAAACTACAAATCATGTAGAATTTTCAAGAATTCCAAAGGGTCAAAATATAGAAAAGAACAACACAGTGAGTGGATAGTGAGTGATTTTCCTAAAACATTATTTTAGAACATATTGTTTTATGAACTTGTTAATGAATAAGTAGAATGAATCAAGCTTTAAAAATGTGACTGGAGTAGAATAATTTAAGATGTGACATTTTGACTAATAAGAATGTATAAGATTTGTTATAGAAACATGTATATTACTGCAATTCACACTACACACCAACTCTAGTAAATCTCTAAGTGGTGCAGAAAAAAATAATATTATTTTACTTAAAGATAATGTCTGACTTGTATAAGTTATAATCCATCCACTTTTGGGTCCACTCCGCCCATTTGGATTGTTCTTACCAATGATCAATTACATTACATCATAATATGTTATGGTGCGTCTTACCTAGATGAACATAACCATATTTCTCAAACACGTGATTTTAGGGAATTAGATTAGAAAGAAACTATAATGAATTAAAAGTTATATAACAAACCATGCAAGTTGTCTTGTAGAAAAATCTCATCCACTAATGATTAACTAACAAATTTAATGGAGTTAAACAACTATTATAATGATATTTGGTCTTATAACAAATATAGGTTTTGCTTAAATTAATATTTCAATGTTCCGTCTTGAGTAATCCATTTCCTATTATCTTGCCATTAATCAGTAATGAGAATCAATTCATGCAAAAAAAATATTATTTTTATCGTGAAATTTAGTACAATAAAGAACTTTTTGTTACAAACATAGGTAGAAAAGGTAGGCTTTATGTCGTATACATTTCAATGAAGAAGATACATGAATGATAAATAATGGATTCTAGTAAGATAGAACTTGACATATACTAATTTGATACAATAAATTACACAAAGTTGGATTGATTTATGAAAAAAATGTGGTAAAGAACATTGCAAATATTTTCAAAATAAGATTTGAAACTAAATACTACCATTTGCATACATGGAGATTGACAAACTAAGTGTCCCCTTCTAGGACAAAGAAAAAATTAGAAATAAAGATGATTTAAAAACGTATTGCATCGAAGGGAGAATGACTTACAATTTTAGTAATGAGGTACTCAGAATGCGTGAGTTGGATTTGAGTACAACTTTCGGTCTTCCTATCAACTCTAAGTCTCCCACCCATATAATTTTTGTATATTTAATATTGATTTTGAAGTCATCCAATGCTAATTGAAAAAATCCATATGCCCATATGTAGAACAATGGTAGTACCTGTAGATATAGATTAGGGAAAAAGTAATTCCTACCCGTCGTATTTAGGATCTCAACTTATTATGCCCTTTCTTTCATCGTGAGAATGATAAAATTTTCAAAAATATGATAGCAATAGTGCACGTATACGTATGTAAAAAGATGTACCCATCATAAATATGTAATTGGTGATATAAAAGGAACCAAATAGACATGTGAAACTAACAAAGAAGGATAGAAGTTAAAATATTTCATAATTCTACAACAAACAATCAATGTGAATGAGGAAGGTTTTTGGAGTTTGTTGTATGTGAATACTGCAGTCAATGTTCTGGGATAGACATAAATGTAGTATATGACCATAAATTAAATCATTATGCGTATCTAGGAAATTAAATTATCTTACCTATGTAGACACATGGTTCTTGGTAAAGCAATACATAGAAAGAAGATTGGATGAGAAGAATGCACATATTAAGTTGACATCTTGCATTGCAGACTGTATCCAAGGAGTTGTTTTGATTGACATTGGACAAACAAAGGGTCATGTCTTCATATTATTATGTTCTATAATAACAATGAGTATGTAAAAGTTAACGCACTTTCAAAGGGTTCAAATTTTTTATAGTTCTATCGTGGACATATAGGCCGTTGGAACTCGTATAATTTTGATGTTCGAAGAGACTGAATGCTTAAATATATAGAAAGAATTGCACGTCTATACAAATTTCAACAGATATAGTCCTTTGAAGAAAACATCAGTCTTTCATATTATAATATTTGTATTGCATATTTCTAATGGTAGACGCGAAGTTGAAATGTAAGACATAGGGTAATTATCATAAATGGTTTGTGGCACCTCATATAGGAAAACATGTAAAATGATATTTAGTAAATGAAAATAATAGATCAGCCAATTACTCATTGATTCATATGTGGTAGCAAATATAAATATAATCCATCTGAAATTGATCTGTAATTCTGGAAGAGCAAGTATCTTACAAGACAATAAGAGGCCAAATTAACATGATCACATGGTAACCTCCTTTATGTATCCAGGTTCTAAGTATTATGCATTATGACAAGTGTGTTCCCATGTAGTCCTATTTATGTTGTCTTTGTATGAGTATTAGAGATTCAATACACGAAAAGCTAAAATCATAGATAGATGGTGATGTAGCTAGGTTGTACAACAGCCAAAGGTACCATCGCTAGTGGTCACTTAACACAAAATTATGTCAATTACATTAGTTTCTCTTTTTGCAGTCACATGTTGGCCATGAACTGGAGTCAAGAATCTTTTATGTAGGTGGTGGATCGTAAAATTTTTGAACTTTGTGTAAATACATTACCTAGAATGACTATGATGCTAGAATCTGCCGCAACATTCACAACCACCAGAATCTATAGCCTTATTCGCAATGTTCTTGGCTTTCACCAGAATTCATCATGTTGATCATGTCTCGACAATGAAGATGCAGGTTTGCCCATATCAAGTGACCACGATAATATGACACATCAATTGGATTTATAATAAGGAGGAAAGGGCGTGTGCGCGCACAACTATCATGTATATGGTCCAGTTCTGCTAAGAAAGACAATCGACTAATTTCTCTACCTTTTGGTTCTCATTTTCCTCATTGAATGCTTTTGTTTCTGATCTCTTCCGGTCTATCCTCTCATACGGAGGCATTGTCCACGTTAGTAGGGTTGCCAAACGGCACAATTCACATCACAATAGGCCTCTTCCGGAAGGAAACTCAAGCAGACTTAACGACAAGAGAATAGATTGGACGAGAGGAAAGAACACATTGGACGAAGGAGAAGATTTAGGAGAGCATAATACATCGGATGAGAGGAGAAGAGCAAGCCGCATTGGAGAATGGGAAACATATTAGCGTGACGGAGTTCCTACTTATTCACGAGCCAGATGGTGTTGTTCCTGGCAAATTCTGACGCGCCAGACACTGCACCACGTCTGATGATAGCATATATTCTAACAGTACATGTCAGGGCAGACCCCTAAAGGGACCAGAAGCGTGGAGGTTGTCATTGTCGGCCTTCAACGCAGTCAGAGGAGTTGAAGACCCTGTAGACGGTGTCGAAGAAGTCCTACACATCGTCGGTGATCATGTTCTCTCTAAGGTTATGGTATTGGATTTGCTCGTTGACAAAGAGGCGGCTGAAGATGTACTTGATGTGGACGTTTTCCTCAGGCTCTATAGGGTGAAGGAGGCGATGCAGGTGGCAGCCTCCTAGAGTTACGACTCCAGACAATATACAAACGTCCACCACCGGATTGCGAACAACTCTATGCAACCATGATATGAACTGCTCTATGCCTAATGCAGTTGTATAGAGGGCAACAGAACGGGGAGAGGGGAGTTGTTTTATAGAGTACAGCCATGATATATTCCTAAGTGTCCAACTATTAATTGAGAGATGAGGTTGAAACAGAGTGCATCCATTAACCGAGACATGGGAGGGGACGGAAACAAGTTGTGATGCTTAGAATGATAGAATAGTAGATATATATATATATATATATATATATATATATATATATATATATATATATATATATATATATATATATATATATATATGACCATTCATTCATTGTCCGTGCGGGTAGTCTGGATTTTGGCTACCCGACAGCCCAAAAAGTAACTCTCCTGACTAAGAAAGTAACTCTGCTGTAAAAAAAGTAACTATGGTGTCAAAAAAGTAACTCTGCTGGCAAAAAAAATAACTCTGTACAAAATATACATCATATATATATAAGGACGGATTTTTTTTTATTTTGGAGGGGCAAATGATATTATTTTTGGCTAAAATTTTTTGGAGAGCTAGACAAAATAGTCCTCTACAATTGCGAAATTTTTTTTTTGAAAAAAAATGATTGGAAGGGTGGGCGGGTAGCTACCCGCTCATTCTACCCGCGCGGGCAATGAATGAACACCCTATATATATATATATATATATATATATATATATATATATATATATATATATATATATATATATACCCTTATATATACATATATATATATATATATATATAATTCTTTTAGCCATATATATATATATATATATATATATATATATATATATATATGACAATTTTGCAGTCTTGGTACACCTAACCAAACATATACCCTTAGCATATCCACCTTTTTTATCTCAATAGACCAAAGGAAATTTGTAAGTGCCCTTGTTTCTTGAACTTCAATTCTCCGAAAAGTAGGATTTGCACATTTCAAAAATTGAGTTAATTTCGTCTCATATTCACATCCAATATTCTAAACACGTGCAGCAAATAGCTTTAGATTTGGAGAAAAGACGTATAGACCAACAAAAATTAAGCTAAGTAGAATCAAACTACATATAGAAGTACCTATATCAGAAGCGATATAGTCAAACTTAACTAGCTTGGAAGCTCCTTCTCTATGTCAAAGTTATTTCTGCATGTTGCTGATGCAGATGGCCACTGGCAAGCTCGTTGCATTTATCCGAATTAACTATGCAATACGAAGGCGTCATCCATGTGTACCGCACCTAACCTGCCTTAGTGACTCAACAACTTGGATACTCTACTACCAATGCACTGCCTCGAGTGACCAGTGCCCACTAATTAATCCACCTGCTCGACCCAAGTAGTGAAGTGGGTCGCGGTACCGCCGTACAACTAGAAAGCTGCGACTTCCACCACTAGAAGCATGAAGTAATCCGCTCTCATGTACCTGCATTCACCACTTATTTATTTAGGGTACGTTTGGTTTCTCGTATCTGGTGGGATTGAGTTGTATTTATTTGTCCAACAACCTAAATTTTAGGTTTGGTTAACTGGAGACGGGAAATTGGGTAAATGCAGGAGTTCCGCTGATAAAAGAAGTGCAGGAGAACAGATAACTTTCGAAAACCGTGGGACGCCGAGATCCAGCTGGGTGCCGGGCTCGGTCAGACCTGTCCACGCTCTCGTAGACCTGGGCTCCGGAGGTTACTAACAGTTTCCACCTTCCCCGCTGCAGGCAGACCAAACGTAAGGACATAGATCTGTTGAATTTCTGAAACCCGCTGCTGGTTCTATCCTGGACATGATTAATGCAGGACTCTGTAAACCAAACGTGCCCTTAGTACACCGCAATTCGCGACGTTTAACGGCTCCGTTATAGATAAGAGATCCCCGTCTTTGTCAGGCACCGGTAGGATAACAACGTCCACACGGGATGTCATTACGTACAACACAACAAAACATGAAGAAGGGAGTGTCCAAGTAATGGATAAATAAACACTAGAAAACAAGATCTCGTGTGCTATGTCACCACGGTTAACATTGCTAAGTCTTCGTTTATATAGTGTCATACGTAATAAAATAAAGTAGTTTTCAAGGGGCAGGGCTGACTGTCTTCTTCACTACAGCAATTAAGTGTAACTGGGTCATGCTTACCGGATTGGTTCATTACTTGCAATGGGATGACCAAGCTTTACTGTAACTATTAGCAATGTGTGTGTGTGTGTGTGTTTTTCCTCAGACCCGTAACCTGTATCATCTAGAGCGTATGATCGATCATTCTAGATGCACAATTGCACCGTGTAAATTCCACTTGGTTGGTAGTCCTCAAAGCGGGCAGTAAGTCGAAGCAGGGGATGTACAATAATACTCTTTAGATTTTCAGCAAATATAGATGTGCACACTTACGCCAGCAATTTGTCAACATTGTACTTGAATCATGAGGAGACGATAACCCCATATTTTGATTCTCTTGAGATTGTTCTCTAGTGGCTAATGGTGATGTACATGTTTTGACAACGGCAAGACCTCCCTCCCGTTGGCTTCACAACCTTGTGTAAGGTCGTCATTTTGGCCTAGCTCTCAGGAAGAGCTACGAGAGGCTAGACTTCTTTGAGGGGTACTAGAACCCCCAACTCCAAGGTCGTCGAATAACCTCTTACTGGCTGTTTTTCGGAAGTATTAAGACTTCCGAGAATACAGTTAACCATATTACCCTTTTTGTGGGTTCTATGCTAATCCTCTCTACAGAAAACATGCATTTACTATCTCTGATTTCCTAATGAACAATTGAAATTGTAGAAAGTTCACTAAATTCCAATTGATTGTGTAAAAGCAATGAAAATGGAGAACACAAATACTCATGGGGGGTTGTATTCTCATTCTCAGTATATGTTGTAACTATCTAAAGAATAAGTCATATCAATTGTGCACGTGTATACGATGTTCACTTATATATATTTGTAATATTATTTGAATGATCTGTAGGGGCCCACTATTGATAGTTTCACTTATACAGATTTGGCCACACCCCTTACGGTACCTATATATGTATAATTCATATATTTATGAATTGTATTGCATATTAGTATTTATCCTTGATATTGGTTATGTAACACATTAAAATAGTATTTCATCTTATCTTGCCGACTATATATAATGATCAATAATTCAAAATATACGTTTTCATTAATGCTATTTTATATACATCTATGTTATGAACAATAATTAGTGGATTGCTTTTATTTTTGTTTTTTTTAATTATTTGCAATTGAGAAACACGGAGAAAATATTGTTGTATGTCAAATTTTTATCAAATAATAATCGAATAAAATTCATTTAAGAAACTTTTGCATTATGGAATTGACAAATATATTAGTATGCATAGAGATTTTCCATAGGTCCTAAGGAAACTAAGTTGGTGTGGTGTGACCAATCTAAAGTGGATAGACCACAAAAGGGAAACAAATGTCTGATTTGAAGTAGATTGGTTAACTTTTGGAGCATCCAAATTGATAGAATTGTCTTTTCACTCAAATTTTAGCCTACACATTCCATAGATGTCAGACTAACTATTTTCAAAAATAGGAAAATAGTAAATTGATATTTAAAGTTGGTAATGACAAGAGGGATTGCTACACTTCATATAGGTATAACATACCAACTATTTGCTCACATATTTTATATGTAAAAATTAATCATTTTATGTTAGTTTCTCCATGTTGAGATAAGATGGTACCTTGGCATGTGACCAATAAAACTATATTATTGCTAGAGATATTTTACATGAATCAGAGATTAGCTGAATAAAAGGGATGTGATTGAAGTGAAATGCTTTGCATGACATTCTTTTTTTTATTTTACATCTCAAAATTGGCTCTAATAGATTCCATTTCTCCAATAATGATCGAACCAACATTATAGCAATGTAGAATTGCATCATGATTGAATAGCCCAAAATGCCATGGTATTCTTGGATCTAGAAATGTTATCTCCTAAATATAACATCAATAATGGATGCTTAGATTATTTTACTTTATTTTCAGTCGCTAAGGTTTAATTGCATAATTATATTTGACTATTGATTGTTTTAGTAGGATGAAGGTATGTAAGAAATACAAGTCCCAATAGGTACATATTACATTCTATTATACCACTTATAACTTATAAAGAAAAAGAAATATCAAGTTATTTCATCAAAGGGATTTAGAGTCAGATCATATACTAAAAAATTATATATGGTTGTTACTACTTTGTATATCTAGTTCTTTTGTTACTAGTTAAATTTCTTTTACTTTGTCATAGTGTACATTTGTTCTCTATGTAATTCTAAATAAGTAATAAAAAAATGGGTTACCTATCTTCAAAGTTTATGTAACTGGGTATAAAACATATAATTATAAGAATATTTTTGTAGACATGTGCTACTTTTACTCTTCACTAATTTCAGGTATAAATATTGTAATTATGGTAAAGGTTGCATACAAGATTCGATAACTGAGTAGTAACGAGGCAAATTCAAGTTATCTATAAACCTTAAAGTTGTCAACATATTCGGTCTATTCTACTCTCATATTTATTAATCCAAAATGGATTATCAGACGCTCTAATCCTATGATGTAAATAAATCAACGCTACTTTTCATGAGAAAAAATGGATGCATACATATCTTTTGAATAAATAGGCTTTGTATTTACATTTAAATTAAGCCTTAAAGGAGATAAAAATAATATAAACATCCTTATGTTCACAAGACATGGTAAATATTAGAAAGACATGGTAGTCCCTGGAGGCTCTAGCAAATGGTGACGTGATGGAAAAGAGGCCAGCGGTGAGGGTGATTATCATGATGTTGATGAGAATGGCTCTTCCCTGTTGGTACCAATTGCTAATTCAAGATTCCAAGCTACTAAGTCATGGGCAGATCTGGTTAAACCTAAAGGGTATAACATGTTACTGGAGAAAGTTGAAATTGAATTAAGAGACCGAAAGCTGAACTACCTAGGGGAGGAAGCGGAGAAGAATGTGGAACCATTGTTTAGCTGGCTATATTATTGGATTCAAGCCTCACTTACCTACTTTGGAGAGATACTTGTCATAGGTTTGGATTCTGAAAGGTTCCATCGAGATTATGAACCACGACTAGGGTTTCTTTCTTATTAGATTTTTTAAAGTTGAGGATATGGACAGTGTTCTAGACATTGGGATCTGTTTTGTCAGAGGCAAGCCACCTGTCTTGATGAAGTTGAAGCTGAGGGATGCGTTAAAGAGATTCAAACTATCTGATATGCCGATTTGGATTTGCATTCACAACCTACCCTTAGAGTTGTGGGATATGAGAATGTTTGCTAGAATTGGATCTTATCTTGGAAACCCTTTCGTGCATATTTGGCGACTTATGAGTTGAGGAACTTGGAGTATGCCAGGATTCAGGTCTTACTACAGACATCTACTTGGTTTCCTTTAGAGTTAGAAGTATCCAGTGACAAAGGTGTTTCCCATTTGATTTCTTTTGAGTATGAGTGGGTGCCGAAAGTGTTCTCTGTTTGTAATCATTTTTCTCACTATGATTGTAAAACTAATTCTACTGGTCCTAACATGAAGAATGTCTGGGTGAGGAAAGACCTCACTGTTCCTACACCCAAGGTTACAGAGAAAGTCATCGAGCTTTAGATTCCTATTGATAATCCTAACTCTTTATGTCTAGGTCATTCGTGAGAAGAGCTCTGAAGTTGTGGAATCAGTTAGGACTGATGTTGTCGATGGTTTTAAAACTAATGAAGAAGACAGATTACATGTACCCAAGGAGTCCATTGAAGATATTTCTGATCTTTCAGAGGGTGATTCCTCTTTTGTGCATAGTTTGGTAGATGAATGTGCTGGACCAAAACCTGTTGAAGTCATACAATACTCTATAGTTGATCTCTCCACCCCTCCTACTTCATGTGGTGCAACAATTAACGAGGATGATTCTTTTGAAGCTCAAAAAGGGAACTAGAAAAGGAAAGCCAATGGGAAAAGTAGGAAGGCAACTATTGTTAATAAAGAGTCAACCATGTAGACATTCCTTTGGAATAAGTTTGAGAATTTGAAGATCATACAAGATGATCCGTCTAGTGGGGAAGGGCATCAAACCAGTGAAGTACTAGAGTCTACAATTTCTAATGGATAGCTACATTAATATCTTTTCCTGGAATGTAAGAGGGCTTAATCTTAAAGCCACTTCAGTTCAAAATAAAGTAGTGAAGTTCAATCCTCATATCATTTTGTTGAATGAAAGTAAAGTACGAGAAAAGAAGATGTGTAGATTCATTAGGAAATATTTTCCTGAATGCAGTTGGGTTTCCAATCACAATTCTCATGTATTGAGTAGAGTGATAGTTCTCTGGAAGGATGGGAATTGTGTTGTTAGGAAATTACATGAAATTGATCAGTCTGTGCATCTAAAATTTAGTGTTCTAGTAAGAGCTTATTCTTAACTTCTTTCTATGGTCATAACCCTGATAATAGTTCATCTTTGGGATTATATTGAAGCAATTTGTTCTAATATGATGAATCGTTGGGTCATTTAGGAGATTTTAATGTTGTTAGAAAGGTGGACAAGAAATTGGGCAAGGATCCTCCTCCTAATAAATCTATGGAGGACTTCAATAATTGTATGCTCAATTGTGGTCTATTTGAGCTTAGTCTTAATGGACCTTCCTTTTCATGGGATAATCACCAGAGTGGTGATATGTTTGTGACTTCCTCATTGATATTATTCTCGACAATGATAAGTTTTTGACCACTTTTTGCTGATTGCAAAGGGATTTTCCTATCCAATATTGTCAGTGACCATAAAATTTTGACCTTGGATATTGGTGATAGAGCTAAGATTAAGTTCCCCTTCATATTTATCAATGCATGGTCTGAAAGGGATGACTTTATGGAAGTTGTGAAAAGAAGTTGGTCTGTTGATGATTCTGGTTTTCCTATCTTCAAGCTTTACTCCAAGTTCAGGCGATTAAGGTTTGATCTCTATTAATGGAATAATTCTCATGTGGGTAATATGTTCGATGAGGCTAAAAAGAAAAGAGTTCCTTGCTATTGAGGCTCAAGTAAAACTGGACTTAGACCCAACTAATGTCACTTTCCAAGTTGAAGCTAATATGAGAAGAAACGATGTGGTTGTTGCTAAGGCACATGAAGAATCTTTACTTAGGTAGAAATCCAAAATTTCCTGGTTAAAAGAAGGTGACTCTAATTCTAATTTCTTCTATGCTTCCTTAAGGGTTAGAAGGAATCTCAATCATATCAGGGCTTTATCTATTTATGGAGTTACTTGTACAGATGTTGCTATTATCAAAAAGTACATTGTTGACTACTACTCCAGTGTCTTTAATAACAATCGTTCTTCTGATCTGGAAGTTTTAGCTTCTCTCAATTTTCCCAAGCTTATTGATTTTGATAAATTGGTGTTGGATATATGGTTCTTTGTCAAATATATCATTAAAGTTATGAAAAATTTGGACTCTGATAAGTATCCATGCCCAAATGGATTAAATGGTAAGTTCTTTAAATGTTATTGGAGTACCATTTGTACTGAAGTGGTCGAAGCTATCTATAGCTTTTTCAATACTGGCATGTTTCTCAAAGAGGCAAATCGAACCTTTATAACTCTTGTTCCTAAAATCAAAGGGTCGAATGAGATGAATAATCTGAGACCAATTGACTTATTCAATGTTTTCTACAAGGTCTGTTGACTCAAGGTCAATTAGGTCAATGTTGACTCACGTCTAAATTGACTAAACCCTTGTTTTGATGATGACTAACCATTCCACATATTGGTGTCTAATGCTTCTACATTGAGTGATTTCAGATTAGGTTTAGACACACTCCAAATGCCCTAACTTGCGCATATCAAATTGGAGAAAAGACAAGTCAAAATAGCTACAAGTGTGCAATTTGGGATCTCTATGTAAATGACCTTAGAATTGCTTTGTAATCACTTGTAATGATTGTATGACTTGTAATTAAGCTTAGAAAAATTATTGGGACACAAAAATCCATCATTTGTATAGTCAAACGAAAATTCCAAAATACCCATAACAGGGATTTTGTCGGCCGAATTCCGAACTCGGCCGATCCATATATTCTGGAATTTTTGTTGCAATCGGCCGAGTTACAAACTCAGCCGATTCCCGTTCGGTCAAGTTTCTAGCTAGGAAACTCGGCCGATCCACTGATCGGTCCAAGATGAAAGTCGACCGATCGGCCGAGTTTCTCTAAAGGAACTCGACCGACAGTCTAGCTTTCAGCCTTGTCTTTTAGTGGTTCAGCCGAATTGCCTTTATAGAAACTCGGCCGATCAGACTGTACTGGAATGCAGAAAAAGCATTTCCAACCGTTGGAGACTTTGTTGGGACCCAAAATAGATCCGTTGCAACTTGTAAAACGGCTATTTTTCGTTCACAAGTGCTCCAAAAGGCTAAGAGGCATCCCCAGCTATAAATAGGACCCCTTGGGCTTCATTCCAAGGTTGAGCATTCATTGCAAACTCTTTGTGAGGTTCCTATTCTATAGTTGAGTGCTTCCTACAGCCTCCTCTCTCTCTCTAAGCTTAATCACTTGCTACATCCATTAGAGTGAGTAGGAGATTTGTAAGAGAGCTAGTTTCTACTTGTATATCTTGTGAGGCTCTCACTTCCACCACCTCCCCATCTCTCATTTCCAATCATGAAGATGAAGGTTCTCTCTCTTGTCCAAGAGAGGTGAAGAAGAGCAAGGGAAGGAGTCCCTTGGTGAAGATCAAGGCTAAGGACTTGGAGCTAGAGCGGGTAAGTCCTTGGAGAAAGCAGAAGACTCAAGCTCAAGTGGGTAAGTCCTTGGTGGAAGATTCTCCGAGTGAAGGTGAAGTCAAAGGCGGAAGATCCAAGAAGAGTGGGTAATTCCTGCAAGGCCGAAGACTTGTGCAAGAGTGGGTAAGTCCTTGGAGAAGGCCGAAGACTCTTGCAAAGTGGGTAAGTCCTTGGTAAGGTTGAAGACTCTTTGTATTGGATAGGTAAGTCCTTTGTTGGTCATGTATTGTATGTCTTATTAATGAATATAAGAGTGCAATTGTTTGAAGTCCTAGAGGTTGACCTCTCTAGGCAAGTGGACTGACACACTTCTAGTTTGAAGTGTGGAACCACTCTAAATAGCTTGTCTAATTGGTGCATGTTCAATCTCTCTTATCCTTGCTATGCATGATTTAGTTGCACTCAAATTACCTATTTAGCAACCTTATCCTGTCATATAATTTGAAGGTTTAATGAATTTTGTTTAAGTACTTTCAGCTCTATTCACCCCCCCCTCTAGAGCATCTAAGTCACCCATCTAGGATCCAACAAGGTCATCTATAATCTCCTAACCAATAGGTTTCAATTGTTGCCATCTTTGATTAGTTACAGTCAATGTGCTTTTATGAAAGGGAGGAGTATAATTGATGTTGTTCTTTTATCGAATGAACTCATCCATGACTTCAATAAGAAGGGAGGTAAAGCCAAGATGTGTCTTAAAATTGATATTTCAAAGGTGTATGACTCTATCTTCTGGAAGGATATTTTTTATATTTTGGAGTTGATGAATTTTCCTCACTGTTGGATTATTTGGCTCAGAGAAATCTTTGATACCACATCTTATGTGATTTTAATTAATGGAGAGGCTTAAGAGTCCTTTAAATAGAATAATGGTGTCTGCCAGGGTGTCCCCATGGCTCCTTATATCTTTGTACTGGTTATGCAGGTGGTTACTCTATTTCTTGATAAGGAAGTTAAGGAAGGTCATCTCAAACCGTTGAAGGCTTCTTCTGGGTTTGCAGTTTCTCACTTGATCTTTGCTAATGACCTCATGGTTTTTTCTAAGGCTGACGAGTTATGTGCTTTGGCTATTAAAAGAGCCTTGTGAAATCTTTACAACTCAATGGGTTTGAACATTAAATTTTTGAAGAGCGTTGTGTTTCATAGCTAGGATACAGATAAAGTGAGAATTGGGGAAATTTTGGGTATGAATGAAGGCTCACTAATACATTTTTGGCCTCTAACATCGCTTCCGTTAGCGTCACTTATATTCGAAAAATCGACCTAATAAACTAAAACCGAAGCAAGAAGTCATTAGAAAAAAATCCGGGTACCGCTTATAACTATTGGGTCGGTTATGTTAAAATAATCGACGCTAGAAAAGACCCGCAAAAATAGAAAACCGACCCAACATGCGTCCCGTGGAGAAAATTGGTTTTTCTGCCTTCGCGCGCTGAGCTATGGGGTCGGTTTTGTAAATAAACGACCCTAGTAATTGTTTGTATACCTCTTGTCGACTTCTCCGGTCGGTTTTTAAATAACCGTCCACATAACTGTACCGCTAGGCCGACTTTTCTGGTCGGTTTTGCTGGATAACCGTCTGCATAGCGCCGACTTCTCGGGTTGGTTTTTAGAATAACCGTCCCCATATGTTCGGTTTGTTCGGGCACTGGATATTTCTCGGGTTGCTTCTTTTCTAAAAACCGTCCCTATAAGGGACCTGTTGGATCGGTTATTTAGTTAACCGACCGGAGAAGTCAACACAAAAACAAAACCTGCCCCTAGTCTCCCACATCGTCACAAACCAGCCGCACTCGCACAACCCTCTCTCCCACAACTCTTTCGCCGCCCGACCTTCCGTCGCACTCCACGCTGCCACACCGTGCCGCGCGCTGCGTCCAACCTTTGCCGCCACCGGCAAGGTGTCGGCCCTCTCTCCAAAGATGCCCCCACCGCCGACAAAGATATCTCCGACGAAGCAAGATCTCGCCGACACTCCAAAGCTTTGCCGCTACCACTTCAAAGTTGTCACTGCCGCCATCTCAACCGATTCTCCGAGGATGCCCCCGGCGCAGCCAAGTTTCGCCACCGCCACCTACTCTCTCCGAACGATTTCGCCGCCGCCAAGGCTTTCGACACCACCACCTTTTCGGTAAGTTCATTTTCCATTTTAGACTCTTCTTTTAACCTAATGTTGGAGTACCATGGTCTTGCTACGGCCATGCTTGGTGCCACGACTTGTTTGCACGGCCATGCTTGGTGCCACGGCCGTGCTTGGTGGCACGACCTATTTGCACGGCCATGCTTGATGCCATGGCCATTTTGGCCAAAAATTTTAGTTTGTTACGTTCACCATGACTTTCGTGAAGGACCACGACCATTTTGAGTATGAAATGGTCAAACTTTTGATTTACTGTTATCTATTATGAAAGAGCATGCATGATGTTTAACTTACTCCCTTCTGTTTATATTTGTCAAGAGCACCTAATTGATTATTCAATTTAGTACATATAATGAATGTTTATCTATGGAACTCTTGATTTGTCAAGAACACATAATTCATTTTATTTGACTAGTAAACCAACCAATAATAAAAACATGTAATCTTTTATATCTACATTTTATTATCAATCACATATGTAATCATTGTATACAATCTAGAAATATGAGGGTAGACATTGTGTAGTTTCAGATTGACACTTTAGGGTTTATAGATGAGACCATCGATGCATAAATATGACAATATTACATTTATATATAAAATTAGAAACCCGTTCAAAATTTATTCATTAGGAGTAAATTTTGGATAGTCCCCGATATGGGACTATTTTTGGATATTTAATCTCACTTAGGATGTATCTGTGTAATGTATGTTTAGTTTTGAATAAAATTTCAGTAGTATTTCTTCATTTGTTCTCTGGGTACATATGTGAGTGGTTATATGCCATTTACATTGATGTACTTGGAGAACTAAGGGGAAATGCTGTTGAAATTTTATTGAAAACTAAATGATACATTATACAATTACTAGTGAGGTTAAATATTCAAAAATGGGATAGGTGGTACCCTTTAGTATAAAAGTAATGAATCCTATCAAAAAAACCTTACAACTTATAGTATCAATATTAAATGCCCAGTTTGATAATTAATTTTAATGTGATCTAGAAAATGGATCAAAGTTGGATGTCTATCAACAACCGTTGCAGTCCAGTGTTTGTAGCAGTTTACTAATATTAATTTATAATTCTTTATTTGTAGTGTCATATAAAAAAAATTCTTTATTTGTAGTGTCATATACAAAATAATGACTGGGCTTGTGGCTACTACGTATTGAAGTATATGCAAACTATTTTGAAAGAAGCATAAGTAGACATTCAGAGTATAGATAAGGTAATTAATAAAAAATAACATCATAAATTTCCAAGTGAGATTTGCATCATTTTATAAAATATATATGAGCATGTGCTTTTTTTTGCAGATCTTTACAACTCATCCTTACACACTTGATGGGTTAAATGAATTCCGAGAAGAATGGTCAGATGCTTTTATTAATGAAGTCACTATAGAATTGGATTGAAAATCATAACTTCATTTGTGTATGTAGATTTGAAACTCTATCAAAATTTACTTTTTGTAGTATGACATTAAAAATTTAATATCACTTTTAAACTTGCAATCTATCATTGTTGTTAGTGTGTGCTATGTGTATGAATGTTAGTATGTGCTATATGTCTCATTTGAATGAATCTATCTTAGACTTGCAAGAATGTTAGTAAGTGTTGTGTATGAAGACTCTACTCAATATATGTGAATAAATTTGTTATAAAACATCAATTAAAAAAGGATTGGACATTTAAAAGTTTTGCAAATGGCTTTGGAATGCATTTTTGGCTTGCATCATTGCATTTGCAAGTCTATTTCTATTGCAGGTTTTGAATTGCGTAAAGCAATTCTGTTTTGCAGGTTGCTGTACTGAAGATTTCTGGTTCTGCAGAATTTTTCTTTAAAAAAAATTTAACTTCTCGGGTCGGTTATTTAAAAAACTGTCCCTATAGATACTTCTTGGGTCGGTTATTCACAAAACCGACCCAGTAGGTTCTATCCCAAAATCTACAGCAAATTGAAGACTTCTAGGGTCGTTTATATAGAAAAACCGACCCCATAGATACTTCTTGGGTCGTTTATTCACAAAACCGACCCAGTAGGTTATATCCCAAAATCTACAGCAAATTGAAGACTTCTAGGGTCGTTTATACAGAAAAACCGACCCCATAGATACTTCTTGGGTCGGTTATTTAGAAAACTGACCCAGTAGGTTGTATCCCAAAATCTACAATAATTTGAAGACTTCTAGGGTCGTTTATACAGGAAAACTGACCCAGTAAGTTCTATCCCAAAATTCTACAGCTATTTGAAGACTTCTAGGGTCGCTTATGGAGAAACACCGACCCAATAGACCCTTCTTGGGTCGGTTATACAAAAAACCCGACCCAGTAGGTTCATCCCAAAATTCTACAGCTATTTGAAGACTTCTAGGGTCAGTTTTTGTTGCTCTTTTGGATCGGTTTTTCATCTCTTTTGGGTCGGTTTTATACCTCTTTTGGGTCAGTTTTTTTACCTCTTTTGGGTCGGTTTTTGTTCCCTCTAGGGTCGGTTTGTGTGCCTCTTTAGGGTCAGTTTTTCTACCTCTATAGCGTCGCTTTTTCTGTAGCGACGCCCACCTAGGCGTCGCTTAAAAAGTGACACCGCAGGGTTCAAAAAACCGACCCAAGAGACCATTACTGTACTAGTGGCTCCTTGCCTCAAAGATATCTTGGAGTACCTCTTTTCATTGGGAAGTTGATGACGTCTCACTGTAGCCCCCTGTTGGATAGAATTAAAAGGAGGCTTGAATGATGGAAGGCCAACCAACTCTAGATGGTAGAAAGAGTTGAATTAGTACATTCTACTTTGTCAGCTATATATCAATACTAGGCATATATCTTTCCTTTACCTCTGTCTATTTGTGATGAAATTGGGAAACATGTCGGGACTTCATTTGGGGTAAAGTTGATAGCAAGATATCTGCTCTTCTTGTTAGTTGGCATGTTCTTGTTAGACCTAAATGTGAAGGTGGTCTGGGAATAAGAAATATTAGAGAGACTGTTCGGGCCTCTATTTTATTGAATGGGTGAAATATTTCTAAGGAAAATGATAGTGTTTGGATCAAATGGATCCTTGAAAAATATTTGGTAAAATCTTCCTTCTGGTCTATGTCAATCAATGACTCTTTTTCCTGGGTTTTTAAAAGGATTCTGTCTAAAAGAGATGAACTGTAGAGAGTTATTAGCTATTCTTTTGGTGATGGCTCTAATCTCTCCGTTTGGAATGATCCATAGTTACCTAGATCTAAGTTTCTGATTGAGGTCCTGGGTAGGCAAATTGTTATACAACTGGGTATTGTCAATGGTGATAAAGTAAGATATTTGATGAAAAATGGTGGTTGGTACTGCGAGGACTCCATACTTCACAACAATATGTCTATTTTGTTGAATGATTTTCCTAGTACTAAAGGTGGCAATGATGAGATTGTGTTTGATGGGAGGTATGATATTAGACTTAAAACTTCTTGGGAATGCATAAGAGCTATACACAACATGATTCCTTTTTTCTAGTGGCTTTGGAAATTTATAGTTCCCAAAAGTTATCAGATGTTGGGATGGAAAGTTGGTCATGGTAGACTTTTAACTTCCTATTACATTAAATGATTTGGCATCAGTTTGGCCTCCAGATGCCCCTTGTGAAAAGTTGAGTAGGAGAACATGGAACACTTGTTTTTTATATGTGACTTTAATAAAAAATATGGAACTCATCCATCAATCAGTTTAAAAATCAGACCCCTAGTCAAATAGATGACCTTTGCAAGCATAATAGTAAAGAAAATCTTATTGTTTGCATTTGCATTCTCTACTAGATTTTAAGAGAGGGGAATGATAAAACTCATAGGTCTGTAGAAAAGGATGGGAATAGGCTTTGGCTTATCATTCTGAATGACATTATCTGCTTCTGGATTTGGTGTGTTGAAGATCTTGGCGTGATCGTTTCTTCTGTTGTTGACTTGATACTTTTATTTTTATTTTATAGTCCTTGTCAACATGTACATTTCCTTTTTTTAGATGTTTCTCTTCCTTTGGTACATCCTCTATTATTACCCTTTTTTGGAGGTTTTTCCACAAAGTGTGTACATTTTTACGTGTACATTTTCCAAAAACTAAAAAAAAGCAATAGATGAGTTGGGTTCACAAAAAAAAATATAAACATGATGAAAAAGATATCCAATCTTACAAGACTTAAGTAATTAATTAAGAAAAAAGTTAATTGGTATTTTCTAAAAAATTACTTGTCTTTCGTTGAATATCAAATTATAAATTCTCTACAAAAAATAATAGATGCAATTGGAGTTATTTTTAGTAATCTTGTATAAAACAACTATAGATATAGCCATCGACCCTTCCCATTAGGTGTTTAGACCCCTTAAATGAGTAGCTCCATCAGTCGTGCAACCCCATTAGGCATGAAGCCATCGTGTGATCAGTCTTATCAGGAGTGCGAGTAGCACCTCCGCCTAATACTACCAATTAAGGAAAACGACATAGCATTTTATATAAATATAAACAAAGTGACTCCCTGGATCTGTCATTAGAATATTCATTCTATAAAGCCTTAAAACATAGTGGAGGAGGTTGGAAGGAATATGTCCATGGTTATTTGGGCTATCCTTGGTAACAAATACCATAACATGGCATTTTCTTACATATTCAAGTATTGAACACTTGATCTTCTCCATTCTTTCTATTTGAAGGTTTTCTTCTTGTGGAGCTTCACTTTAACTATACTTTTCTTCTTATTCCTTGTCCTTTATCTTGTCCTTGAATGGAAAAACATTAATATAAGATTCAATTCTTTTTGCTCGTCTCCAAGCTTGATTTCATAGCTAAGGACACCAGAATTTGATGATTTTCGGGATAGTATTTACTGAATTGAGGTCTTAGGTTGGTTTCCTTGCTAGAATATTCCTTGTTTTTTATTCCCAATATAGGGTGACTAGATACATGACTAGAGATTTGCAAAAACTATTCATTTTATAAATTTATATATCACCCTAAAACTTTGGCAATGAAATAATTAAAGCTAAATGTCATCATAGATTTATGGGATCATATACCAAATGATCTATTTGTGGTCATTATTGCTTTCCTATTGTATGAGAAGAATCAACATTATCTCTCTCATTACTATATGTGCTTGTACATGTTGAACTTATTCTAAGTTCATGCAAAAAGTATTAATGTTATCCTTTTTTTTAGGAAATTAGATTGCTTGCTTGGCCCTATAGTCTATCCTTATTACGATAATAGAAAAAAAAAATATAACACGTTGTTATTTGGTTATGTTCTGGCTTAAATGTAATGATGTGACTTTGAACAAAAAAGAAAAGATGTATTTTGAAATATTATGACCATACAAATATGAAGCCTTAGTGATATACAAACAAGTTTTCAAAACCCTATATCAATAATAAATGGCTGAACCTTGAGGGTTCTATTCGTGATTATGCACCTAATGACCTTGATGATAAGAGGCTAGGATGAGATAGAGAAATTCAAGCAATGTACTGATATTTTATAGCATAATTTGTGAAGTATTAAACTTAAAATAATGTTTTGTGAGTTTGTACTATGTAGAAAAGGCTACAGTGACTCGTCCCATATCTAATTCAAGCTTATGCTATATTATGCTTAGTTTTATAAGATTTAATGAAAGTCTACTTTCATAAACTAATGGGTAATAGTTGTTCATGAGTGATGAATGATACCTTACCTTAAGGGTAAATGTTTATATTAAGATCTAATTATCACAACAATAATTTATATTTCCAGCTAAGTATGAAAATGAAGGATTGCATCCAGGACAATGTACAATTTTCCTTGAGAAGGTTAGACATGTAATATGTGATCCATGTGTGGTTGGACCTAAGATTGGGATTTGGATAAAAGGGATCGAAGTCCAAAAGTATGCACTTATTAAGAAGGTTGTGAGGAGATATGATGACAACCATGCTTGAAAAGGAAGTATAAAGAATATGTGATCATTAAGATTCTAGGATACTAATTTCAATGTTATCAATATATTGTTGTTGGTATGTATAGTTCATTATATATATTCCCAATCTACTACTTCTGATGGTTCACATGAACACTAGGTATTTATCCTTATGGTAGATAGTCTTAAATAAGTAATTGATATAATAAATAAGAAAAATCCTAAATCATTTACTTAACAACCCTGAATATCGTGAGCCTTCTCTAATTTCTATATTAGGATGGCCAAATAGGTTTGTCTCACATTGGATAAGATCTGTATGGAGAAGTCCTGGAGTATAATAGTCCTCATGGCTAACATATAGAGGGTTACATGATGTTTCATAGAGATAGAATCAAGGTCCATCTCTCTTTTGTGTTGTGATCTAAGAGTTAGGGTATGAGTCCTCAATCCAAGATTATGAAATGATAAAGAAATGTTCTATGAGAATTATAATATGATGCCATGGGAAATGATATCTTGAGTTCCTGACTTTTAATGAGTGTGAATGAAAGGTATATAGATATATGATCCTTCCTAGACTAGTTCTAGAAGCAAACTATGTTGGTTTCCTTAGGGTGGACATCGAAACCCTAATGCATTAGCGTTGTTGCCTATATAGAATTGAAGTAGATTCATGGCATACTAATATAAGAGGACATGTAAGTTTTATTTCTATGGATGTTGTTAAAGATTATGGATTTATTGTGGGATTCTTATTATTAAAGAGAATGTTTTAGTTTCGTTTCTTCATTTCATTTATTCAACTATATGGTCATTTTATGGTGATATTATTTATGTTGTCAAATATGTCATCAAGCATACTGTTATGTGCCTCCTTTGAAGATAATTTAAAACTTACAACTATTTTAATGATGAATGCCTACACTTATATATTAGCTACCTAATGAAAAGCACATGGTGAAATAGTATTTTCTTACTCTTGTTCTTATATGCTCATCAAAACATGGGCTAATAAACATATAAACAATTTTTTAGGTTTGAAGTTGAACAAGGACTCTTCATCTTGGTTTATGCACTGAGATCAAAGTGGGTGATGTGTAGATGTTAAATGTATATAGTACATCCTATATTGGGGTATTGGGTGAGTTCATGTACACATTTAAATATAAAATTGTTTATTTAATCAAGTGTTATTTTGTGAATGAATGATGGTTTGCTAATTCCTCCATACTGTAATTATAAAGCATTCTTATGAGAACACAAAGGAACTTGTCATATGATAATTGTAAACATTTGTTATAATGTTGGCTCTACAAATATAAAATGTGTAGTTTTTCTTTATTTAATAATTATCTTCTACATTTTTCTTGTTTGAGATAAGGGTTTTGAGTTTGCATTTTATCAAAATCTCAGGCATTGTCCAGAGCATGAGGATGATTATTTAGTTATCACATTGAGGAAAATTAACTGGATGTTGTCCTAACACTATTTGTCAATTTTCTTATGGCATATTAAACATTAGCATTCAAGCATAAGACTTTAACTAACATCATGTGCTTGGATTTGTTTATGCAAAATTCGTTTCTTATGCAAAGTACTTTGAATGATGTCTATGTTCTATGGAATTAGTATTTCATGTTCTAGATGTATTCACTATGGTATTTCAGATTCATGAATAACTTTATATAGATGTTGGATTTTTATAATCTCAAACCTTTATTTTTGTTTTCTATGCATCAATTTTATCTCATTTTAATCATATATCCTCAGGAATAAGTTATGTTAATGGGTTAGGTGGTTTACAAGCTTCCCCCTTAAGTATCATATTTGTAAAAAAGGAAAATGGTAACTTGTTTACATAATGGAGTTTTAGAGTGTTTGAATATGCTACCTGACTATCAGTGGTATACCATACATGAATCTTGGGAAGACACTTTAGTAGTTTTTTAACATACTACATGTCAAGAGAAATTTTTGCATAATTATTACGTAGTTAATCGACTATGAGTCTTCTTATGATTTTTCTCATGTCACACCATGTGATTTTTCATATTACTTCATATTATTTTTTTGATATGAGGATAATGCATCTTTAATTTTGACATATTATTATTGTATGTGAACAAAAGTTAATTCTACAAAACTTAGAACTAGCCTTCAAAGATACATTTTTATCATACAAGTTAATGAAGAAGGAAGTTAAGAACATTGTCATGAAGCTAGATATTGCAACCAAAACTTTTGAAAAACTAATATGGGGGGATTTTTGTGCAATAAAGACTTGAAATAATTTTTGTTATTATTTCATGAGTCACAATATGTCAATCTTTTATCAACATATGATGTTTCTTATTTAAGTTAGGAACAAGATTTACTTCAAAGAAATAAAATATCTAACATAAATCATTTAAACAAACATGTCTCTGTATATTTTCCCTTAAATTTGAATTAGCACCCATTATGGTTTTCATGATTTAGAGATTGGGTTAAAACAAATTCATGGTTTTGGATATTTAATTTAATATTATGAAGATCAATTGCACATATCCTATACAAATTAGTATATTAATAACATAGAGTGAATGACATGTATAAGCTAGCAAACTATTGAGGATTGTTGACTAAATCCCACATCTCTCTTAGACATGGGTCATCTTGAAGATTAGAGAATATGCATTACAACAACATTTTTAGATAAAGAAGGCTTTTAATAGTTTAAATTTCAAAACCCTCCTTGAAATCACTTGAATATGTTATCTAAGTTGGATTCTTTGGCCAAATTTTATAGTGTCCATATTAGTGATGAAAAAACATCTCTATCACAGTCAACTATGTTTACCAAATCAGTTGAATAGTCTACTCATAACTTGATCTCCAAATGGACACATGGATTTATTAACTTTTCAACTTAGTATACCATAATCTAATGTTCCATTGTGGATGTAGTTGCATATATTCATATGATATAGATGTAATTTCCCATGGAACATAGCCACATCACAAAAGAATCCATCAACATCTTACCCATCCTTATATATGAATGTAAAAATGTGTAGTTTATAGAGGATCAATGTGTTTAATATGCCATCTTTGTCTAAGACTAAAGGTTAGAAAAAAATGAAATACATGGAAAGATCATAATACTTGAAGGGGAGAATTAGGAATTTGTGTTTATGGATAATATATGACAAGGAGTGCCTAAAGGAACATATATGTTACCTAGCACCCTACAACAATTAGATATTCATGTGCTTTATTGTTTCTTTATCTTTACATTAAGAAACACATGTAACCAAAGATTCTGATATTGTTGTGCTCGTTTCATCCTATTTTAATTCACAATTATCTTAATTTTATATTTACATATTCCACTTTGTAAGAATGGTAAATATGATTATAGATTGAGATCCCTTACAACTGATTACAAGCTTTGTATAAATAGGAATCTAGACATGGTAGCACTCCTGTACTCAACAATATTGGACTAAACACATGTAACCAGTACATACTCTAATACTCCGCCTCAAGATGGAGCATGGGTGAAGCACATGTGCAACGAAAAAAAGAAAGACAAAAACATGACATACAAACTCAAATTATAAAAAGAAAGATATACAAAAACCCTACAAAGATCACTACCCCAGAGTCACATCATATTAGAGAAACTAGCATGGGGAAGACTGAACTAGAATTGGATAAATCTTGATGTCAGTGTTGGAGAAAATTTTTTGTTGGTGAAGAAATTTGCTTTAGCACTGAAGAGATATGATTGCTGGTGCTAATTTTCCTAGAGGTTGAAGCTATCACAGGCACAAGAAATAAGAAATAGAGATGGATTGCCCCTACCTTACCATTTGAGGGCTGGTGAAAAGCAACTACACCGCTAGAGAGAAGAGAGGTTGTGTGCAGATATGACAACATGACAGGGGCATCCAAGAGAGGTGAAGTTGGAGTTGTCACATCCGAGCACCAGTAGCTGCACCTTCTTGTTAGAGGATGATGTGGACACCAATGACGAAGATGAAAATGGAAGGGGAACGCCATTGAGCTTGCCTTTCTTAAAAGTTGCAAAGTCAGTGTTGTTGTCACTACTATTGGAACAATAATAGTAGGAATAAGCCATCATCAAGTTGCATTATGTGGTGCATCTGACGTCGGATGACCCCACTCTTGAGAAAACCATGGCATGAACATAGCAGAATGGAGTTTGGTGGAAAGGGTTAGGGGAGAGAGAGAAGTTTGGGGTTGTTGATGGGAAAAGTGGAAGAAGAGAGGGATAAAAAAATGGATGACAAAGTAAACATTAAAGGAGGGATTTTTTTGGAGAAGAAGGAAGGCGGCTAGCTTGGAGAGGAAGGCATGTAGATGGTTTGGATAAGAAGATGGGCGATTGACATGGAACGAAAGAAAAAAAAGTTGGGGAGTGGATTGAAAATAAAGCAAAGGAAATAATTAAGAAAAAAGAAGAATAAAACAAGAAGTTGAGAAGGAAACATAATCATAGTAGGAAAAGATGAGAGGAATATTAAAGAAGGGAAATGAAACAATAGTTTGATTAGAAGAAAATAAAGAGAAAAGAAAACTAAAAATTTTATAGGAAAAAGACATTACACAAGTGGGATAGGAGGAATACAAAAAAGAAACAAAATATGAAATAGAAATAAAGAGAGGCAAGGGAAATAATTAAGAGTGGAAACTGGTAAAGAAGGAATTAAGGATATGAATTCTAAATGAAGTTGTATCATCTTGTCTTCTTTCCTCTCTAAAACCATTCATGGACATCGACACCATCAATACAAGTGGGTGAGATAATCAAACATGCATCCATATATACCAACTTTTTCCTTTATAGAGAAACTATAATCTGCACTACAATGCCATGATATCAAACCCCATCATCAACATCTATTTCTAGCTTCCATCGATCGATCCCAACGATCAGTGAAATTGATGTTTCCTAGACGTGACCTTGAATGAGGCAAGTTTGACACTACCTCCACCACCATCCCACCAAGTTTCATACCTCAAAAGAGGCTGGATCAAGAATGACCTTCCACAATCGACAACCCCTACTATAATATATTCACTTCCTCCATCCTCATAGGGAAAAGTAAATGTCATAAAGAAGGGAAGCAATGACTATCATGGTCATCCCAAAGAATGTTCATGTTGTAATTTGTTTCTCCATAGATGGCCCTTGCCTCCAAACATGAAAAACAACCACACACCGACCTATATGTTATACTGGAAGGTTGGATTTCTTCCTTTCTTTCCTTGTTGATCTTATTAATGCTTTGAGCGTCCCCTCAGTAGGGTGTAAGAAGTTTCCCCATTATCTATTTTTGTTCTTTTTACTACATCTTTGGATGTATGAATTATGTTAATATTAGAAGCAAATGTGTATTTCCTACATATATTTTGGCCAACTTATCTGAAAATTAATAGATCTTGAATGTAAAGAGATTAGAACCTAATATTTAGGAAATCTTTGTTTCATATTTAATCCTTGATGAAAACTTCTTATAGGTGTTTCCAAACGTGAACACAACATGACCTCAAGGTAAGACAACCAAAATCTTAGTGTGATATCTTCCTAGTGTAATTCTCATTCCAAAAATATTAGATTTACCTGTCCTTAACTGTCACACTTATTTGTGATATAATGAGAAAGAAAAAAAATAGGTAGGATGGTGATATCCATCCACCCTGATGTTTCCATTCATTTGATAACTTATAACCTTTTAATTGCATCTTAGCATAATCAAACTACTTCTTGCTCAGTTACTTTGTTAGATAATTCTTATATATCTTGTTCTCTATGAATCCAAACTATAATTCTATAAGATCTATCCACTTTTTGGTGCGATTGACGTGCACTTACTATAGTGAAAAACTAGGATATTCATATATTAGCCAATTTGAGGAGAAATATCCACATCATTTATCCGTATCTATATGAGATTTAAAACTTTGTACACTTATTTGATTAAATTTTAATGCAACTATGCTCGAAATGTATCTTAGTAGATGTATGTTGATTCATTAATTATTCTGTGACTATCATTGTATATGTACTACTCTATGTATTTCATAAATCAATTTCTTTTTTATATACTTGCTAACAAAGTATGAAGTAGTTGATGTTTGGTAATTCCAATCTTTGTGAAAAATATCCTACCCATTTATCATATGAATTTTTATGAAATGTTCATTTCTAATTAACTATCAATGAGACAAGGTGAATAGAAATGACAAGTATATGTAAAACTAAATGTAAATAAATACAAATATAATTAAAAACATAAAGACTTCAGTTTATAGATGTGTTACTCACCATGTATTTTGTGAAATATAACAAACCATATAACCTCATTATTTATGTATTCTCACAAAACTCATCAAATCTAAGTGTCTCTGTGGATAACATTAATGAGAAATCATATATTAGTCAATTATATAATGTATTCAATAGGTAATACATTCTACCATATCCTCACCATGAATCTCAATGTATTCTTGGATCACATCAAAAAATCTTCAAATCATATTCACATTTCCTCTTATAAAATAAAAATGAAAAATTGCCAACTACATATTACGTAATTAGCAAATTTCACAAGAAGATGGAAATTATCAACTATGACATGAGTCTTCTATTAGGAAATCAGGCTCTAGATAAGGTAGAGGAAATAAAATTCTATTCCTGAGTGTCTCCCTTTTATGGTTATGACTTGCTTTGGCATCTCACGTTACTAAAACTTTGAGAGGAAAAAATTTGTGAGGGTTAGTTATGTCATCTGAAGGCCTTGACTACCACCTTTTTATAGGAGAATTAGGGTCAGGGTTTCTAGATCAACAAAGAGTTGAAATGATGAATTTTTCATGATTTTGTATCTATTGTGGGTCATGAGTTTTCCGACTCAACTATTAAGTTGGTTGAATCACACACCAAGTTAGTGAAATTGGATGATTTCTTAATTGCAAACATATTGGCGATTAATGCACAACATGACATCAACATCAATCTTTCATCCAATGTTATTGATCATTGAACTGGGCAATGCACATGTTGAACCAGTTGATTCAGACTCTAAACTCATCAATTCACATTCTAAATATGTGATCCATTTTTATTTGAGCCAATGTTCATCCAATTCTATTTAAATTGACTTTCCACTTTAATCAGTCTCCTCAACACTTGAGTCGTTGGACTCAAATTCCCAATTAGCCAATTTTTAGCTAGTGTTATTTAAATTGAATACCTAAACACTTTAGCAATCAAGTAAAACCTTATTTATGAGTAAAATCCTATTCCATGTGTAGCCTATGCGTGTGACCCAATAGGTCCCAAGTCACATTGGTAAGGAATGTCCATGACTAATTTATGACATCACAAGCAATGAACGATATATATGAACACATCATTGCTTTCCAAGTAATTAGAAAGTTGGAGAACAACTTCAACCTACAATCTATGATTAGTGTTATAGTGATCATATAGTTCCTCTATCTCTAATATCCGGATTGAACTTGATGTGTGGAATAATCATGCTCTTAATATTCAATCCATGTTTCTTGAACTAGACCAAACTGTTGAGATACACGTCAGCTCAATATCACATATTGACTCACATGAGCATGGTTATGCATTTCTTAGTCTCTCTTAAAATGTGGACATGATATTAAGTCCAATAAGAGAGACAAATCCCATCTACATAATTCACAGTCAATCCTCATCTGTCAAAATGTACCCAAGCACCGTCTTTTTGGAAAACCTTGTTCAAGGTCACATTGAATGGTGTTAAAGTTCATTGAATGAAATGTGATGAGTGTAGTGACTTTAGGTCTAAGAACCCCGATCAGAGATATCAGTTGATTGTTGATTCTAACTTCCATTCAATGGTTCCATGTATCACTCTCAAGGTGATTTTGTCCCGCACATTGCTCTCTAAAAAGTACCTATGTGTTTGACTTGATATCCTATATCATGGCTGATGAGATTCTATCATCACACAACAAACACCCTAGTCTTATGTATTACAGTTGTCTATTTTGCTTCCATAGTAATACCTAACTAGGGACATAATAAGAATGTATGTACTCATATCATACATATGATCTCATTGTCCAAGTCCTAAACCTGAAAACATATGTCACTGAGTAACATCATTCTTTAGACATTTATTATGTGATTTTATTATCTCATAACTAAATAAAATATAATAAATAGAATTTCCTTTATTATAAATAGATCATTCCAGGTTACAATCATCACATTATTGGCTCTCTAGGCATACATACCATCAAACTCCCACTTCACTTAGATCTAGTCACTCAAGAATCTTATTACAAGTGATCTAACATGTTCATCATGCTTCTACAGTGAAAGTGCCTTTGTTAGTAGGTCAACAACATTGCTTTCAGTCTGTATTATGCAAATCTTCACATCTCCTTATTGTATGATCTCTCATATGAGATGGAACCACCATAGTATGTGCTTGCTGATGCAATCTAGGTTCCTTAGCTTGTTCAATTGATCCATTGTTGTCATAACACAATTATATTGCCTCACTTATGCTTGGAACAACCTCAAGTTCACTTATGAAGTTCTTGAACCAGACAACTTCATTTTTTGCATTTTATGTAGGAATACACTCGACCTCTATTGTAGTATCAACAACTATCTCTTACTTGGAACTTTTCCAACTTACATCTCTATTTTTGAGGCAAAACACAAATCTTGATTGTGATTGATAATCCTATTGATCAATTTGGAAGCTTGCATCGGTGTCACCCCTTACTCCCTACTCTTCCTCACCACCAAAACCAAGAAACTGATCGTTAGTACTTCACTAGTACTTAAGGATGCTCTTTACTATAGTATAATGACATTCAAAAAGGTATGCCTGATATCTAATCATCATGCTCAAGGCATGCGAGACACCAGGATGAGTGTATAACATTGCATACATGATAGATCCAATTACATATGCTTATGGAATATCACTCATGTGTTCCCATTCTTCACAAGAACCACGACATTGGGATTTAGAGAGGCTAATTCCTTATAATATGGGTAAATTCCCTCACTTTAAATCCTGAATGTTGAACCTCTTCAGCACTTTTTCAATGGATGTAATCTTGCTTAGGCAAAGAAGCCTTCTAGATCTATCTCTATAGATCTTAATTCATAAGATGTAGGATGCTTTGCCTATATTCTTCATAGAAAATTAGGGATGTTGTTCCCCATCAATAGTATGTCATCTACTTACAATATAATGAATACAATTATGCTCCCACTAATCTTCTTGTACAGACAAGGTTCATCTTCATTTTGACTAAATCCAAACTCTTTGACTGTCTCCTCAAATTGAAGAGTCCAACTTGGTGATGCTTACTTAAATCCATAGATTGACCTTTGTAGGTTACAAACTTATTAGTTTCCTTTAGATTTATAAAACCCTCAGGTTATGTCATGTACACATCCTCAAGAAGATTCCCATTAAGGAGGGTGGTTTTAATATCCATCAACCAAATCTCATAATAGGATACAATGACAAGTATGATCTTGATGGATTTAACTATGGCAACTGGTGAAAAATTTACATCATAGTGAACATCTTGAACTTATTTGAAACTTTTTACAACCATTCCACCCTTATAGGTTTGTAATTTACCATCCATGTCAGTCTTCTTCTTGAAGACCCATTTGCAACCTATGGGTTTTACCCCTTTAGGTGGGTCTATCAAGGTCCATACCTTGTCGGTGTACATGGATTCCATCTCAGATCTCATGGCCTCAAGCCATTTATCAGACATCGTTCCCCCAATAACCTCTTGGTAGGTTGTAACCAACTCATTGCCTTCTTGAGTCACAAGATAACCAAATCTTCATGCTCAGGGCATGTCCTACTAGATCTATGAGGTTCTTGCGTTACATGAGGAACTTGAGATTCCATGCCCATTTATGAGTATCATTATTCCTTATGTACCTCTACATGTTCAATGTTTTCTTGTTGATCTCAAACCTCTTTTAGTCCTACTTTCCTCCCACTGATTTCTTTGGAAATAAATTCCTTTTCTAGCAATACAACATCTCTGGAAACAAACACTTTATTGTCAGATGGGTTATACAAGTAGTATCCCTTGGTTTCTTTGAGATATCCAATAAAATAACATTTATCTGAAATAGGGCCAAGATTTTCAGGAAACATTTTCCTCATATAAGATTCACACCCCGAAATCCTCATGAAAGATATTTTCGCACACTTCCCAGTCCATATCTCATATTGTGTCATTTGAATCGATTTATATGGTACAACGTTAAGTGTAAACACCGCAATTTGTAGAAAATGTCCCCATAAAGAAATTGGAAGATCACCAAAACTCATCATTGATCACACCATATCTAGTAATGTGTGATTCCTTCTTTATGATACATCATCATACTATGGTGTTCCATATGGAGTCCATTCTGATATGATACCACAGTCTCACAGAAGGTCCACAAACTCTTGGCTTAATTATTCTCAACTAGAACAAAGTGCCTTAATACTTTTTCCAAGTTGGTTCTATACTTCATTCATGAAATCCTTGAACTTCTCAAGATTTTTAACTTATGTTTCATCAAGTAAACATTATTGAAGTCATCAATAAAGGTAATGAAGTACTGATAAACAACTCTAGCATTTGTTCTAAAAAGGCCATATACATCTATATGTATTTGTCCTAACAAATCACTTACCCTCTCACTATTACCACTCAATGGAGCCTTTTTCATCTTGTGCAACAAATAAGACTCACATCTATCTATTGATTTGCAATCAAAAGAGTTAAGATAACCATATTTGTTAAGTCTGGAAATGTGTTTCACATTTATATGCCTTAGACGATAATGCCAAAGGAATGTTTGGTTTGAGTTATTGAATTTTAGACTTTTGGTATTAATGTTATACACAATTGTCTTCATATCTACCAAGTATAGACCATAAGACATTGGGGCACTATCATAAAAGATCCCATCTTTACTGATAGAACATCGACCATTCTTTATTCAAAATTCAAATACATTCTTCTTTGAACAAGATACATATATGATGTTCCTATTAATGGCAAGGACATAATAGCAGTTCTCTAACTCTATGAAAAACCCAATTGGAAAAGATAACTCATAGGTTCCAACTGCACTGGCATCAACGCTTGCTCCATTAGCAACACAGAGTTCAACCTCACATTTCTTCAAGCATCTACTTCTTATCAAATCCTTCACATTTGAGAAAATGTGTGTTCCACATTTGGAATCTAGTACCCAAGATGAATAAGTAGCAAATTTAATCTCAATAACATATATACCTAAAGTAGAGATCTCTATCCCTTTATTCATCTTCCTAGTTTCTTTAAGTGAAAATGGAAAATTCCTTTTGCATGTACCCCTCTCCTTATCTTGAGTGTAGAGGACTTGGACTTCAGCTAGGACTCAGAATATTTCTTGACCTTTCCTTTGCCCTTAGACTCTATTCGTCCGATGATCATCATGGGTTTGTCCTTCCTCAATTGTGCTTCAGCATGTTTCAACATGCCAAGCAATTCAGACAGTGGTTTAGCCAAGTTACTCAAGTGAGAGTAATCAATAAACTTGTTACATGATTCGGGAAATGATTGTAGAATAATATTCGTAGCCAACTCTTGACCTAAATGAAATCCCAATCTCTCTACATGTTCCACATGCCCAATCATATTGAGCATATGGGTCTCTAAATGATCTACCTCTGTCAGTTTGCACTCAAATTGTCACACCCCGATCTCACACTAACCACAACCCACGAGATTAGGGCGCGACGGAGGGATTATCACATAAACAAACCACTGAGAACTTTTTCTTTTTAAAACCTCGTAATGATATCCGGATTATTGTTGTAAACTAAAACATAATAAACTATTTCGGAAACATTTCAATTAAACTGGCTAGAGAACATAAACAGAGTTTACAACATGTAACATTATTTAACAGAAAGTAAAACATAACAGTTAATTTACATCTTTTACACATTCGCCATACATACTCTCTCTCACCCACACCATGTCCCAAAGATCGAGGGGAATGGACTAAGAGACCTCTAACTACTAACTACGAACCTTCTATCGACTAGGCGTAAGGATAAATCGATCCTTCTGATTTCCTGCTGCTGATGATAACCTGAAAATGTTTTGAGTAGAGGTATGAGCCTACTCGCTCAGTGAATAGCCTTTCATTTAGCTATCACTAAACAACTCATCAGGTTTATAGAATTGAAATAAACATAAATACAGTACAAGCTGGGCAGTTCTAATGACATAGCAGATTACAGAATATAATCGCATTTCTATGCAACAACAGGTAATTTAGACCAATAAACAGATATAATGAATTGGCACAAAAGTTCGGATATATTAATTTACTGTGATCCTATATGATTACATAATTATATTATTATTATGCCCTAAATATATGCAGTGTACTCTGCATATAAAGATCCGCAGAAAGTTCATGCTACGGTCCCACCGTATAAGACTTAGCGACACACCCGGGAAATGCTAAGTCTGACTGCTGTCCTGGTCTGCTACAGGACTCTCAGGCTCACACGGCCTCACTGCACTCTCAAAAGAGTGTACTCTAGACTCCTCCTTGAACCTGAGCACACAGGCGGAGAGTCGGGGTTACCACCGTGACACACGCACGGATTATTGTTGAATAACCCCCATATATTCCAGTGCCACCGTGACACACGCACGGATTATTGTTGAACACTGCCTTTCTGCCCTCGTGCCACCGTGACACACGCACGGATTATTGTTGAACACGAGTCACCGACCATCTAGACACACGCTAGGTAGGTCGTTTCACCCCAAGGTGCAGACCTCACGAGGGGTTCTACGGCGTTAGGGCACCTAAGTCTATTAACTGATTAACAAATAAACATTTAAACAGGAATATCACATTTACTGATTTCGTATCAAATCACAATACACTGTCATTCTAAACCGACAGAGCAATATATTTCAAATCATTGTAATTTCTGATAAATTCTCATACCATGCATTCAAGCAAATTAGAAATGCATAAATAACCCAACTTATTTAAATTTGGCACATACATAGTGAATTTACGTAATTGAACATCTTATTGCACAAATTAAAGAAATTTACTTCACATATGAGAATCATACTCAACAATTATCAATTCTCTAAATTTCTCGAAAAACGTGCACATTAACCCAAATCCTGGTTTGTGCATCACTTAACTCAATTAAGAGTTAATTACCTATCACAACACAATTTAATAACAATACTTGAGAATTTCTGGTAATATTTCAGAGAAATGTGCCATTTCATGTAAATATCAATTTACACATATTAACGTCAAAAGATATATACAATTTAGGGTTTTATTGCATATTTTATTTATTCATATCAACTTTGAAATCGTACATCTGATAATTTATCAGAAATCCTTATTGTCTGGGTTCATACCCAATCCATACCATTTTTAGACATGAATTTCTAATTTCAACATTCAAATAAGCAATTTAGGTTCCAATGAACCATATAAATCTACCGATTCAATCCACACTGATCAATTGCTAAATTTAATCATATAACAACGTCTAGAAGCAATTTATGAAATAAAAAGTCGGGCGACGCCAAACGCTGCCCGACGCCTGATAACGCCTGTTATCAGCGTAATTCGCGCACATAACTGGAAATATTCAAACGCCTGAGTTATTTAATGATAAATGAATGAAATCCTACTCACAATGATTTGGTTTGTCCGGATTCGTCCGGAATTGCGTCCAGGGCCTGATTCCGGGCAAATTTCCATTGTCTTCAACCTTGAATTTGGCTTTTACTGTTCATGTTCACGTTCCAGTTGCTTCACGCTCACTACAGGTTGGCAGAGAATAAGCTAGGATCTCAATTGGAATGGCTACTCGTGGCTAGGGCTGCGATTTTGGATTTAGAACTTCGGACCGTGCTCAAAGGCACCTCCCCTATCACCTCGGCACGCCCAAGGCGGCCTGTTGCTGCTGCACGCAGCTACGGCTACTGCAGGATGGCCGCTTGGCCAAGCAGCAGGGCAGCTGAGCTCGGTGGATGGCTAAGGGAGGAAGGAGAAAAGAGTAAGGCGACGTTGCTGAACCGAAGCAAAAGAGAGCCCAGATCGGCCTTGAATCAGTCGCTGTCGCCAAGGGAGCGGCGCTTCTACTGCTGCTACGTTTGCTGGCCTCCCTACTTGTCGGGCTTGCAGATGTGGTAAGGGTGGAGGAAGGAAGGTGGGAGAAGGAGAAGGGGAGTGGCGCCCATGCTGGATCGGAGCCCAGAGCCAAGAACTGCCCGCCCTAGCTTACTCTGATCGCACTGCGGTTGAGGGCGTCGCTCCTGTCGGTTCTTGTTCTAATAGTCGTGTGAAGAAGAAGGCTTAAGCGAAAAGAAAATCAGCCGACCCATTTTAAGGGATAAAGATCAAATAAAAATAAAAAAATGGAAAATTTACAAAATCAGCCCCAAAGACTTAAAAATGTCATATCTAGTACATCGGATGCCCGATTTGGATGATTTCTCTTGCAACTTTTCAAGCACAGGATTCTCTACAACCTTGAATCGAGAAAACATGCTAATTGGAATGTCTCACCTGATCAAAGCACTAAATGCATCAGTGAGTACTTAATCCAACTTAATTAATCGAACGATCATCATTGCTAATATCATTAATTGCCTCAGGTGATTCAATCTCAACTATTGATTCACATATTAGCTTGTTTTGATTAACCATGATGTTTAATAGGGTTCTTAGCACTAATCAAGATACTTACTGATTAATCACAGAGTGGGTCATAACACAAATAGTGTGTTGGGGTCATTATAACTTTATTGCTTCACATGATTCTTAAGATGTGTTACCATTTGGAGAATGTCCAAGTTTTCATATTATTTATGAAAATCATACTTCATACAGCCCAACATAAGGTCATTGATGTATGTGGTATAATTGGCATGATTCAAGTAAGCATCCATTTCAGCATTAGGCACATGGAGCAGGTTCATCGTAAACTGGTGTTTCAAGGACATAGAGCTTGATCTCATGATTGATAACGTTTCTGAAAGTTCTGAACGACTTATGGAAGTTTTTCCTTCTCAAGGGGAGACTACAATGATAATGTGTTTTCCATTTATTTCTACAAAAATAAAATTTGAACTTTGTCAAAACATATTTGATTTGATTTAATAATATTGAAAATATTAATTATGCCTTTTATTAATTATATTTCGCACTATTTTGTTCAAATTAACATCCCTCACTATCAATTTGGAAGATTGCAGCGTACAACCTTCTAGTGAGCCAAGATCCATATTTCATCAAATCATGAGTCAACTTTCGCTAATCACCCACAACTTGACTATTTAAGTAGGCAAATTTTGCCAATTGTGTCTAAATGCAACTCTTGGATAGATGATGCACACAACTCTTTGTCACAATCCATCTCTATTCTTATAGGCACTTCATCTCATTAAGGACACCTAGTTAATCCTGACCCAAAAGCGAACATGATAGAATATGCACCCTACTTGGGAAGATCCACATATCTATCAACATACTTCCATGAGATAGACGACACACCATGCTTTGGTGTAACCTATATTTAGTTGATCAAGAATTTCACGTGTATTGCTTATGGAAAGCATCTAAAACTTAATATTTTGTTGATGAATTTTATAGATAAATACATATACATATCCAATCACTACATATGTATAGTATGTATCATCTATATATTATATCCCCAAAAGAAACATGCAATCATAAAATATATGAGAGATGGTTGTGGCCATACTAACACATTTTTTTATATCCATAAAAATTGCTACCACCTAATATCATACATCTTATGTAGCAACCCATACATGAAAATATGTAGTTGAAATAGACTAGTTAATCAATAGGAATCTCTAGCCGATCAGGTGAACTTCTTGATCCTCTAGGAGATCAGGTGAACTTCTTGATCGGTTGATTGGCTTCCTCGATCGATTGACTGACCTTGGCTCATGTACTTGACTGGAATCCTCCAGTCAATTGGTTGGGCCTCCATTTGATCGATTGGCTCCTCCTATCAGCTGGCCTCCTCGATCCTCTGGTCGATTGATTCAAATTTCCAGTTGATGGACTCACTAGGTGCACAACATCTTTTCTACCAAAAAAAAATTAAAACTATCATATTTCTATTAACATATTAATTAGTAAAATGGAAACCTGAGTTACATTCAAGGGGAGTATAGGAAGAAGAGTATTAATTTATATTTTGAAAGATGGAGAGAGGTTTGGTATGAAAAATGAGTAGTAGTAGGAAAGAAACCAAACAACCAAGAACGTAAATCCACAAGGATTTTTGGCCATAACCACTCATTCATAGACCACAAAAATGGCTTTAGGGCAATACATATAATATATATATATATATATATATATATATACATATATAGGGTATGTATTTAATACTTGTCCCCTATTTCGAATACTCTTTTTGGTGTTTCTTACTTTTGATGTGTAGAGGGTTATGTTACCTTACAAAATGTTACTTTTCATGCTTAGATAGTTACATTTGCAACAACTATAACAAAAATACAATTATATACATACATATATATATATATATATATATATATATATATATATATGTGTGTGTGTGTGTGTGTGTGTGTGTGTGTGTGTTTTGTATTCTACACATATTTACTTTTTGTAGTCGTATCATTACTTTTTTATAATCATAATTACTTTTTTGTCCAATGAGTTACTAGTTACTTTTTGGGTTGATGGGTAGCAAATCCAGGTTACCTGTGTCGGTATTGAATGAATGCCCATATGTATATTGGGATTGTATGTGGTATTTAATCAGATATGCACATTTTAAATCATTTTAAATTTTCACATCATATGCAATAAAATAAATCTAATGACTTCAATTTAAATCCCAATAAATCTTTGATCGACGTGGCTCTGATACCACTATTAGGAAATCAAAAAATAGATAATGCAATGGAAAAAAAACTTATGTATGAATCCCAAACCAGAAGATCACGTCAAAAATGATGTATTTAGAAAAGAGGGTTTGTGAGGTATATATCTAGTCTTTAAGAAAATCTCAGGACAATCCTCATAACACACTGCTTCTAGATATGGAAACACCTTGATGGTTGTAAGTGATAGCCTCCTAGTGTAGCACCATAAATGACAGTTGACGACGTCCTCCTAGTATGGTAACAACAACCTCAAGACCTCTACGTAGTCTAGGTGGACCACCAAGAGTTGCTCATTCCACTTTACCAGTGTCAACAGGAATGAGTTTGTCCCTTTGATGTCAATATCCTAGTGCTGACTTGTTTTCCCTAGTTGTCTCTCCCTTTTATAAGACTTGCTTTAGGCTCTCACATTACCACAAGTGTTATAATACAATTTTTTTTAGTTTTAATTATGTATTATAAAAGCCTTGACTTCCCCCTTATTTATAGGAGAGTCATGATCAGGGTTTCCAGATCAATTGGGAGTCAAACAGATTGAATTTTCATGAATTTTTGGCTATTGTGGGTCATGAGTTAGTTGTTAATTTTTGAGTCAGTCGACTGAAAACCAAAAATTGAATACTTTCCTATTCATAAACATATAGGAAATTAATGCACAACATAACATCAAAATTAATCCTTGATCCAATCTTATTGATCATTGAACCAAACAATTCTCATGTTGAACCAATCATCTAGACTCTAAATCGGTCGGTTCACATTTTGAACCGGTTGATCCATTTTTAGTTCAGCCAATGTTCATCCAACACTATTTAAATTGACTCGACAATTAAATTGGTTGACTCAACACTTGAGTCGGTCGACTCAAATTCTCAGTTAGCCAATTTTTCAGCCAGTGTTGTTTTATTGAAACTTAAACACTTTAGTAATCAAGTTAAACCCTATTCATGAGTAAACTTCAATTTTAGGTGTATCATATGAGTGTGACCCTGTACTCCTCAAGTTACGTTGGTAGTGAATGTCCATAACTAATATATGACATCATAAGAAATGAGCATTATCTAGAAACTCATGATTTCTATCCAAGTAATTGGAAAGTTGGAGAACAAATTCATCCTACAATTTGTGACTAGTGTTACAGTGATCATGTAGATCCTTTGTGTTTAATATCCAGATTGAAATCAAGGCATGGAATCATTATCCTCGTAATATTCGGTCCATGTTTCTTGATCTAGGGCAAACTGTTGACATACACTTGATCTCAATATCACATATTGACTCATATGAGCATGGTCATGCATTTTTCGATCTCGGTTATGAAGTAGCCATGATATCAACTCTATTAGGAGGGAAAAATCCCATCTACATCACTCACATCCAATCCCCATGTTTCACTATGTACCCACACACCATATTTTTGCCAACCCTTATTCAAGGTCACGTTGGATGGTGTTTAAGTTCATCAAATGATATCTGATGAGTGTAGTAACGTCAGGTCTAAGAACTACAATAACCACTGTCACTTTGAGAGATGATTCTAACTAGCATTCAATGGTTCCATGTATCACTCTCACGGTGGGTCTGTCTCGTACATTGTTCTCTAACAATTACCTATGTGTTTGACGTGATATCCCATATCATTACTAATGTGATTCCATCACCAATCAACACATTCTAGTCTATGTATTTTTGTCGTCTATTTTTCTTCCATAGTAATATGCAACAACAGACGTAACAAGAATGTATGCACTCTTATCATACATTTTATCTATTTGTCCATGTCCTAGACCTGAAGACATATGTCATTGAGTAACATCATTCTTTAGACATTTATTGTGTTATATCATTTTCTCAGAATTGAATAACATAGAATACAAGAAATTTCCTTTTATGATTTTCAAATCAATTGCATTATGCCATGTAATAACAATCACATGATTGGATCTCTGGGCATACATACCAAGATCTTCTTTCAATATGTAGTCCATAGAATTTCATCATATTCAAACTTTATGATTTATTTTGTTATTTAGTTGGATATGGGATGGGTTGACATGATTAAGGAAGTAAACTATCTTTATTCTAGAAGGTAGTGAACAGTAGGATGAATTTTGTAAAGGAGATTTTAGAAATGATAACAAGTTGGTGTGAAATGATATCACCATCACTACGCGTATTGATATCAGTCAGGGGTTCTAGATCAATTGAAAAAATAATTTTATGCTAACATATAATCATGTGACTCCATTTCAAACCCGCACCTAAGGAATTAACAATAAGTGATAACAAGTGTCTCGAAATAATCCTCATAATTAGCCTTAATTGAACCACTAGGGGTGTTACTGATGTTGATCAATAGTTTAACCTCAAACCAATATCCAAACTTATTAAGAAAAATTAGGCGTCAATAGAAAATTTAGCATATAGAGATGATCAAAACAACATTTGTGAGGTTCATGGAATTCATTTCACCTACCTATGTGAGGTTAGGTCATATTATATTTCTTGAATAAAATGAAATTGTTGATTAACACAAAATAATATTTGTGAATCTCCAGTAAATATATTAGTAGCATTTCAACGAACTATCAAGACAGTCATAAAAAATCAATATAAAAATGTACTTTTTCATAAAGGAAAAAAATTTAAAAAATAATAAATTAAAACCTCACTTTATAAATCACATATTGTAGAATCCCTTCTTATTCATATCTTGTCACAAATTCCAACACAGTACAAATTTCATGCATTTCTCAACAATTGCCATCAATTCTGGGATATTTCATCATTTTACATGTAATTGGGATACAAAGACAAAATTTTTTGGAAAAGAGTTTTGAGATGTTATTATTCATTCATATTAGTAATTATTAAAGAAAGACAAGTTCACAAAACTATCCCCTTAATTGCACATTATAGCCTAATTGGACAATTTCATTAAATTAGGGTAGGAGAAGGTAAACTTGTGCTTAATTGCACTTAAATGTATTTACCTACTCTCCATGATATAGTACATGTACAATTTTTTCTCCTCTTTTATTATAAAGAACTCTCAAATATAATAACTTTGAGTTAGATTTCTTCTTCAAGTTTCCACTATACCCTAAAGGAGGAAATTAGAGAAGAAGAGGAGGAAAGATCATGGATTCTTGCTTCACTTATGTAAAAGGACGATTAGTAGGCTATAAGAGAGAACAAAGGAGAAGAAAAAACTAATAAATTACTCAATATTTTGACTTTAACCAATCTACTACGAACTCAGGTCCTTAACTCAAACCTGACTTCCCACCAATCAGCCTAACTTTTGAAAATTGACCCAACCTTTTTAGCAGTAATCCTAAGGTAATATGTTCACCCTATCCACCTAAAAATCATGAACAACTATCCAAAAATTCATCTTTATTGATAATCTATCAAATAAATGTATAAAATTTAAAATATGTAAATTACTATAACCCAACTCAACCATATTCGACCATTGAACACATCCAACACTTTTTCTAACTACTTTTGTCGTCCTCTAATTTTTTTCCTAGAATAGGAATAGGGAAAACTCAAGTATTTTTGGGTGAATTGAAGTTAAAATAATCCATAGGATAATTTTTGTGCACAATGGTCATCGTTCATACATCTACCCCAAAGGCTTCTCCAACATTTTTAGAAATCAGCTAGCTTGTAGTCCTAAATTTTAAGGTCAAAAGTGTCCTTACATTATACCCTAACTTAAATTATAAATGATATTATGATTCAAACTCCTACATACCTTTTTTTAAATTATATAAATTTTAATTATTGAAAAATTTAAGGAGTGATTCTCATTCATTTAGCTATTTACTTTTCATATAAACTCATTTTCTCAAGTTTCATTACCCAATCCTTCTAAATTTCATTTCAAAACCATCTCACCACATTGTATTTTCATAATATGCGTGTCTCTATCTTCTCTTGTACCTAGCCCATTTCACCTAAATTCTGAGTAGTTGTATTACATTCAAGCCCTACAAACTACTTATCTCCTCTCTTGTACCTACATATATAGATATGTTCTTTATATCATAAAGTTATTCATACATTACCTATCTTATGCTACATTTATGTCTATTGTTACATGAAATCTCAATTAATATTTGGTACAAATCTCAATTTATTAGTAATTGTAGCTTACATGCTCTAAGGATGTCTTCTGTTGTCTATTTAGTTCTTCTAAACCCCCCATTTGTCTAAACATGAAAGGATATGCCAAACCTTACTTAATCCCATCAAATCATGAATTCAATCCTAGAACCTAGACATAAATTGGGGTAGCAATTTGTTATAATAGGCAATGTGCAACATGTAGCCTCACTATCTGATGTACATATATATGTTTTGGACTTTCAATAGGCTATGTACTCTTCATAGGAAATATTTGTGATGACTTAGTTGCAATTCCAAAAAAATCCATATGAAATTATGCACTCTAGATGTTTGTGGAAGGGCAAAAAAGAATCCATGTGTACAAGGCCCCACTTCCACTAAGGAATATGTAAGGGTTGCAATATTTTAACTATATTTTAATGTTTGACTATTTGTTACTTTCATATCCTACATCTAGATGTATACTAAGCCCTATTTTTATTCATACTAGACCACTAATGAAGTTTGTTCAATTTGTAATACAACTTATTGCTTCCTCCTTATCTAACATATGTATATTTATGTTATTTCTCTAGGATTATATATCCCAAATACTCTTGGCTAGATATACACAATCTTACATTGAATTGAGAAATTTATTTTTGAATATTGAACTTTATCTCTTTCCATCTTTCATGTTTTGATTTATTATGAACCCATGATGTATTGTGAAACCCTAGAAAAGGTTTTACTTATAGTCACTATAGGAGTCCTTCTAATGCTACATCTATATGGGTACACATCTGTCTTAGATTGAATAACAAATTTCTTATTCTACATGCAAAATGGTATAACTTAGTTGTTGGTTTAGATGAGGTCTTTTGACTATGTGTATACACTAACACGTTATCTTTCTTGAGTGATAGACTATTGTCCTATCATAGTCCTTAATCATCTGTAACTACCTCAACTACCAAATATTTATCTATCTTTTGATTAGTATGTACTTTATGATTTTATGATCTATGAATACTTTTTATCATTGTTGGTGAAGGGTGGTGCATAAGGGTCAAACATGGTGTCCCCTCAAGAAGGTACCCATGTTTAATAAATGGTCAAAATACCCCTCCAAATATCATTACACATAGATTAGGAATGGCACATGGGTGACTTTCTACCAATTGTTAGGCCTTACAAGTTTACCCTATAAGGGCTTATCCACTAGCGGTCATACTCAGGAGGGATTCCAACTTTAATCTAAAAACAATAGTTGGCATGGTTAATCATGCAAATAATGTCATCAAGTTTTACGATATCGTGTAATTGAAGACAATTTTGTGTCATGTGTTAGATTGTTTTCCTCGTGCTTCTTTATGTTACTAGAAGCACAAGTGATAACTACATAGTCTTGCATGACCATAAAAACATAATTTTCATGATGTATCATAAAGGTTCAAATTCTCTAGCAGAAATAGATAGGTGTTGTAATCAACTTTTGTTTCATAGTTTGAAACTAAATTTTCACTACTTAGTGAACAAAAAAATGTCTTCTTTATGATAAATAGTTAGAGGCATTGCAATAACACTAAAGTCCTAGATAAGAAGCATGTAATATCCTACTAATACTATAAATTGCAACCCTTAGTTGAAAATTTGGGATCTTCAACTAAATAACATATTCCACCTTCATAGGATCTACATAAATCCCTCGACTAGAATTAACATTTTTTTTAAAAGTTAATTTTATAAGAAAAAATCATGCTTACTAAAAGTAGAATATAAACAATATTGATGTAACAATTCAAAAGATAACCATAAGTGATGTTCATATTGTACCACATATGTGGAATATAATAGAATGTTAGTCTTGAATGATACCATAAACTAGTATATGAATTCATCAAACACTCTATTTACAAATTCCTTGAAAGTTGCAAGAGAAATCAAGAATGTATAGTTCCTTAGACATTACAAAATGCCATCTTGGCACATTCTCACACTTGATTTTATTTTATGGTGGAAGATCAATCTTTAAAAGTCATGCATTCCCCTTAGATGATAAAAATGTCATCATTCCTATGAGTTGTGTTCTTATGATTATAGATACCTAACTAATTTTCCTAACATAAATGCATAATGACATCATTTTGTACTCCTTATGAACAGACAAGACAAATGATGCTCATAGTCAGTTACTAGTCTGGATAAAGGCATAATTTAAAAACTCTTGTAGTCACTTCTTCAACTCCTTAATTCCCATTGGTGTCATCCTATATGGTGATAAAGCTACTAAAAATATACTACGTATTAAAATTGATCTCCCTTTACAATGGTAAACATAGTAACTCTTCACGGAATGCATCAACTAACTGTCAAAATATGGGTACATGGAAAAGCTAAGGTTATCTACTCTACTATCTATCTTATGTGCTAAGAATCCTTGACATACCTTCCTTATTATCTTACCATATGTCATTACAGATGTAATGCATTGAGGTAGAACCTTCAGGTCTCCTTCAAATAATCACCTAAATTTTCAACCAATGAATTGAACTTACTAGGTGAATCAATAAAATCTCACCTTGTATTGTTACAAATATTCCATGCTCACAAATATGTCAAGTTTATTTATCTCAAATGGAAAAAGATATAGTTGAACTATATGTTTCCCATATAACACACATGTCAATGTCATGTGCTTGCTAGTAGAATCTGTTTTTGTGAGGGATGAGACTATTAAAATTGTCTTCCTATTTCTTGTCAGTAAGATAGTTGTTGTATTCTTGAGGACAATTTCTATAGTTCTATCTTGAATTTCCACATGTATGACACATTGCAGTAACAGAACTTCAACAATGAAGTTGATGGTATAATTTTAGTTGGTACATGGTGGAGGATATTAAGGGTAACTAGGCAATGTTGGTATGTATGGATTCATAACAATTGATGAACTAGAACTAGACAATCTCTGATCATTGTAGCCTTTTCTACTACTTCTGGTACTTCTTACCCTACCCTTGATCTATTTTGGTCTAGAAAACACACAAAATGACAAAGTATGAGTACTAAGACAATGTATAGATATCTCAGTTATGAAGTTCTTATGTGGCTTAACCTCCTTCCTAGATAAATTATCCTTCTCAAATTGTATGGTTGCATAAAAAAGTCATGGAAGTTTGTACCCATTATTTGATGTCAAGTTTCTCCCTCGTGTTAGGATTTTGTCACTCTTGAAATATTTTGTTTTTATGAAAATTGATCATACTAAGTTGTGGATGAAATCTCATTAGGTCTACAAACAAGAATTAATGGTCGATGAAATACATCATTTTTTCCTCTAGTAATGCATAATATTTCACTATGTCATACAAAATGATTTTGTGATAGGATTCTGATTGAAACCACCTCTTGAAATCTTCTGATGTGGTGATCTCTCCTGCTTTTTGTAGTGCTCTAGTTCCCATTAATGAATTTCTCTACCATTCAAAAGTTACACGACTAGGTCATTGTGTTATTTTCATAGGCATATTACAACATAAAAATCTTCTCTTTCTCAAATAACCATGTGTATGATTCAACTAGATTATTACCTCATATAAACTCAAAAGCTCTAGTTTACCTTGTTTTATCATATTATCTTCTCATATCTCTCATAGGATTTGATTGAGGTTCAACTGGTCTCAAGATTCTTGTCATCTGGGTGATGACATCTGTCATGCTTTGAGGCATTACTTTTATCCCATAGTCAATTGCATAGGGAGAGCATGTGTGCTTGTTGCATTGGATTGCTCATCCATGATTCCCAAAAGGGGGTCTAATCCTAGTCCAATAATAAAATTGGAAAGTATGATACATTCCTTGACTTATTCAACTAATCAATCCACTTTCAAAAGTTTAAAACATCATTCACTACCCAAAATTTTGTAAATCCGATGGACAAATCCCTGATCAATATGCATAAATCCCTAACTAAAATATGGTGGTTAGGGTCAATCGTTGACTAACGTACCTTTGACAAAATCTTGGTGACCAATAGTGGCTGGTCAAGTCCTATCCCTCACCAATAGAGATAAAATCATTGACCAGTAAACAAAAAAAGGTAAATTAGATGCATTGCCAACAACTTATATCCAAGTCTTGTCCTTGAACAATAAAGAGAAATTATCATTAAAATTGTATAAATACATTTTTAAATACATATAACACTCAAATTAGTATACCATGAGAAGTCTTTCAGCATTCATCACATGAAAATGAAGTATAACTTTAACACAACGAAATTGCATTCAATTTTTAGTTGTAATGTTGCATGGAAAGCACATGATTGAAGCATCATGTTTGTATAAAAAGTAAGACATATCTTATGAAATCACTTTGACACAACAATCACATACATCATATAGCATATCATATTATTTTAATTATTTTCAGACTAAAAATAGGCTTATGCCACCTGAGAAAGTTTAATTTATGTCTTTTCTCTACATATGCTTCTACTAGTTCTATCTTGGGGGGTTTCTATAGTAGTTTCATAAGTTCTTCTTTGTATTCTCTTTGCAATATCCTACACTACAAAATAGTTTGTGTTAGATTCATGTACTTATCTTTTACATATAACACAAAGAGAACATTAACACCACTTTATGAACAAAAATATTAAGCAAATAGTAAATATCTTCTTTAAATATGTAGAAATGACACCCATTAATTCTAAAAATAATAGACATGATACCTTGAAACATATCGACATATAGCCACAATGCAAATTTATAGCATAAATTTTGTTCTCTCTTTTTGTATGCTTTTTCATAATGAGACTAAAAAATGCGACGATGATCAAAATATAAAAAATTTGAGTGCTCTAACTATTTTGTCACTAAATTAATTATTAATATATTTATATGTAAATAAAATAAGTTAATGTAAAATAAAATACCAACATAAAAGTTGTGGGTTCTCTTACTTTGTAGTATCACTTCTAAAAATTGTGTCATGATTTAGATATGAATGAGTCTCCCTATTTCAAGCATTTTCCTCCACTTGTAACTATATTTGAAGTGCATTGTGTGTCAGATGTGCAATAGCAAGCACTCACACATACATTAACATTAGATTTTATTGCATTTGCAGCAATAAGCATCTACATATCCAGAAATTTTGTAAATAAAATGAGTCAAGGAGGAGGCAGATTAGAAAGAAAAAGAGGTAGGAGACTAAGATCGTAATAATGTAATCAGTAGACATGATATGTAATCAATGGATCCACATTCAGCTATACTTAATAAATCCAAAATTAAAAGGCCTCCCTTGCGAAAGTACTGGTATTTCAAAACCAACTTTTTTATAAATATGCTTGGCAAGAAATTTTGATCTAAACTCAAACTTATCTATGTATGTATGGGAAAACTATTGACCTAAATCCAAACTTCATATATGTGTAGTATGAATTGTTGATAAGAAAATGGTGTATCACATATGCCAACTCTCTAACATGACCCCAAATATTCCATGTATGCCAATTTCCTAACACTACATGCATAATTTATAGTTGGAGTAATGAAGGAGTATATAAAGAAAAAGAAATTTTTTTATCTATTAAACTACACAATGCACAAATTTATGCATATAAAATACAAAAAACATTGATTAGAAGATATTATCCAACATCAATTTAGAATTTTGGAGCATTGCCGATGTAATAATAAATGAAAGGATGTATAGTTGAAATTTATTATAAAAGAGGAAACCACAAGAAGCTTTGCATAATCGAACAATAATACAAAAAGAAAATAATATTTGTAGATAATGTGTCTTTGTTTATCTTCATCAATAGTAGTTGTTGGATATTAAATTAGACTAAAACTTATATGAAAAATATAGGATAGGTGTGGATTACTTTTCACCTACCATCCAGACCTCAATCTAAAACCTTTATTTATCTATGTTCCCACCTGTCACATAACCAAGATGCTTAGAGAACGGCTACATTAGAGATCTATAAAGAATGAATACAATCCTTATAAAAGTCAAAAGATCTTGTGAGAAGAAGTACGTGTCTCTATGATTGTTGAAAAGGAGAACTAGAGTCAGAAGCAGATTTGGGAAATAGATCTAGGAAGAAAAGTATGTAGTTGAAAATGAGAGGGGGAGGCAAAGAATAAACCTTAGAGGATCAACCATGACTGAAAGTGACACTACAGTTACCTTGGAAATAGGGAAAACATGGGTGCATGGGGGAGTGGGGTGATAGAGGAAACAAAGGTTACATCCCAAGAAGGGATGGTATCATGATTGAGACATTGACAACCTATAGGTACAAGGCAAGGCAAGAGTACAAAAATCAATAGGAAGAAGTTGCCCTCTCCTAGGAACCAGGATGTCACCATATATATGTTAGAGATAGGTCTAATGTTGAACTACATGGCATGGGAGGAGGATTGGAGGTGGATCTATCTATGTAATATTTAAATTAAAATACGAGGGCAAGAATCAATCTAACAAAGAAGCCAGATCAAGGGAAAACGCAAGAAAACACTAACCCTAATTCTGGGGACTAAACCATGACAGAAGGGGGAGGAAATGGAGGCTACAACACCTTTGGTAATGTCATGGTAGGTGTTCACATATAAGATTCACAAGGCTTATTTTTGAATAAAATCTTTGAAGATAATATGTCTATCAAAGATGTGACCCTAGGAGAACTAGATGGTAAGCCCTGGAAGTATGCAGTAATAGTTCAATTGATTGGGATAAAAATGGGTTATATGAACCCAAGATATAGATTGAATCTTATTTGAAGAACCATTGGAAGATTCAATATATATGCATAAAAATGGGAAACTTTGTAGTTCAACTTTCCTATCCAAGAGATTATGCAACATCTATAGCAGGGGGTCCATGGAAATTATTTGGATGCAACATTGTGGTATGGGAGTGGTACGATAAATCCATCCCATATGAAGATTACCATAAAATGATAGTATCATGGGTTTGGGTTGTCAACCTTCCATTACAACTCTATGTGAAACTATGTTTGAATATACTGGGTCAGAACATGGAAGGCTAACAAAGCTAGAGACCCACACAATCAATTGAGAAGCAAATTCTCCAGACACCCCTCCCTTAATCCCCTCTATCCTAATAAGAAACATGTAATATGAGGTGGAATACGAGGGTTGCCCATGGGAATGTGCAAATCGTGAGAGAGAATGACATACATCGTAGAATTCCCTAGATACTAATGGGGAAACCATGATTAATGTTGATGAGGGTACATATATTCAACAAGAAGACAAGATAGAAGGAGATACATTTACTTTGTAGACCAAGAAGAAGAATGAAGGGAATAGAAGGAGAATGTGTACTCAAGAAGAGGTATCTATCATTACAAGAGACACTAATAACAAATTTGTAGGGTTTGTGCAAGAAGTGTACAAAGATCTACAAGACATGAAGACTGGAGGATGGGTACCACATGTTGTATTAGAAAACATGAGATGACCAATGAAAGTATGGTAAAATAATAAGGCTACAACAACTTAAAATGAGGCAAAATGGAGTAGAAAGGATCTGGGTGATGTCACCAACATTGTGCCTAGTATGAATCAAAATATAATCAAGGAAAACAAGATCCATAGTGATGCACATGGAGTAGTACATAGTGTGGTAAATCCATGTGTCCACGAGGTGGTTGAAGGTTTTGTGGTCCTAGAAGAGGTGGATATGCAAGTCACTAAAAATGGATACTCCACTTCAAGTCCAACAAACCCAAGATGAATGAAGAGGTCACACTGGAAGACATTTTAGCATCATCAACACCAATGGGAAGACAAAGTAGAGGAAATGGCACAAAAATGAGAATGAAAGGGAGCATGAAAGTGCCCACCTCTGGGAAATTCATTGGTGTAGCCCAAGGAGGATTGGTTCTTAGGTTGAAAGCATGATGAGGACTGATAGGAGACAAAGTTATAGTAACATATGATTCCCTATTTTATATTTATCTCCTCGCTCTTAATATGGTTGATCTTGTGCGTTGGAATGTGCGAGGTATTGGAAATAATGATACCCATAATACTGTAACGTCCCAGGATTTGAGGCCTCAGATATAATGATCTTAAAAGGAGTGATTTTACTACCGATATCACCAAGATTCTCCTCCTTTTTAGGAAGTCCGAAATTAAAGAACTCTATGGTTAAGCATGCTCAACCCACAATACTACTAGGATGGATGACCTGATGAGAAGTTTATCCTGGCTTGCACATGAATGAGGAAAAAGCATGTAGTTAAGGCTAGTGGTGGTTTGTGGGGCCATTCGTCATTTGTGAAACTCTACTAGAGCCTTGCAAATTGGGCCCATGAGTTACAAATGCTATCAGAGCCATAACCCCTCCACTCGATGGGGCCCACATGGGAATGCAACATGCCAGTTTTGAGCTATGTAGTCCAGGCATGTTAGAAAGGGCTATCCATGGTAATGTAGCCACCCTTGTTCTGGTATCCTGTGATCATGACTTGGGTATACATGGGCCATTTGGGTCTTCACTGAAATGGGGAAAGGATTATGAGGCCATATAGTTGAGCCTTGACAAGGACATCAAGGGTCTAAGTGGGAGAGAAGTAACATCCCAGGATTTGAGGCCTTAGATATAATGATATTCAAAGGAGTGACTGGACTACCCATATAATCAAGGTGCTCCTCCTTTTCAGGGAGTCCATCTGTAAAGAACTCTGTGGTTAAGCATTCTCAACCCACAATAGTACTAGGATGCATGACCAGTCAATAAGTTTGTTCGGACCTACGTGTGAGTGAGGAAAAAGCATGCAGTTAAGGCTAATGGTGGTCTGTGGGGCCAGTCATAATTCCTCACACTCTACTAGAGTTTCTGTCCATGAGAAAGACAAATGTTACTATTTTATTAGAACCACAGATTATCTGCAGACATGCTACCAAAATGATCAACAAGTTGTGCTTTAAGAACTACGACAATGTTGAAGATAGAAGTTTTACAAGGGGCATTTGGATCATCTGGGATCCATTCGTCTATAAACTTGACATTAAGAATAGCCATATGAAATTGATAACCTAAAAAATCAACAAGTTATGGATCGTGATGTTTCTTTACATGAGTCTACGCCCTTCTATTCATATACTTCTATGTATACATATAGTAGAGATGGGAAATAAAATCTAGGGGTTGTGTATCAACATGGGAGATTGTAGTACTCTACTAGAACCAGCAAGAAGTACATAAGTGATGTCTTCTATGCCAACAAAGCCAAACTATTCAGCGACACCATGATGGAAGCCAAACTCTCAGATCTAGGATTGTGAGGGATGAAATACACTTACAAGAATGACTTGTCCAGTTATAGATTGATAGGGAAGTGGAAAATGACATGTTTATTTAGTAGTATCTATACATGGTGTTGGAACACCTCCCACACATCCATTCTGATCACTACCCACTCCTTTTGAAGTCTAGAATCTAAATCACAATCTACAAGATAATTGATTATATGGGATTCATGGTACAATGACTATGACTTTAATGAGGTGTTAAAAGAAAAAAGAATGAATAATATACCATTTGACATGTCCCTCCATGATGATAATAAAAGTAAATCAAATTGGGAGAAAATGATTGAGAAAAAATAGGAGGCGTGACAAAGATTAGTAAATTCAAAACATCAATCAATCCAAACCAATCTTGCAATCCAGTATGATGGTATTACTGATAAGTAATGTATCAATATGCAATCATAATTGGATATCATTTTGAAAAAGGATAAGTAGGAGTAATGATAGAGATCAAATATTAATTGGATGAGTGAGAGGGATGCCAATTATAGATGTTATAATGCTTGGGTTAATCAAAGTTGAAAAGGAAACTTGATTTTGACACTTAGGAACACTGATGGTAAGTGGATTTTGAATGAACATGACTTGATGAGTATGGTCATTTATCATTTTCAAAAGATACAATCAAACTCAGGAGAGGATAGGAGAGTCCAGTGCACTTGATACTTGGCTAATTCTACACACTTAAATATGAATGAAGGATGTCCATTGTAGTGCCTCCAACGAGAGAGGAAGTGCATAATGTTCTTCAAAGCACAAATCTGCATAAAGAGGCAAGACTTGATGCAATAAGTTCACATTTTATCAAGAAAGGCTAGAGGATTATAGGTGTATCTATTTGCAGCACGTTGAGATGGGATAATACTAGTGAGCCTTTAAACCCTCAATTTTGTGATGTTGCAATTGTTCCCATTCCTAAAGTTTTATTAAATGTACAAGACAACCCACCCTGGATGGGGCCACTACTGAACCCACTCCAACATGGTGAACTCTCAGAGTCTAAGAGGGTGAGGTCCAGTCACACTCCTTCCTTCCCAATTAGTGTGAGTTTCTCTTTGCATAGTGCCTTCAGCATGGTAGAACCCAGATACTTCACTTGGAGTTACCAAACTCTTACCAGTGTAGTCATTCCTAAAGTTCCTACACTTGAGTAGTGTAAACAGATCATGCTAATGTCATCACATAATATAATGTTGAAATTAGAATCCAAACTCATGGTAGAAATATCAAAGAGCTTATTTCCTAATTGGATCTCTCAAGAACAAATCAACTTTGTTCTAGGTAGGAAGATTGTAACATACTCGATTCCAGATGCATAGGCTAATTTCCCATTCTTCTAGGCCCCTAATTGATTATATGGATATCCAAAATCCCTTGTCCCTTTTCTTTACTTGTCTACCTTTCAATGTCTATATTTCGTTGTAATAGCATAGATCAAACCATATTAGGATCTAATAACCCTAATTGACTCTTTCGAATCACATGAACATGAAATCTTTGAATGTGATAACCTTAATACTTAAAGGATGAGAATTGGTGAATAATGATAATAAACTACAGTTTTGACTATAACTAAATATCCTAGTTAATCCTAGGATCTTATAAGGTGGTATGGGGTATAACTCATAGGGTTTAACCCTATTTTCCTTTTCAGTTAAGATAAATTACTTTAATTAAGTGACTAGAGCGCAATGGTATAAATGTAACAAATGTAATATCAAAAAGGCAAAACTAAGCCCAAATTCACGTTCCTCATATCCTAATTAGGCAAGATACCAACTTTGGGCTTAATCGGACACCAAATACACCACCAATGCCAATTGGGAGACTTTAACCAAAGTTAGAAATCATTTAACCCTTGATTTCATAATTTTGACCAAGGTCCCGATTTTGTCACGCGCCTGAAGCTCCTAGTTGTAGTCATGCGAGCCTTACCTAGGTCGGGTAACCGGGTGGGAGACCCCTCTCCTACCTTCATCTTTCCTGCACGCGTAGGACCTGCTCAACGCCCCCGCAGCCTTCACCATGCTTCATCATGCTACACTCGCCTATTTACCGCGATTTATCCTCCATTAAATCTGCCTTGACCTACTGAGTTCAATGAACCCTAACTCACTTTCTCTCTCGCCCCATGTAGCAAATGCCCAATTGCCCATATTCCTTCTTCACTACCTCCGTTTCCAGTGACCCTGAAACCCCACCTGATCAATCACCAAGAAGACTCTAATCACACAGAAAGCATCACCTCATCCTCCTTCACCTTTCACCTCGGTCAATTGGCTTGAACCACCTTGGGCACACTCCGCTGGATCAAGTTGTTCCCTCTGGCAACTCCTCGTCAATCCAGTAGCCCCCTACTTCTCACTTCAATTCAAGATAAGGTAACCATCTATGAGCTCCCCTCTTTCATTCCACATACTTAGTTTGACTCGAAGTGTGCCATAAGGCTGGGTCAAAAAAGTCGCCGATCACCCCTATTTTGCGTCGCCGCCGGAGGGTGTTTCTTCATCTTCCGTTTTGGTTTTGGACCCTAGGACCCATCGCGGGTTTGCTTTGGATGTAAGGGGCATGTTGGGGTTCCCGCGAGGTGGCTGAGACCTCCTATTTGTTCCGATGCCAATGTCGCAGGTATGTGAATGGCGTTGGTTCTCCGATTGTCTTCTTTGTCCTCGCTGATGTCTCTGGGTTCGGGTTTGTGCACGCCTGTATCTCGCGAACCTCACCGTGAGGTGCCTTCTTGCTAAGGCCTAGCATTACTGGCTGGTTCTTACTGTGTTCTCTTTCCACAACTGGGCTCTGCCGCCCCTTGCTGTCGCCACTCGTGTTGCCCCAGCTGCAGGTGACCTTCGGTCCTGTGTGGACCGTTGGTTCTGCAGTGGCTAGCCGAAGCTAGCATGCTTTTCTCCTGTCGTGAGAAGAAGCCAGGGTCGTGCACCCTCCAATCGATCTGAGCTTCAACTAGAATCCATGGTGTGAGAGGTAGATGGATACCTCGGGTGAAAACCCTATCTGGCTCATGAGACCAATGACTATTATGTCACGCCCACAAGGGCAAAATAGGAATTTTAGTCCATTTGACTATGTTGACCCGAGCAATGTTTACAATGTATTTCACTATAGTCCACGTGACAGCGAGCCTTGATAATCTGCATGTTTATTTGGGGGTAAAAGCGTCATTTGACAATTGATTTTCATATTCTCAAGAAAATGACTTAAACTTGTAAAATTCATAAGTAATTATTGGCTTATCCAAATAATACAAATAAATATGTTTTTGGGATTAGAAAAATATGACTGATTTATTGGGATAGGATTCACAACCAGTTTTCCAACCGACAGTAGTGTCGATTTTTAAGCTAGGGATTTAATGCATATTATATTAATTGTATGCACATATGTTGTCACTAGGTCGAGACAACCTTGACCCTGAACCTAGGAGGAGTTTCTGAATATCTAGGTTTGATCTTAAGGTATGTACATCCTCTATTTTATTTTGGGAATTATTTGACTGAACCTACATTTCTTTAATGAGGCATCTCTTAAACTATCAATTTTATTTAAAATCCAATTGTTGGACATTCATACCTTCTGCTTTTGATTCATATAAATTCATGTGATTGCTGGAATATTCATTTATAATGGGTCTTTGGACCTCTCCTTCTATGATTGCCATTTTATATAAAATTGACTAAAATGTTAGTCTTGCCACTCTATTTATGCATGCTACGTGTTTGACTAGAATATCTAGAATAGTGGTACTTATGTACAACCATACTTGTATAGGGCGTGCGTATTCCGCCCGGGGTGTGTGTTTCCACCCTTATTTCTTTTAGGCCATGATCCTATGGTGTTATGGACCTATTATAAGTATATTTAGTCTACATTGTTACGCATGCAAATATTTGTTGTTTTAATATGAATCTGTGGATGATTGTTATGGCAAGACACTCTTTATTATCATGCTTGTATTCTGAATTTTAATATGCCTCATTTCGTTTGTTATATTCCTTTTGAAACTTACCTAATTGCAAATAGCCCCTTCTTGTGGGAACATCTCTTTTTGTACTTATAAACCTATATAATGCCCAAAGTGTTTAATATTTGTACATACTCAGCCTTTGCTAACCTCTATGTTGTTTCCTATGTTATGGGTGATGTTCCCTTCCACCCAGGTCTAGGTACATTGGAAGACAAGATACTAAAAGATTGAATATATGGACTTGGACATTGAGGATAGCTTGGGATAGTTGGTTTGCCCTCTGCAATCGGCCTCATGCATTCTTAGGTGTATACCTTTTACTTTATTTTTTTTCGTTCAATCTTATATGGTGAGGAAGAATTGTACAAAGAAAATTTTGTAACTGTGTAATAGTCTTGTTCCGCTGCTTGTAAACTTCATGCTCTGATATGTATACCATTTGAGAAATGAATGAATTTCCTCCTTTCCTTCTTAATTGGAATTGGATGGCCTTATTCTTCAGTTCAGTGAAGAGTGGATCCCCTATCGGGTCCCACTCTTTACAAAGATCACAACCAATATTGCTCGAGAAGACGAACTTGTGCACAATATGAAACAAATAAGTATGAAGTCTATGTCTGTTATGAAAGATCTCGCAAAACAATATGATTCTATGTCTTGAAAATTTATCGAGGATACTTCAGCACTTGTGAACATACCTGTCAACATATACAAGAATATTATGAACCAGATAATAGGAGGATCATCAATCTGTATTGCTAGGAAGGACAAAACCTTAAAATAGTTTAAGGTTAGTAGAGACCTTAGGCAAGGTGACCCTCAGTCTCTGTAATTATTTGTTCTATTCCTCAAGTGACCGAGTCAATGGATCATTGAATATGTACAACAAAAAAGATGGAAGCTGATCAAGGTTGGTGTAGTAGGTCCTGTGATCGTGCAAGTCTACTTTTCATATGACTTTTTTTTTCCGAACCTAGTAAAGAACATATGTTAACAATCAAAGAATGCTTCAATATATCTGAAAAAGCGTGGGGCAATCCATTTAAGTTTCTAAAACCAGAATTTTTTTGTCTAGAAGTGTACCTAGGAGTGAGCGAGTTGAATCTGTGTGTGACTTCCAAGTCACGTAAGATTTTGGGAGATATTTGGGAGTGTTGATTATACATTCTAGAGCTAATAAAGACACTTATTTGGACATGTTAAGAAGAATGGTGTCCAAATCCAGTGCATGATTGGCTCATTGTTTATCCTTTGCTAGAAGAGTCTTCTTTGTAAGTCTACTCTGACTTCCATCCCGAACTACATGATTCAAATTGTCATGCTTCTTGTGAGCCTTTATAAAAAAATTGATTGTTCTATTAGATGTATCGTATGGGGGGATTCATAAAGCTATCCAATATCCTTGGTGGCTTGGAATTAAGTCACTAGCCCCAAAGATAATGGGGGATTCAGAATCAAATCAATGAGGGAATGGAATGGAGCCTTACTCATGAGAAACATATGATATCTTACTTGCGGGAAACATATCATATGGTACAAAGTTCAATAGAAGATGTTCCTATCTTTCATAGCTCTAAAGCTCAATCTCCTTCAAGATTAAGAGAGTTTGCAATTTAAGGTAAGAACTACATGTGCAAAATGCTAGAAACCAACCCATGAGAGAAAAAAACTAATTTCTAAATATATTGTAGGGTAAGGTATGATACGAAGGTTAAGGGTTATGCCATCAAATCAATCCCACCTAATGTTCATGTTCTATAGGTACGGAATGTTGTTAACCTGGATGATAACTAGGATGCATGATTCTTGCATAAATGGTTTGTGGATGATGTGGAGAAGGAAATAATACATTGAAGTCTACATGAGACTCTAGTACTCCATATCAACTTCCAATAGCCAGCTGACACAATGCCTTTATCTTGCCTTAGTTTTTCATAGGATGAACTGTAGTGAATTTCCCATCTACAATATGGTTTCAAATCCACACGTCACCGTGAGTAGTAGTGAAAAGTGGACTGACGATCATCAATGTAACATCCCACTTTTGCAAACATGCAATAACTAAGCAAAAGCATTTATCTTTGAAGGGGGATGTCAAATCATGATACTTTTTGGATATAAATAAATAAATCACCATACATTGTCTTTACAAGATTCATACATTGATCATTGGATATGAAAAACTACAATTGACTTATTCACCAAATATAAGATCTAATATCAAACATAGAATATCTAAAACATAAAAGGAAACATTCTAGATAATAGGATCGTCTCAAGTAGTTCGAACCCAACCATGTTTCACATAAGGGTCTTATAATCGTTAACTTTCTCTTATTTGATACTTATTTGCTCCAATACCTAGGGACATCACGTCCCCATACATGAAAAGTGAAAAAGTTACATCAATAGACAACATTGACAATTTGTAGTATGAGAAAAATCTATTATACTTGAAATTAATGAAAATTTACTTATACTTTAATATAATACTCTTGAAGTAACTTGACAAAAAATAATTGAATAAGTAAAGTAATCATCTCTCTATGATTTCCCTCATTATAGCACATAATGCTAAGAAAGCTTATGATTTCTAGGAAGTCCCATAATGAGCACTTGAGGTCCACGATTTGGAGATCACATAAAACTTAATCATATTCTTATTACATGATTCTTAATCTAAACATTAATATAATCTTCAACTAGAATTAATAACATTATTGGATTTCTCCCCCTTGAAACTTAAACATTGAGTTCATTAATCACTAGTTATAATCTCTTTTCATAGTGATCATGGTAATAAAAAGACCTAAGATATAACAATCATCAAGAAATTTGATATATTGAATGTGATTAGAACACTGAACTTGAAATCATAATTTCTAGTTATACATAGCATTCAATCAACCATAAATAATGTGCAGAATAGCATGACCCATTTACCTAAAGCAAGGTAGATCCAAACTTATTTTTTCTGATCTTGAGTTGATCCAAAGTTTCTTAAAATTAATATAATTTATATTAATTATCATCTCAATTAACATTCTAAAACCTTATTCCATCACCCTAGCACAATAAACCAAATGAGAGCTCCCATTTAGTTTGAACATAACTCTGCTTTAAAACTATGATAGAAATTGTAGTGTTGTATCCAAAACTCACATTTTATATAGCATACATATACATATATACCCATAAAAGAAAACGGATCATCTTATACACTAATATATGGGTATATACATCATTGACTAAGAGTACATGATACCCACACAATCGGTCGAACGAGGAGCATATTCTTTTGACTTGCCATAGAGCTAGATACCACCCAACCCCTAATCCCATCATACTAATAAATGATGCGGAATAGGAGGGTTTCCCATGGGCATGTGAAAATTATTGGAAAGAAGGCCATACTTCCAAGAATTGCCTAAATACTAATGGGGATACAAGATTGATGTAGATGAGGGCACAAAGATTCATCGAGAAGACAAGATCGAAGGTGATACAAAAACTTTCCAGACCCAGAAGAAGAAGGAATGGTATAGAAGGAGAAAAGGTACTCATGTGGAGGTATCTGCTGATGAGAGAGACACTAATAACAAATTCTTGAGACTCTTACAAAAAGTGTAAAAAGATCTGCAAGACATGGAGACTACAGGCATAGTACCATGGTTGTATAAGAAAACATGAGAAGACCAACAAAAGAATGGAAAAAGAAGAAGGCTACAACAATGTCCAATGAGGCAAAAGGGACTAGAAAGACACTAGGTGATGTTACCAACATTGTTCCTAATATAAACCAAAATAGAACCAAAGAAAACAAGACCCAAAGAGATGCACATGAAGTAGTACACAATGTGGTGAACCCAGATGTCAATGAGGTGATTAAAGTTTTTGTTGTCCCAAAAGAGGTCTACATGCAAGTCAATGAAAAACTGATACCCAAATTCAAGGCCAACAAATTTAAGACAAATGAAGAGGTCATTTTGGTTGACATTTCAACATTTGTATCAACACTCACTAGAATACAAACTAAATAAATGGTACAAAAATGAAAAGGGAAGGGAGCATGAAACCTCTCCCACCTCTACTAATGTTGACAACATGTCTGAAGCCATAAAAAAAGATCTTAATTTGATGTTGCATCAAGATAAAGGTGTCAATATGGCAGCTAAAGATGGGGACCATCAGGAAACAACATTATAATAAGATCTAATTCAATTTTTTATAGTTACCTTCTGACTATTAATATGGTTGATATTTTATGCTGGAATGTGCAAGATCTTGTCAATAATGATACCCACAAATACACTAATAGAGTTTGTGGGAATGATGTAGACAAAAGTTATTGTTATTTTAGAACCATGGATTAGCAAAAAACATTCTATCAACATGATCTAGATCCTAGGATTCAAGAACTCTTATAGAGTCTAGACTAGGGATTTTACAGGGGCATTTCGTTTGGTTGGAATCCATCTATTTGTAAACTTTTCATTCTGAATGGCCAGAGGAAATTTATAACATGCAGAATAAAAAACTCAGGAATGTAACACTTTTTACGTGAGTCCACACTCTTCTATTAACATGCTGCTATGACATCTATTAGAGATGGGAAATATAATACAATAGTTGTGGATCATCATGAGATATTTTAATACTCTCTTAGAAACAAATGAGAGGTATGGAAGTAATATCTTTTATGTCAATGAAGCCAAACTGTTCAATAACACCTTGTTGGAAGTTGGGATCTTAGATATGAAATTGTCAAGGATGAAGTACACTTACATGCATGACTTTCTTAAGAACAACTTGATAGGGTAGTGGAAAATGACATGTTTATTCAGTAGTGTTCAAACATGGTGGTGGATCACCTCCCACACATCCATTATGATAACTTCTCACTCCTTTTTAATTTGAAGAATAAATCACACTCTACAAGACAAAGCATTATCCAAGCTTCATCAAAAAATGCACATGATTTGAATGATGTGCTAAAAGTGGAATGAAATAGTGATCTATCATTTGATAGGGACCTCCATGAAGTGAAGAAAAGCATATCAAATTGGGATATAAAGATTCAAAAAATAGGAGGCATGGAAACAACCATTTAGTTTGGAACATAAATCAAATCCAAACCTATATTGCAATCTGGTATGATGATATTGCCAATAAGTGGTGTATCAAGATGGAAGTAGAACTGGATATTATATTGAAAAAGGAGGAGGAAGATTGGAAATAGAGATCACATATAAATTGGTTGAAATATTGGGGCAATGATTCTATGGATTTAATTCTTGTGTTTCAACCCTCTTCTAGCTTTGCTGGTAATTTTATTGTTTTAAGATAACCTTAATGATTGATGTGCTTTTATTAGCAATATAGAACCTTGTGCTTTATATTAACTTTGTTAAACTCATATACTTGTTTGGACAACTCATAATCATGACTTAAGCATATCACAAGATCGGAAGTTTTAGTTGATGTATGATTAGTCCATACACATATGTGGGAGGGTAATTAATGATACTTGTGGCATTTGAGTATATTATGAAACTAATACTGTAGAATTGTGGAGAATTCAACATGTATTCAATAATTACAAATATATGGGGAATTGATCTATGGTCATAGATCGAACCCAACGAAAAAATAATGAACCAAATTGGAGTTAAAATGAGAGAGTTATATCATTTTTAGTAACATGTACATTTTCTGACAGACCGAAGAGGCCTAGTGGCCAATGGTTGCTGAAAGCCCAGAAACCACCAAAACTAAGCAACCAATCATTGACAAAGGCCTAGAAACCATTAAGGCCCAATGACCACTTAGAATCACTACCCAGGATAGCCAATTGTAAAATGATCATAATCGAGGCTATAAATATCTATTTTCAACGAAACAAAGTGCATTAGAACTGTGATTCAATCCTCTATCTTTTGAAATCCCTAGACCAATGAAAATATGACCTAGAGAACTACAATAAGCTTACCCATTAGTGGCATTTGACAAATGCCAGTAAAATAATACAAATGCCATTAAAATTATTTAGTGGCATTTGTTGACACTTAAAAAAATGCCTCTAGTACCAATGCCAATAGAGATATAGTGGTTGTAAAGACCAAAAACTCTTTACTAAATAACCATGGAAAACAAAACACCAATGTGTAGGCAGCGGAAGATAAAAAACTTTGACTAATCAATTGTATAAAGAGTACTTTATAAAATTCCCCAAAAGGGTGTACAACTTTATACACAACGACAAGATCTAGGTAGAGGAAGACTCAAACTAATACAACTTGTCTCCACAAACTACATAACAAAAGTATATGCAACTAGTCCAAGCTAACTAGAGGTGCACGATCTCCTTAGCCTTAGGCAGGTTCACCAAGCTTCCCATCCGCACTTTGATCCTAATCTGGGTGGTTGGGATCACCCAACAAGAGAAAGATAAAAATGTATGTGTCAATAAAGGATACGGACAATTATAAAGTTAAAGCATTGCATATTAAAAAGAATCCACTATACTAAGGGATTTCAAGAGTATGAGGTAAGTGATCAAAATTGGGAATCTGCCATAGTTCAACATCAACAATTATCACATTACATGAATATATTATGACACAAACTCATCTCAATGTAGGGTGAGGCACCTACCGGACCTCACCATATATAAAATGGCAGGGGGACTAAAACCCCAATGCCTGGCAGGAGGACTAAAACCTCAGTGCCCCGTATAAAGTGGCAAATTGGAAATCAGCCATAGTTCAACATCAACAATTATCACATTACATGAATATATTATGACACAAGCTCATCTCAATGTAGGGTGAGGACTAAAACCTCAGTGCCCCATATAAAGTGGCAAATTGGAAATCCTAAATGTCCAATGACACAAGTGAAGTCACACATGTTGAGTTGTTTTGAGAATCCCAAATGTTTTAATAAATTTGGAGTGTTGTTGAGGTTTATACAATGTTTTGGATCCATAATTTTATGCCTTCTTGAGGAATTTAATTGACAAGTCTAATAGCTTATTTTTTGCACAAAAATCGAATGGATTGTACCTTAAGGTATGGTGAAGCTATGGTTAAATTTTGGTGGCATTTGGATGCTCCTAGAGGGAGTTATTTAGGTTTGAATTTTGGAAAATAATGTGCATTATTGGTATTGTTTAGCCTAAATTGTTGATTGCAATAGTGCCACACGCCCCTTGGTCTGGGATGGGTCTGTGTGGCCGAATCTTAGCCATCCATATCTGATCGGGCAGATGGGACCTTCAGTTTGAGTGAGTTGCGGATGGGCTCAACTAAGGGACTCGTGCGGACCATTGGATTGAAGATCGATGGACCGCAAGCCATCCCCTACCTTGCGACTAGAGTAAGGTAGTGGGTCAGTTTAACCCACACCCATCTCGTAGGCCACTCTTTGTGATCATGGGGTGATGGGGAGAAGTGATCGGGAAGTTGGACTCACCCCCTCACTACAAACTGACTGACACCCTATGCGGGTCAAATGACCAAGTGAGCAGAGAGAACAGAGTAGTCTCCAACACAGTCTCTCCACCATAACTCGTTGACCATGGTTGCGATGAGTATACGGAGGTAGAGGGTAGATCAAAGGAATATGAAGGGAGGAAAACAAAGGTCGAGGTCACGGGAGTCTGAGGCGGTAGGTTCTAGGGGCTACCGTTAAGCTTCCATGGCTGCCTAAGCCAAGGTTCTGAGGAGATGAACTCGGAGTTGGGGTCGTCGATCCAAGGCACTACAACTCAATCCAAAGGTCCCCTCAGGTCCTTGAAGCTTCGATGGAGCTTTTCAGTGCCTCATCCATGAGATTCGAGGCAATGGAGTCCTTTTCCCCTTTCCTAGCGCCACGACGGCCACCATGGCTGGTGGGCTTGTAGTCGTGGAGCTTTAGAGGTGGAACTGGAAATACAACTGACCGTGGAGGTTCGCGAGGCACAGTCGAAGCTGATCAGGCCCTTACAAATCAAGGGGAAGTACCGTGGCTCTGCCAGTTGCTTGTCGGAGTTCTCCCTCGCGGCGATAGGTGCTTGCAACGCGGACGGAGTTTGTGTTCGTGAGAAAGAAAGGACAAGAGGAGCGAGCGGGTTTTCCAGGCCCAAGCTGTGAACCGGCCGGCCCCAAATCAGACCAGGCGGGTCACCCAGGCCAGTGAAGCAGCCGTGCCATGTGGCAGCGGCCTATTGGCCAGAACAAGGTAAATATCACATATCTTAGATAAATCCTAGTAAATCATAGGATTGTCAGAAAATGCAAGCAAGGTATCGTTATTATCAAAAAAATGAGTAGAGCAAGATGGAAGCATAATATCCTACTTTTGATGCATTAATAACAGTGATATCATGTAAGATGTGAAATGCTCTTATAATGGATAATAAATATCAAACGATTCCCTAAAATTATGAGAAAATACCTATAAATCATATTTTCATGTTTATAATGCATATGATGTCAGTTATGGTCATGATGATGTACGAAATCATGTAATTTGCTTAATATGTCTAATAAGGGCTAATAACCCTAAAGAAAAGGTAGAAAACACATGCATGCTCAATAAATGATGAAATTTACAAAGTAAGTTCATATCAGTAATCTAAAGATAAGATGTAAATCGGATATCAGTTAGATGCATATAATTCATGTTATATGAAGTTGACATTTAATACATGGTTTAAAACCCTAATCTAGGTTAATGATGTAACCTAGGGTTAATATGTGCACAAAAAGGATATGGAACATAATGTTCAGATAATGGACCATAATCTGGAATATGACATCAGTAAGATAAATCTAAGATAATAATATAAGTAATGAGAATATCCTAAAGAGACTAAGCTAAACCCTAATGAGCACGATTAGGGTTAAGATGAGATGTAAGATGATGAGAACCTGATGACAATATGTGATCTTGTCTTAATCAGGTTTGACAAGAGTTTAGATGATATCAAGAATGTGATTAGGATGTCTCTTTGGAAGGTACGCCATTACCTCTTACTTGGCTTATTATACATTATGCTTGTGTTATATGGTAGTAAAGACATGGCATATGGTATTGATTGAAATGATTGTCTTGTATGATATGTTGCTTGAATTTCCATATGTATTGCTATGAACACATCTAACATAATATATATGTTCCATTATATGAAAGCACCAACTCTTTGGTAGTGTGCTTGGAAGTGACCGAACTCTTTGGTAGTGGTCACATTGTACATATGGAAGCACCAACTCTTTGGTAGTGTGCTTGGACCCAACTCTTTGGTAGTGGTCACAGTGTACATATGATCCAACTCTTTGGTAGTGGTCATAAAGGCCTTGAGATATAATGGAAAATAAACTTGAAATATGTGTTCTCTTTTGTTAATGAATATCTTTGTGCAAGTATACACGTTTCTTATATTCTTCTGTTATTGCCAAGTATATTAGTTTTATCTTATTGCCAAGATATGATGAGAGGTAAATAAAATACACGTAGGCGTACTCAGTACAATATTCTTGAATATTTTGATGACGTGTACCGCATATAATCTTTTGTTTAGGTTGTGGTTATGCGCTTGAAGATCCAGGATAGTGAGAGTTGTATGGCGAGCTGATGTACAGGTGGACCTGTTGTCTTAAGATCATGTAGTTTAGTGGTAGTACATGTATATGTAAGTTTGTTTTTCAATATGTAATACCAAATGTTGTAACAATTCATGTTGTAATTATATGTTGAATGGTGAACATGTGTGTATGGTTTTATTATTGTTGATGTACATGTGCTACTGACATATGTTTCCTTCTGACTCCCTCAATTTTCTTCTTCTTAGCCTTGTGTGGGGTGTTTAAATTGGGATTCTCGTTGAGGTGAGGGTTTCAATTTGGACGTCACACATCAGATTAAGTTTTAGAAAATCCGGGGACATCACAGGTGGTATCAGAGCATGAACAATAGCAAAGCATGACATTTGCTCATTATGCAACTCAAAACTAAAGAACCTTGAACCTTAATAATCTTTAGGGTTAGATTAGTCATCCTTTAGAGACTAGATCTAACCTAGCCTCTAGGTTAGCACATAGATGTCTGAGAACTAGGTCTAGACTGGTGCTTGTTGAGTAGCAAGTCCTTAGATGTCATTCTTTCCTTGTAGTGCAGCGGTATGGGACGTTGCACTATTTGGAAATTATGTGCATCAAGGGAAGAGAAACCCTAGACATATTGCGCACATTGTCTAGAGTAGCTACACTAGTCTACCCCTTGTTCTCATCCTTTTCACTAGTTTTCATGACATTGTACTCTCTACTATGTGTGGGACACTCATTTCTGGATTTGGTTTTTGATTCCAAATGGATCGAACCTCGATAGTTTTCTTTGACATTTGTTTTATCGGAGAAAAACTATATAATATTTTATTATGTATATGTATTACAAAAATGTGTCTCCACACATGTACGAGTAGGAGGTGGTCATGAAACCTAAGTGAAAGTGAATGACTTCAGTCTAGAAGAGAGAGTAATTCTAGATTAGATGTCTAGATCCTTGTTGGAATATATGATAGATGAAATCAGTTTTGATGATATAATGTAAGTCTTATATAGATGACATAAGATGGTGATGATGATCTATGTTTGTCTTGGAGGACTTAAGTTCAGATTTGAGGTTTTGAGATACGTTTTGATGATGTCAGTATGCATTCTTTTATGGGATAAGATATGATAAGTTAAGACAAGGTTGTGAGTCAACATGAGCCTCAAGCTCTTTTACAAAGGAGGACCTCTAGTGTTAGGACCAGTTTTAGGGTTAGCTCAAGAGAGAGCGAGACCCACATGAAGAAGGTCAGAGAACCTAGACTCCACGATATAAGAAATATGAGATATGTGATATGATATGTCCTAAACTAGACTACTCCTGAGTGATTGAGTTGAGTTGCTTTCTGTATGATTCTTATAGTTTTGTTGAACCGTAGATGTCCTTGGGAGGACCAAACCCTGAAGTCAGAGAGAGGCTGGTTATATATGCATATGTGAATATGAGTATGAGTGCCTACCATCTGGGTGAGGGAGAGAGCCCAAGACCCTAGAGGAGGTATCTATGTTAGTTTTTGTGAAGCCTCATGCTCGGGTTGGTGGTTTCCCACATAGGAATCTAGTGGTGTATATAAGAAAGTTTTGGGTAAGATGTGTCATGGGTAGAAGACCTATGAATAGTATGTCATAGCATGTTTTGGTTTGTGCTTATGTGGCTAGAGCTTGTAAGGCTATCACTAGTGCCAATGAGGTAATCTGAGAACCCTAGACTAAGAGGAAAGATAAAGTATATGCATATGAGATACTCATAGAGTTGAGTTAGCTCAGAGAGAATGAGAAATGCACTATCTTCGTGATAAGGGTTGGGAGAACCTCATTTGGACTAGATAAAGTTTTGATATATGTTCAACAAGCCACTTGTATAGGTTTGTTAGCACAATCATGATATAATGTATGTAAGTATGTGATCTAATCTCGAGATGTAGATATAATGGCATGTGGAACAACCTAGAGATGGTTTATTATATGCTAATGCATAAATGGTTAACCATATACACGAATAATGATGATTAATGAGAACTTTTGTTTAATCTTGTGATGAAATCACTAATAAATCCTGCAATTTACCATGAGCAATAAAACAAGATCATATGAATGAAACATGTACGTGAGGTGTTAATCTCAGTGCTTAATGAAGATGAAAAATATAGTTTGACAATTAGCACAACATAACGTTTATGACACCTTGATATGAATTAGATGGATAGAGTGGGTTGACTTTAATTAACTCCCTCCTAAAAGGCATATGTCAATGATGAACATGTTCTAACAATGAACTAAATAAAATGTTGATGACACCTTGATGTATGGGTTAACTTGGGTTAACTCCTTGGGAACATGGTAATATGATGTTGAATAATAACGCATGAATAAAGATGAAGATGCATCCCTAATATATGAGATATGGAATGACATAAGCTAAGCTTCTAAACCTTGAGTTCAACCCGGAATGGAGTGTTTGTGCACCCAAGATGGTTGTAAACCTCCTAATAGTGCTTTGGATACATGGTTATAGGTAACCTTTGCGAATATGTTACACTTAGAATAGTGCCTACATGTGGATGAAGGCAAGATAAGGTTTTTCCTAGAAGTATGAGTATGGTTTACTTTCGAGGACGAAAGTTATTTTAAGATGTATATGATGTGACAAGTGGGTTTTCTGGCTTAATTCCGAGGACGGAATATCTTTTAAGGTGTGTAGGATGTGATGGAGTGGACTTTTAGAATCCTAAATGTCCAATGACACAAGTGAAGTCACACATGTTGAGTTGTTTTGAGAATCCCAAATGTTTTAATAAATTTGGAGTGTTGTTGAGGTTTATACAATGTTTTGGATCCATAATTTTATGCCTTCTTGAGGAATTTAATTGACAAGTCTAATAGCTTAGTTTTTGCACCAAAATCGAATGGATTGTACCTTAAGGTATGGTGAAGCTATGGTTAAATTTTGGTGGCATTTGGATGCTCCTAGAGGGAGTTGTTTAGGTTTGAATTTTGGAAAATAATGTGCATTATTAGTATTGTTTAGCCTAAGTTGTTGATTGCAATAGTGCCACACGCCCCTTGGTCTGGGATGGGTCTATGTGGCCAAATCTTAGCCATCCATATCTGATCGGGCAGATGGGACCTTCAGTTTGAGTGAGTTGCGGATGGGCTCAACTAAGGGACTCGTGCAGACCATTGGATTGAAGATCGATGGACCGCAAGCCATCCCCTACCTTGCGACTAGAGTAAGGTAGTGGGTCAGTTTAACCCGCACCCATCTCGTAGGCCACTCTCTGTGATCATGGGGTGATGGGGAGAAGTGATCGGGAAGTTGGACTCACCCCCTCACTACGAACTGACCAACACCCTATGTGGGTCAAATGACCAAGTGAGAAGAGAGAACAGAGTAGTCTCCAACACAGTCTCTCCACCATAACTCGCCGACCATGGCTGGGATGAGTATACAGAGGTAGAGGGTAGAACAGAGGAAGATGAAGGTAGGAAAACAAAGGTCGAAGTCACGGGAGTCTGAGGTGGAAGGTTCTAGGGGCTATCGTTAAGCTTCCATGGCTGCCTAAGCCAAGGTTCCGAGGAGATGAACTCGGAGTTGGGCTCGTCGATCCAAGGCACTGCAACTCAATCCAAAGGTCCCCTCAGGTCCTTGAAGCTTCGATGGAGTTTTCAGTGCCTCATCCATGAGATTCAAGGCAATGGAGTCCTTTTCCCCTTTCCTAGCGCCACGACGGCCACCATGGCCGGTGGGCTTGTGGTCGTGGAGCTTTAGAGGTGGAACTGGTAATCCAACTGACCATGGAGGTTCGAGAGGCACAGTCGAAGCTGATCAGGCCCTTACAAATCAAGGGGAAGTACCGTGGCTCTGCCAGTTGCTTGCCAGAGATCTCCCTCGCGGCGGCAGGCGCTTGCAACACGGACGGAGTCTGCATTCGTGAGAAAGAAAGGATGAGAGGTGCGAGCGGGTTTTCCAGGCCCAAGCTGTGAACCGGCCGGCCCCAAATCAGACCAGGCGGGTCGCCCAGGCCAGTGAAGCAGCCGTGCCGTGTGGCAGCGACTTATTGGCCAGAACAAGGTAAATACACAGATCTTAGATAAATCCTAGTAAATCATAGGAATGTCAGAAAATGCAAACAAGGTATCATTATTCTCAGAAAAATGAGTAGAGCAAGATGGAAGCATAATATCCTACTTTTGATGCATTAATAACAGTGATATCATGTAAGATGTGAAATGCTCTTATAATGGATAATAAATATCAAACGATTCCCTAAAATTTTGAGAAAATACCTGTAAATCATATTTTCATGTTTATAATGCATATGATGTCAGTTATGGTCATGATGATGTACGAAATCATGTAATTTTCTTAATATGTCTAATAAGGGCTAATAACCCTAAAGAAAAGGTAGAAAACACATGCATGCTCAATAAATGATGAAATTTACAGAGTAAGTTCATATCAGTAATCTGAAGCTAAGATGTAAATTGGATATCAGTTAGATTCATATAATTCATTTTATATGAAGTTGACCTTTAATACATGGTTTAAAACCCTAATCAAGGTTAATGATGTAACCTAGGGTTAATATGTGCACAAAAAGGATATGGAACATAATGTTCAGATAATGAACCATAATCTGGAATATGACATCAGTAAGATAAATCTAAGATAAGAATATAAGTAATGAGAATATCCTAAAGAGACTAAGCTAAACCCTAATGAGCACGATTAGGGTTAAGATGAGATGTAAGATGATGAGAACCTGATGACAGTATGTGATCTTGTCTTAATCAGGTTTGACAAGGGTATAGATGATATCAAGAATGTGATTAGGATGTCTCTTTGGAAGGTACCCCATTACCTCTTACTTGGCTTATTATACATTATGCTTGTGTTATATGGTAGTAAAGACTTGGCATATGGTATTGATTGAAATGATTGTCTTGTATGATATGTTGCTTGAATTTCTATACGTATTGCTATGAACACATCAAACATAATATATCTATTCCATTATATGAAAGCACCAACTCTTTGGTAGTGTGCTTGGAAATGACCGAACTCTTTGGTAGTGGTCACATTGTACATATGGAAGCACCAACTCTTTGGTAGTGTGCTTGGAAGTGACCGAACTCTTTGGTAGTGGTCACATTGTACATATGGAAGCACCAACTCTTTGGTAGTGTGCTTGGACCCAACTCTTTGGTAGTGGTCACAGTGTACATATGATCCAACCCTTTGGTAGTGATCATAAAGGCCTTGAGATATAATGGAAAATAAGCTTGAAATATGTGTTCTCTTTTGTTAATGAATATCTTTGTGCAAGTATACACTTTTCTTATATTCTTCTGTTATTGCCAAGTATATTAGTTTTATCTTATTGCCAAGATATGATGAGAGGTAAATAAAAGACACGTAGGCGTACTCAGTACAATATTCTTGAATATTGTGTTGACGTGTACCGCATATAATCTTTTGTTTAGGTTGTGGTTATGCTCTTGAAGATCTAGGATAGTGAGAGTTGTATGGCGAGCTGATGTACAGGAGGACCTGTTGTCTTAAGATCCTGTAGTTTAGTGGTAGTACATGTATATGTAAGTTTGCTATTCAATATGTAATATCAAATGTTGTAACAATTCATGTTGTAATTATTTGTTGAATGGTGAACATGTGTGTATGGTTTTATTATTGTTCATGTACATGTGCTACTGACGTATGTTTCCTTCTGACTCCCTCGATTTTCTTCTTCTTAACCTTGTGTGGGGTGTTTAAATTGGGATTCTCACTGAGGTGAGGGTTTCAATTTGGACGTCACACATCGGATTACGTTTTAGAAAATCCGGGGACGTCCTAGTTAGAATATAATTAAGGGCTACATTGTAAAACCTAGAAGATGAATTTTATTAACAATGGATAGATTTTCAGATACAAGTTGATCACTTTTGTAAGATCTTCATAATTACATAGGCCTAGATACAAAGCAGACACTATGTAGGAGACCTAGTTGGATGGTAGGAATGTAATGATAGGAGTAGGAACTACATCAGACCCAAACTAAAACCACGATATATATATAATATTATATATAATATTATATATATATATTTATATATATATATATATATATATATATATGTGTGTGTGTGTGTGTGTAAACAACTATATACATATATATGAGTATGAACTTCATCAGACTTGTATGAACATGAACAAAATAAAAGTTATACCTTGGTATATATATGATTCCAAGACCATACCAAGAATTGTAATGCCCTTCATCTATTTGCAAAACACTCTTGATATCCTACACAATTTGAGGATAAGACACGGACACCTCTGTCAACATGCACTTAAAGGAAACACATACATCTCTTAGAATAATAAGTATAGAACATCTTTGGCAGGTGTATTACTCATCACACTTAAAATTTATTGTCCTAGAAACAACAAACGCTCGTAAAAGAATAGTTTGATTATTTGATATCATAAAATAAATAAAGACCAAATACATTCATATGAATAGGATATGTGATGAAAATTGGTTTCATTGCCTTCGTAGAAACAAATTTAAAGATGATAAAAATTTAGATAGACATGCAACCAAAAATGCACACATTATGCATTTGAATATTCAATTAAAGTCAATATTTGATCAAAACTGAAAATCACTTATGGAAGAAAGAGAAAGCATGTTCATAGAATTTATGCGGTATTTTAAAGTGAAAGAAATATAGATAAAACTAAATAGAAAAATTGCTAGCCATACAATTGATATGTCACCCAAAATAATGAATCACAACTTACAAAACATGCCATCTCCCTTGGATATTTGACAATCATGGGGTCTACCAGAAAATGTGTATAGTATTTGCACAAGATTTAACACTAAATAGGACCACTATTCAAGTTCATGAATTCCAAGGGTTACTCGATTGTTATGAACCATTTGTATGACCAGTAATTCGGTATAAAATTCATAAATGTGGAATCTTTTTAGTTTTAGAAATGGAAATTTGGGTTCTACATGTCAATAAAATTCTCAAATTTTTTTGCACAACTAATTAGTTTTGTTTTCCACCAAGGGAAAATGAGACATTGTGAATAGGCAAATACTAAATGAAGGTAAACACAAAATCCTAATAAACTACTATAACATGAATTATTCTAGGTTATTTAGAAATGAATGATCGTGACTATAGTAGTAGCATGATCTTTCTTTGTCAAAATGCTTCTCTCAAATAGACATAACTGTTAGACTTATGGTAAAAGAAAAATCTTATATACTTTCTTTTAAGATTTTAAAACATAACTTCAGATATGGAAAGGAATTCTAGACAACAATTTACAGTGATCACTAATAGGTATCTGGAGAGAATGTTGTTTAAAATTGGTAAATGGCCTAACTCAACTAACTATCTCATAGGTAGAGGCACTCTAAATGCACCAAAAAAAAACTTATACTTATATGTACGTGATTACAATATCCATGATATAACTAAAAGGGTGAAACAAAATAATACCAAGAGAGGAACCATTATTTCATTATGAGTAAAACTCACCTATAGAAAAACAACACGAGCCACCTTAATCATTTTAAACAAAAAATAAATGTACAAACTTTTAAACACTTTATAGAGAACCAAAAGTGAAAATTTGATTACAATTATTATCTAAAAGTTATTTAGCAAGTAGGTGAAGAGGATAGAAATGGTTTGACTTACCTTTAATATGGATTCATTCGTTCACCAACTATAAGTTCTCCCATTTTGCAACACAACTATTCTTATGAGTATATGATTGCTATGATTTCTTTTTTTTGGAAACAAAGATCTAGATAAACCATTTGAGATGTAGATCAAGAGTAATTTAAATAATATCAAATTACAATTATGAATCATACACATGCAATGTTGGAGATAGAACTAAAAAGTAACGACAAGAAGTGGTAATTGGAAAAGTTGGTGTTGACCACAACAACAGTGTTGATACTAGTAGTGAAATAGTAGTAAGAAAAAAGATCGAAATACATCATTGGAAGAAAACATTACATATTTTAAATTAATTTCATCAAATTTCTTATTGTTTAAACACCAAGCTTGAGATGTCAATAAGTCATTGTCTTGTTTTAATATGAACAACTATAAAACGAGGGAGAGTAAATCAATGAAAAAAAGGAACTCAATAAATTTTAAATATAATACACTCAGAATCATACAAAATATAATGGACTGAATACTCAATGATATGATAGTTCGAAAATTATAGCTTATCTGATTCATCAGTACTTTCTCAAAACTCCACTTATCTTGGATGAACAAAAACATGCGATGATATGTCAAACTATAGACATTTGTGTTATGGGCTGTCATTTCATATTATAATTAACTACCCTCATTAGTTTATCTCTTCTATATGAGGAATTCACTTAGCTAACGTGTCAATGTTTGAGTAGTCTTTACAACAATAATGCAATTACAATTGTTTAGCGCTTTACAAAAGTTTCCCACACCATAAGCCAGAAGAGGGGATCCATTACTGGTGACGTGTCACATAAGACACATACTATGAGTCATATAATAAATTAATAGATAATGTATATTAATATGAGTGTATTACTACTAAATACTTACTATATTAATTGGATACACAATATCATGCACATGCCGAGTATATTAAAACTTCCCTACATTTTGTTAAAATCAAGAAAATATAACGTGCAGCTTGGGAAAATATGAACCATATAGAACTGATAGTCTAGCAAAAAGAGAGTCTAACAAATTACATGCTTCAAAGCCCACCCACATGTACGTTTCTACCTTCGTACCTGATAGCAATTAATCAGAGTTAGCGATCTGGTAATTTGAACATGCTCTAGGAACTACCTCAATTTATTTCTAGGTCAAATGCCCTTTCCTAAAATCCACTTCTGTCAGAAGTTAATTGTTTTGCCTGAGGCTCCCAAACCTGATCTACAGCAAAAGAAGACATGCGTGCTGGACAGACTTTGTAATACTAGGAGCGTAGATCTGTAAGCTATACTGATAATAGATTTGGTTGGGTATATCAGGTCCAGGGTAGGAGCAGTAGTTTGAAGAAGATAGAAAAAGATTACCAACTACGGTCGTTAACACGTTCCCAAACCAGGGAATATACACAGCAAACTCATACGACATTTCTTGGACATTGTTGGCTGGTTACTGGCAAAGAATATAATGTAGGCAATTACCTAATGTTAAACATGTCAGACAATGATAATAATGAGATTTAACTAGTTGCAAAAGGCCATCGGAGCAGTAGTCATTTGATTAAAGGAGTAGCCATGGTGATACCAGTGACAATTAGAGTAATATGGGCAATCAATTGGACTCGTTTGGGTAGTTTTCAGATTGTGTTAATATCATATCAACTAAAGAGCTTAGTGATGAACAAACATTATTCTATGATAAAGAATATACTTTTGGGTAAGGCCAATGAGAAAAGCGGCCAGTACTAGTTAAATATTGCAATGAAAAAATGGTTTATATGATAGAATTAAGATATGCATATGGTGTGAATAGAACGAAAACCTTGATATTCTCTGCTCAAGGTTAGCTCCGCTTTTTCACCTAACAAATCACTTAGTATCTTCCGAAACCCCTGCAAATTCATCTCAATCAGCTTCGGGACTCCTTGATTGTCCTCGGAAATTCGTATGATGATCCCTCCCGCGTCAATTGCTTCTCCTTTCACGACCTACTCCTAGATTGAACATACTAGACGCGCCATCTCCTTCCTCCACACAGGTCGGTGCAACTCCAATGTCTGTGTGTCGAGGAGGTCCGGCATAATGAGCCTCTTCATGGAAAGCCAGTGTATTCTTTAGGGAGCGAAAGAGAAGTCGACCGATTCTGCATATTGATAACATATCGACAGAGCATCAAGGAGGAAACTGCAGAATCATGGATAACCCGCGGCGAGCAAGTCAAGTTCCGGAAAGGAGCAAAACCATTGCGTACACCGGGGAATACATGGCGGCACAAAACGTGATTAGAGCCTAGGGCAGAAGATATTCGATTTAGTTTTGGGATGGATTAAAGGCGTGATAAAAAACAAATTATTGCGGGAAAATTATTCCAATATCATTTATTTGGTTGTATTTTAGTATCCCATTGATCTACTTTAAGTTTTGAAGCAATTAACTGCTCGGGAAAAAACTTGGAACTGGCATTTACAAACGACCACTAATTAGGATGTTAGATGCTATTAATCCATCTTCCTTTGTAATAGGGTATTTAGTGGCGTCCATATAGAAAATGCCACTATCATCGAAAAATTGGCGGCATCTTTTAACAAATGTCTGTATGTGAAATGCCACTAATGAACATTTTTGTTGTAGTCGAGGGAGATTTGTAGGGTGATGTTTTATAAAAAGGTAAAGAACAACTGCAGATGGACGATCTAACCACGGATTCTTCGTGGTAAGTAGTTCTAGACCGTAGATACCTTGTTTTTTGCCTCTTTGCTTAGCTGAGAATCTTCTTTTTGAATCTCTGGAGGTTCTATTCCTCTTTCTTTCTTCTACCTCTAACTAACATTTTTTAGCTTGTTTTCTCACCGACAGCCTATTTATTAGGAGATCTCGTGGCTAGAGATGAGATTCCAAATTCTATGACCCAAGATCCGAGCTTGGTTGGTGGACAGACTTAGATCAACGATATGTGATGAGATTTGTTAGCAGAAAATCACCTTCTAACCCTGATTTACAACATACAAGTTCAAATAACGTCTTTCCATTATTTAAATCTTGCTCTATGATAACTGTTAGGATTTGATAAATGTGTGTAGTGATTTTTAGTAGTAGAAATGTTTTATTAATCATATTTCAGTAAAGTAATATCATATTGAAAGTTTTTATGCAAGTTATTATGAACAATAGGTGATGAATTTGTGTAAATAGAGGCACTGGGGAAGCCGAGTTGCCCTAATTTAGAACTAAAAGAGTTGAACTATGGTATATGAGAACTAAAAAAGTTGCTAGATGATTTATGTGCTTAATACGTGATGCTTAGTTGACAAAGTTAGGGTAACCATTAGTTACAATGTTGAATCTTGTTTAATTAATTAAATATTACTAGACATTAGATGTCCAGGATGTTATAGAATCCACACAAGAGTCCTACATTATGAGGAGGAAATGTGCTTCCCGACTGGAGGTCTCAAGTAGGTTGAGGTAAGCCAGAGTGCACCAATAGGGTACGGGGGTCTAGGCCAGTGAGGGTGGACTCTTTAAATGATTGGTATAAAACACCAACTGGGGATACTGGTGGTACTCGAGTTATGAGTTTTGGCAATCATTGGACATCTTTGGTAGATCTGCTAGTGCACATCAAGCATGAGGGATTTGACTCCCCTCTTGAGCACCCAGGTTGAGAGGAAGAGTCTGAGATATTCAACCACTCCCATTAGCCACCAAGAGTCAAACGTGGCAGTGCCAGTTGTAGACGTGGTATTGAGACTATAGACTTGGGATCATGGGCATGCTTCTAAGTCTAATATAAGGAGATTGTAGATTGATGTGATACTTTCATATGTTGTGGTACACCTCATGTGGATACAGTGACATAATAAATAGATTAAAAATTAAGTGAAATTATTTAGGATATCCTTTTATTGCATTTAATAAAAATAAAACTGCCATCATGATTGATTTATAGTTTGACACTGCCATACTTTCATATTTCTACACTTAAGCTCTATCAATTGTAAACATTATAAATAGCCTGGTTACTTATTTATTTTCTGCTTACTGAACTAGTAGTTTATCAACCTACTGAACAATTTTTCAGGTAAAGGACTAGCTCATCATGAGGAAACAAAAGCCAATTTTTATCAAGAGTGGAACGGAGGTCCTAAAAAGGAAATAGTTCAAATAGATAGACGGTCTCTTATCCTTCCTTTGGATCATGGGAATGAGAGAGTGAGAAAAGAGAGTAGTTTGTAATGAAATATGCATGATGTATATTATGTGTGAAATTCTTCTTATATGTAATAATAAAACACTATTGTTTCCTTTAAGATAATGTTTAATTAAGATAATGTTAGTTTTCTAAGTTATGTTACTATTTATCTGAGAAAAGAAAAAGATAAGCTGGATTTTCTATAAGTAGTTAAAAACTAATGGTTAGTAGGAATCCCTGCTTGGCGGACCCTAACCCTAGTTCATGGGTTTTCGTCGTGTCAAATTTTTGGTATTAGAATGTAGGTTGAACCTAAAATGATTTAAGGTTTGAGATATTGGTGATAAGAGACTGTTAGGATTAGAATGCTTTCCTCCTTGAAGTGCAATTTTCTATCAGATGTGCTCTATTATGGATACACAGATTGAAGGAAGAGGACGTGGAGGTGGTGAGGAGCAAGTTGAGAGCCATTACAGGCTTCACCGTCAAGCCATGGCTCAAGGTGGGGAAGATAGGGATGAGGCAACAAGGATGTACCTTATTTTTCTGGAGACAAAAGAAAAATATAAGATGGGCAGTAGGTCGTCACCTTCTAGTCAGGTTCTGATGAGATCCTATGACAACCTGACTTTTCTCTCTCCTATGTTGCAACCTTTCTTTCTTACCAAGTGACCACTTAATCAATTGAATGTCAACTACATAGTGTGAGTTTGGTGGTACTCCAAATTAGTCACATTAATGATCAATTTTATAATGGGTGAAATTAAATTGCTTCTTTGAGCTATGTTGCACACTTTAATGCGTCACCATCTTGAAAGATAATTTCAACCCTATAGAAGTGATTAAATTTATCTCTAAAAAATTTCATGATTTAGAGATTTCAATTCTCTTTTCAATAATGCAAAAATTACTCCAATCGGACCTTCGTAGACCATGTAATGAGATTTCAAAGTTTCACTTTATTTGCCTTGATTTAGATTGTTTTTTACTCCTTTAAATGCTATCTAGAATGGGCACATTAGGCCCACGAGAGGGCACGCGACCCAACTACCAAAACTGCCTCACAAACCCTAATAAATACATCTAATCTTTGCCATTAATTGATGGATCAGAGATCTAACAACCACAAAGTTGTCTCCTTCACATGTATAGTGCACCAATGCCAATGGCATTGTACCACCCCAAACACCACCCCGACACCAATCCATATCTTGTCTCTTTTCTTGTACTTGAAACCCCAAACATATTGTTTCTCCTCCCTCATTTGTTTTCCCCTTCTTTCACTCTCTTTTGTTCCATGGGGCACAAGTTTCTCCTTCTTCTTCCTCCTTACATGGCGTCGCAGCCATGGATGGCTCATGGGATATATGCTTGTAGCTTCCCCAACTCAATTGAAGAACACCCAAGGTTTCCTAGAGTCTCGATGATGGTAGGAGGCATGTTTTTGGGGCTAGTCGATGCTCTTTGCGACCCAATCACAACTTGCTCTGGTGACCTTAGTGTTGGGCCAGTTTCCTAGCCGCAAATCGAGCACGTCACAATGCTGGGAGGGGGAGATATCATCCTCACTGCTTGATCGTTGCAGGTCCACCATAGTTCACCCATGAAGGACGCTGATCAAACAAGACCATCCACTCTATTGATGGCATGGTCTATAGATGACCAAGCACTACACAGGAGCCATGTGTTTGAGCCCCTCCAGTGAATATGGATGTAGGGGAGGGAAGCCATGTGGGTTGTTGGATCTAGATCTAAGGGATGCAATCCCCTAGGATTGTAACACCCCCTTTCCCTATAGTTTCTTTTTGAATCTTTGAAAAATGATAAACTCTAACTCCCTTTCACAAATATGGCATATATATATTCCAAATTGATCATCTCAAAAATTTCTACTAGTTAGGCATGGTTTTGATGACCTGATTATGCTCCTAGTTCTGCTATTTCTCTAAAAATAGGATCTTTGATTATGTTAAGTACTTTTGATGCATGACCATGTTAAAGTATGAATCATTATTGACCCCCCTACACTCCTAATCCTCATATCAGTAACTTGCAATTACTTTTGGTCACATCAAACACCTTTTCCCCTCTTCCTTCTCAATGCTTAACTCTAATGCATGTTTGTGGCCTATTGATGATATAATGATGAACCTTGATAAAAGAGAGATCCTTGCACCATTAGGTCATCCAAGCTTCTCCTAACTCTAAAATAAATATTTTGCAGCCCTATCTAGTGCTTATATCAGTCCCTAATATCCCTATTGTTAGGTTTCATTCATATGTGACCTAATGAATGATTATGTCTCTTTTATGAGAATGCATGTTATACCTTAGATTAAATGATGACTACGACCCCTTTTGTGCTTCAAAGACTGTTATGTTGTTAATAAAAATACTCTGGTGATGAGTGGTGAATTTAATGTCTAACCCACCCTCTTTCTCTATTATGGTAATTGAAACCCTAATTTGCCTAATGTAACCTATATGATTGGAAATGTGGGTCTTGTACCTTTATGCTTATGTGAATACTTTTCCCTTGTTCCCCTATCTCAAGTAAGAGATTACTATATATCTCATGATATCTTGGATGTGGATGTCCCTCCTTAGTCCAAACCTTGATGACAAATATGAACTATATTGATGATTGAATGTATGTTAATATATTGATACAAATGTTGGAATTTGATGTCTTGACCTGGGGGACATCCACCTATATCTGAATATTCTTCTTATGTCCTTATATTGTTACTCTAAATCATCTTTTATGGTTGGGCCCTTTGACTTTATTAACCTTTGCCTTGTTATCCCTATTATGAGTCTTTTGACCCAAAAGTGCATGTATGTGCCAATAATTTCATAATGAGCATATGAAATAAATGGAACCTTGGAATGACATGAAACTTGAACCATACCATCATGATAACCTCTAGATCAGTAAAAGGTCATCTAATGTACTAATAAGGAATCTTGAAACAAAGTTGGACAAAACCCTAAAATGAAGCTAGTTAGGGTTTATGATGAGAATCTAATGCATGTATGTAACCTTATGTTTAATCAAGTATGCCTTGTATCTAGATGATCAAGGATAGGTTAGATATTAAATCTATGAAATTAGGCATGGGATTTAAATAGTTATATGACTATGGATTTCTTCCTTAAATGTGATAAATATGTATGCTTGTTTACTTACTCACATATTGTATGTTGTATTCTAGTATGTACTAGATGTTTGTCTCCTATCGCTGTTTTACAACATACAAACACAATTTAGAAACTCCATTATACAATTTTGAACATTTTTATCAACGACTTTAGTCCTTGAGGTCCCCTACGAAGAAACAAGGTTAGTTCTTGGCGTCGGCATCCAGGCCCCTCATGTATAATAGGGTTAGCTAATCTTATACACCCTTACGAACCCAAACGATGGGAAGTTGGTCAAAGTCCTTAGGATACATGATATTCTTGTTATTAATGGAGTGAAATGACATAAAACACGAGCTCTTGATTTGCTAAATATGTAAATTATTTATTCTTGCTCGTTTACTTTTGCAAATATTTTCAAATTATGCAAAGTTTAAGTATATGCATCTTTTAGCCCTGTACTAAACACCTCATGTGTTTACCCACATTGTTTCACATATTTTATAGGTTCATAGATGGATAAAATTTGATGGGATTGGTGAGATATGTCATGTGTACTTGTTATAATATCCCTAGTGTACAAGAGAAGACTTGTGTATATTTGACTCTCAAATAGTAATTGAAATCATTTAAAAAAAAGGATGTTGTTTAATAATACTTGTTGAATTTGAGATTATTATTGATTCTCTTATATTGTTATCTACTCATGTATGCCAACCGCATTATCTCTTTCATAATACCATGCTAGGGAAAGATTCCTAGTTCCTATCGCCATTGACTTTATGGTCATTTGGAGTTAGGATTAGGGTAACAAAGGTCCTATAACATACTGAATTTTGGACTTTTTACCTTTTTGGTCCTCTTTTCCATCTTTTCCATTCATTTATATCCTCTTTGACCTTTCTGTTTAATTTTTGGATAATATGATGGTTTAATGAACATTTGTTCACCTTTTTCACCAATATTTGGGTTTATGCACAAATACCTCTGTGAAAGCTTAATAATGGGTTTAATATGTAAAATGTCCACTTAAGTAATAAAGATAATAAAATATTTCGTCCTAGAATTTCCAGTGCTTTTTAGAATATGAAAAAGAAAATAAATCCCAAAATATATATAAAGGAGATGATAAATGTAATAATTGGAGATAATATGGAATATATTGGATAAAAGAGGATAATGAGGAATATGTTGTTTCAAAAAAAAATCATAAATAGAAAGACACGAGATAATTTGATAACAAAATTCATTTTCTTGACTGAAAAGATACATAATGGCCAAGTACCATCTAATTTGGATAATAAATAAATATATATAAGACTTTATTACAAGATAATGGGAAATAAGCCAATAAGGTGAAATAAAATATCTAACATCCTCAAATTGGAAAAATAACAACAAATTTGTAATCTATATATCAAAATGAGTCTATGTGTGAATTTGTATTTAATTTGGTCTCGTTAAATATTTTATTTTATTCAGGAGAGAGAAAATGACTTAAAGACCAAAAATATTAAATTAATGTTGAAAAAAAAATTAATGCCAAAATCATGTTCCAAACGTTTAGTATTTCTTATAGACCAAGTTTATATTTTTAGAAAGTTTCTAGATGCCTCTAATAAATTAAAAGGATAAGATAAGTGATAAAATTTAAATGTATTAAATAAAATAATAAAAGTCTTTAAAAAATAAAATGATTCCAAATTCGTGTTCTACATGTTAAAATAAACTTTTGGATGAATTTTGACTCAATTTGGAAAATATTTGATACGAAGGTTTTCCTCAGGAGTTGATCTTTAGCTTTTGAAAAGGATGGCTAGGTTGCTATAGCTAGATCCTATTTTTCTTATCTTTTCTTTTAGAAATCAATCATGTAGTAAACAATAAAAGCCATGTGAAGGCTTAGTATTTCTTTATTTCCACTACTATTGACATTTTACTATGTATTTGGAATCATACTTATTTACTTGGAATATTATGCAATCATCCTCAAAGTCTCTATTTTTATTAAAATTGTGGATGTTTTGTATTTTCTTTAAATTTTAGTAAAGAGGTGATCTTGCCTCTTTATAGCATGGTATCAGAGCACATGGTAGTCAGAATCTGGCTATTTCAGTTTTGTCTCCCTAGTTAGAACCTTAGATTTACATAGTTTACCTTAAGTTACATGTTTGCCTTAGATTTGATCTATGCTGATGATAGGTTGATTTAGGACCCTATAGTTTCACCTTGAAATCTTGATGGATAAAACTCTAATATGCTCATAATTAAAATATGCATAACTTAATGTTGTTTAGGTTTGCCTTTAGGAAACTGTTAGGGCATGAAGTTGAAGCAAAGGTGTCTAGAAAGGATCATGGTTTCAGGGGCTTGCAATATTTTCCTCCGCACCACTAGCTTGGTTTACGAGGACTCCTGTGCCCATATGATACCGGCATGGACTGAGCTAATATGAATTACCCAAAATAGTTTGCTTTTAGGCAATAGTAACCTTAGACTTTTATGTTGTATATCTTTGGGAACCCTAAGTTTCATGTGTATGATGACTTGTTTGAGGATGGATACCAAGATAGTTTCCTTATGTCCCTTAGGACCACATGCTTGAATAATTTATCCATAGAACCTAGACCTTGGAGTTTGGGTGTTTGGGAAGATATTAGAGTGCGCAGTGGAAGCATGATGAATCTTGAGTATGGTTTAGTTAGACTCATCCTTTCACCCTAGTTAGTTTGGCTTGATAGGTCAAACCCTTTAAGGGGTGGAGTATGGTTAGTTTGATGATGTTAGATGTTAGATTTCGAGGACAAAATCCTCTTTAGGGGGATGGAACCCTATAACATCTTCAAGTTTATCTAATCTATCTTTAGAAACCCTAACACCATGCTTGGGAGGTTGGTGTGCTTAGTGTTCTCCAAACAAGTAATAATGGTAACCCTAACATGCTTGTTTACATATTAATGAACATGTAATGGTCATCTAAGGAATAAGTCATATGCTTGAACCCTAATAAATATCCAATCCACAATAATATGGATATCAATGATAATTGTCAATATGTAATAGGTGGATCATGTCATAAACCTATAAACCCTAATGATATGATGAGAATGATAATTGTAACTTAATGCATGCAAAGGACGAATATGTGAAATAAAATGGTCATGTCGACCTAAACCCTAACTTGCAATAATCTAATCCTACTCTATACATCTTTAATGCCTTTCATGATACATTAATGATGTTAAGATCCATAATCAATTAACATACTTTGATACACATAAATGATATATATATAATCATCTAATCACATATTAATCAAGTCATCAATATAAAATGCAAGTTACATTGTTATCTAATACACATGTGATTAGTCACTTAATGTGAATTAATTTGTTGATAAGTAATATGTCTCAACTTGATCATCAAAATACATGTAATGGCTTCAATGTGAATATGAAGTGATGGGATTCACATAAATGTGTAAAATCAATAATATAAATGAATGAATATGAGAAATGATTAATGATGATATCAATATGAGAAATAAAGATAAAGTAGCAAAGAGATAATGTTTAATATGGATAAAAGTAACTAATGTGTCATTAATTGGAAAAATTGTATGAGTAACCACAAATTGGATAGAGTGTCTTATTTCTTGTAAAATATTTTTTTATAACTCAAAAAAATGGTAATATGAGGATAATGAAGTGTAAATCGAAGTTATTAATGATCAAATGTATTGAGATAATTGAGTAACCTCTAATTGTGCATAATAATGAAATATAACCCTTTTGGTAATAAAGTGAATATAACATGACATAATTAATATAATGTTGATAGTGTGATATCATAAAGAGTATAATGTTAACGAGCAAAAAATTTAAATAATGTTAAATCTCCTAAAAATAATATCTTAATAATGAAACCCTTGGTGGTCCTTGAGAACCTGACCTAAGAGAAGATGCTTGTGAAGTTTCTAAACCCTCAAGTTAAGTAGTTGATGTATAAGTTTTGGTGGAAGTTTTATTGTTGGAGGAACAACCTGATGTTTAGTGATGAGAGGTTGCACACTCACCCTTCCCTTGTTGCTTGTGATTTCGGGGACGAAATCCTCTTTAAGGGGTGGACTGATGTAACATACTAAATTCTGGACTTTTTACCTTTTTGGTCCACTTTTCCATCTTTTCCTTTCATTTATATCCTCTTTAACATTTCTATTTAATTTGTGGAGAATATGATGGTTTAAGGAACATTTGTTCACTTTTTTCACCAATATTTGGGTTTATGCACAAATACCTCAGTGAAAGCTTAATAATGGGTTTAATATGTAAAATGTCCACTTAAGTAATAAAGATATGAAAATATTTCGTCCTAGAACTTTCTAGTGCTTTTTAGAATATGAAAAAGAAAATAAATCCCAAAATATATATAAAGGAGATGATAAATGTAATAATTGGAGATAATATGTAATATATTGGATAAAAGAGGATAATGAGGAATATAGCCACCAGATAATTTGATAACAAAATTCGTTTTATTGACTTAAAAGATACTTAATGGCCAAGTATCATCTTATTTGGATAGTAAATAAAAATATATAAGCCTTTATTACAAGATAATGGGAAATAAGCCAATAAGGTGAAATAAAATATCTAACATCCTCAAATTGGAAAAATAACAACAAATTCGTAATCCATATATCAAAATGAGTCTATGTGTGAATTTGTATTTAATTTGGTCAATGTTAAATATTTTATTTTATTTAGGAGAGAGAAAATGACTTAAAGACCAAAAATATTAAATTAATGTTGAAAAAAATTAATTAATGACAAAATCATGTTCCACGCATTTAGTATTTCTTATAGACCAATTTTTATATTTTAGAAAGTTTCTAGATGCCTCTAATAAATTAAAAGGATAAGATAAGTGATAAATTTTAAATGTATTAAATAAAATAATAATAGTATTAAAAAAATAAAATGATGCCAAATTCATGTTCTACATGTTAAAATAGACCTTTGGTTGAATTTTGACTCAATTTGGAAAATATTTGATAAGAAGGTTTTCCTCAGGAGTTGATCTTTAGCTTTTGAAATGGATGGCTAGGTTGCTATAGCCAGATTCTATTTTTCTTATCTTTTCTTTTAGAAATCAATCATGTAGTAAACAATAAAAGCCATGTGAAAGCTTAGTATTTCTTTATTTCTGATGATATTAACATTTTACTATGTACTTGGAATCATACTTATTTACTTGGAATATTATGCAATCATCCTCAAAGTCTCTATTTTTATTAAAATTGTGGATGTATTGTATTTCCTTTAAATTTTAGTTAAGAGGTAATCTCACCTCTTTACAGGTCATGTGACATATGGTATTTGAGCATGAACAATAACTACACCAAACATTTTTCACATGAAACACAAACTAAACTTTCCTTACATCTCAAACATAGAAGCTTAATGAGTTGTCTTTTGTGGACTAAGTTGGACTTAACCTCTGGGTTAGAAACTAGATGTTCTAGAACTAGGTGTAGACTTGTGTAATCCTCAGAACCTGTCTTTTCTCCTCCTCCTATCTTGTAGTATGGAATGTAGGTTTAGGAGGGTGAGAAAAGATAGTTCTTATTACAACCCTAGACATATGTTTGCAGCATGGGCTTAGGGTAGCTACACATGTGTGCACCATGTTCTTGCTAGTTCTTTAGGTTTCATGGTACTAGAGTTCCTAATGAGTGTGGTAACTCGTTTTGGTTTTTCTCAAATGGAGTATGGTGGTTTCCTTTTCCTATCTCAAAGTTTGAGAAAACCTATTTCAAGTATTAATATATGTACACATGAAACATGTTGACACACAGAAAGGAAGTGAGTGTCAATGTAACTTAAGAGAAAGAGATGTAACAACAAAAATATATAAGAGAGTTTTGATGATAGTTGTAGTCTCTAGACTAAAGAGCCATGATAAAGGTTAGGCTAGTAAGTAGCCTAGATGACATATGAGGATAATGATAATAATAATGATGATGATGATGATGATGACCACGTTGATGGTGTTGATGTGATGTTCTGAGATGTTTCCGGATAATTCACATTACGTTTGATGATATGAGAAGAGCTTGACCACACAACCCTAGCTAGACCTACCACCATGCATGGTACATATGACTTGGTTGGTATGCTAAACATAGCTAGAGGGTTGACATTCTTGCTTGTGCCTAGTCTTGTGTATGATGAGATGTAATGTGTAAGAAATGGTTTTAGACCAACGTAGGCCTCAATAGACTTATGAAGAATGACCTCTAGCGTGGGATATATGAAAAGGATGATCTCTTGATATGATTCTACCTGCCACTGGAGAAGGAGAGAGTACCTAAACTCCCAAATATGTGAAATGTTTAAAAATATGCGTGATGAAATACATGATGATGAGTCCCTAGCTAGAACATTTATAAGTATATGTGTTGATTCACCTAGTCGTGGTTTTTTTGATAATGTTGAACCCTAGATTTCTTATGAAAAGACCTAACTCTAGCAAAAGAGGAAATTGAATATATGATGGTTTCTATATAGGTGAGGGATATGTCCCAATACCCAAAGATGATGTACATGCCATGTGATCTCCATGATGAGCCTCATACTCAAATTAGTGGTTTGATGTAAAAGAATCTAGTGGTTACTCTCATTTGGTATGTTGGGTAAAATTTTGGTATAGGTATATTTTGGTGGATAACATGTTTTGCCTTGACATTGATAGGTCTTATCTTGAGTGGCTTAATCTTAAGGAGCACTTTTTAGAAACAAGTGAGATAATTATGAAACCTCGAGGTTGATGATAATGTTGTCCCTCATATGATGAATGATACATGAAATAATCTCATTTGAATTAGAAAATTTGATATATGTATGATCATCCATTCTCATAAGCTAGACCTAATATGAAATCATACCTTGTACAAAAGACATAGATTTAAAATCATGAACTTGATATGATAATGCCTCGAGATGTTAGCTTGAATGGTGTGAAATACAATACTTAATTTCAAATATGAAAATGGAAAAAATGATGAGCTCGATATGGCAATGCTCTTCGGGTCTTAACTCGAATAACAAGACGATTTTTTTTTTAAATTTCATACATAATGAGGGATGATGAACATAATTAGTGATGAGTAGCATAATTTGGGGGAAAACTAAAACATGCGTGTAATCTAGTATAATGATGAAATGCACGTTCGATGAATGTCTCATTTGAAAATCACGATGATGAACACATCCTTTGGAGAAATCAACAACATAGCCTTTGATAACACACTTTGTTCTTGTATGATTACATGAAAAAAACCCTAGCATATGGATAATAAAGTATGGGAAGACCCTAAAACCTTGATGATTTCATAACATGATGGAATATCAAGTAACATGTATACTTGGGATGGGTAATCCTTTGAGCATAGCATCCTATGTGTAGACCCCATGATGAGGGATGCCTTGACACCTAATGTTGAATGCCTAGACATGGTGGATATCAACTTTGATAATTGGAGACCTATGTAATGATAAATATGAAGTTAAAGGTATCTTGAATAGCCTATGAAGCCCTCCAGGTTCCTAAAATCCTAGTTAAAATTTTCCCCAAAAACTTTTTTGACTCTCATTTTTATGAGAGGATGATGGATCTAGTATCTATCATTAGCTTAGATGGTACTATTTGTAATGGTACATACAATACCATGTTTAGAGGCTTTTATTTCAGCTTGTGCTTTGTACTCTCAATTAAGATTGATTAAATAGAGTTTCTCAGAGACCATCGAGGTCTAACGACTAATGTTCATCGAGAATCGCCACCCAAAATAGTCAATCGTAAAACAATCATAACTCGTGCTATACATATTCATTTTTAATGAGACAAAATGCTTTAGAACCATGATCTGATCCTCTATGTTCTTAGACCCCTAGGCTGATGAAAAAAAGACTTGGAGGGCAATTTCTAGGGAAATTTCTACAGAAACAGTGAAGAGCAACTGTGAATCAACATCTAACCAGGAATTCTTCCTGGTAAGTAGTTCTTTACTGTAGATACCTTCTTTTTCACATCTTTACTGAGTTGAGTATCTTCTTTCGAATCGTTGGAGGTCATGTTCCTCCTTTCTTGTTTTTCTACCTCTAGATGACTTTTTTAAGCTTGTTTCTCATCATTCTATTTATGAGAAGATCTCGTGGCTGGAGATGAGATTCCAATTTGTGTAACCCAAGATCTGAGCATGGTTGGTGGGAAGACTTATATCAGTGATCTGTGATGAGATTTATGAATGGAAAATCACCTTCTAACCCTAATTTACAATATACAAATTCAAATAATGGCTTTCTAATATTTAAATATTGATCTATGATAACTGTGATGGATTTGATAAATGTGTGCAGTGATTTTGAATAGTAGAAATGCTTTATTAATCATATTTTAATAATGTAATATCATATGGAAAGTTTCTATGTGAGTTGTAATGAACAATAAGTGATGAATTGGTACAAATAGAGGCACCAGGGAAGCCGAGTTGTCCTAATTTAGAACTAAAAGAGTTGAACTGTGGTATATGAGAACTACAAAAGTTGCTAGATGATTTATGTGATTAATATGTGATGCTTAATTGATGAAGTTATGATAACCATTAGTTAAGATGTTGAATCTTGTTTAATTAATTAAATACCACTAGATGTTATATGTCCTAGACACTGTAGAATCCTCACAAGAGGCATGCACTATGAGGAGGAAGCACGCTTCTTGATTGGAAGTCTCACATAGGTCGAGGTAAGTCGGAACACACCAGTAGGGTGGACGGGTCTAGGCCACTAATGGTAGACTCCTTAAATGATTGGTATGCAACACCAACTAGGGATGTCAGTGGTACATGAGTTATGAGTTGTGGCGATCAGTGGACATCTTTGGAAGGTCTAGGGGTGCACAACAAGCCTGAGGAATTTGACACCCCACCTACGTACCCAAGTTGAGAGGATGAGTCTAAGATATCTGACTACTCCCATTAGCCACCAAAGTCCATATGTGGTGACATCAACAACAAACAAGGGTATAGACTACAGACATAGGATCCCAGGCATGCTTGTTAGTCATGTATAGTGAGATTGTAGCTTGCTGTGATACTTTCACATGTTTTGGTACACCTCATGTGGGTCCAGTGGCATAATAAATGGATGAAAAATGAAATGAAATGATTTAGGATATCCTTTTACTGCATTTAATATCAGTACAACTGACATGATGATTGATTTATATTTTTCCACTAACATACTTTCATACTTCTACACTTAAGCTCTGTCAATTGTAAACATTATAACTATCTTGGTTAGCTGGTGATGTTTTAGTTAATGAGCCAGTAGCTCACCGACCTACTAAATTTTTTTCAAGTAAAGGACAAGCTCTTCCTGAGGATACAAAAGCTAATTTTTATCAGGAGTAGAATGGAGGTGCTAAAAAGGACATATTTCAAATAGAGACTATCTCTTATCCTTCATCTGGATCCTAGGAATGAAAGAGTGTTGATGTATATTAAGTGTGAAATTTGTTCTTCTATGTAATATTCGAGCACAGTTGTATCCTTTAAGGTTATGTTTAGTTGATATATTGTCAGTTTGCTAAATGATGCTACTATTTATCTAAGAAAAGTAAAAGATAACATTGATTTACTGTAAGTGGTTAAGAACCAATGGATAGTAGGAATCCCTTCTCGGCGGACCCTAACCATGGTTAGTGGGTTATCGCATCATTCTGGATCAATCAAAGACAAATAGGCAAATTGATTTCCACCTGAGAAACATTGGTGGGGAGTGAACTTTGAATGAACATGGCCTGATGAGTATGGTAGTTTATCATTTTCCAAAGGTGGTATCACACTCAAACAAGGACAAGAGAGGCTATGGTTTCTTGATCCTAGGCTTATTATGTAGTGTTATACCGGAATACATGACGTCCATCAGGACGCCTCCAATGAAAGAGGAAGTGCATCCTATTCAACAAAGCATGCATGCACATTAAGTGGAAGGATCTGGTGGGGTAAGTGCACATTTTATCCAAAAATATAGGAGGATTATGGGTGACTCTGTCTGCAACACCTTGAGAAAGGCTATCTTTGGTGAGCCTTTAAACTATTAATTTTACAATTCTATAATTATTTTTACTCCTAAAGTTCCCATACATGAAAAGTATGAACAACATAGTACATAGTCCATTCTCATTGTATAATTTCTTACTGAAATTAGAATCCAAGCTCATGGTGGAAAGACTAAAGAGCTTCTTGTGTAATTGAATCTCATAGGAATAAAGCAATTTTTTTCCGAGTAGGAAGATCATGAGAAATATTGATCTAGTTAAGAACATGTGCACAATATGAAAAGGGGAACAAGTACCATGTACCAAGTCTATGGAAATTAACATATATTTAACTAAAACATATGATCTTATGTGTCAGAAATTTATTAAGAATACGTTATCATATGTGAACATACCTATCAACATATGTAAGTACATTATGAACTCGATAACTGGAGGATAAATATCTATTTATTGGAACAAAAAATTATCACATGATTTTAAGGCCAAAAGAGGCCTTAGGCAAGGTGACCCTCTGTCACCTTACTGACTTGTTCAATGCCTTGAGCGGTTGAGTCAACTGATCAATAATATTGTACAACAAAAAACATGGAAGTTAATCAAGCTCGGTGTAATAGGTCTTGTGATTGTGTTTGTCTTCTTTGAAGATGACTTAATTTTGTTCACTTTAGCTAGTAAAGAAAAGATGTTAACAATCAAAGAATGTATCAACATTTTTTTAAAAGCACCTATCCCATCCATTTTAGTTTCTAAAATCAAAATTTAATTCTCCAAGAGTGTACCTAGGAGTGAGATACATAGAATTTAATATGTGAGTGGTTTCTAAGTCACTAAATATTTGGGGAGATATATGGGAGTGTCGATTATACATTCCATGGTCAATGAAGACACTTATTCAAACATGTTAAGCACAATGGACTCCAAAATCAACACATTGACAACTTGTTATTTATCCTTTACTAAAAGAGTTTGCCTCTCCAAGTCCACTCTGACTGTCATCCTAATCTATGTGATGCAAATGGTCGTGGTACCTATGAGCCTTTGTGACAAAATGGATGGATCTCTCAGAAGTCCCATATGAGGAGGGTTTCATAAAGCTAGTCCAATGCCATTAGTGGATTGGAACGAAGTTTCTAGCTCCAAAGATATAAGAGGATGTGTGATCAAATCAATGGGGGAATGAAATGGGGCCTTACTCATGAGAAACACATGTATCCTTACTTGTGGGAAACAAAACTTATGGTGCAAGGGTCTACAGAAGAAGTTCCTATATTTCAACGCCTCTAGATCTCAAGCCACTTTGAGATTAATGACATATGCATTTGAAGGAAAGAATTTCATGTTGCAAAATGCCAAAATTTAACCCATGAGTAGACAATAAACTAGTTTCTAGATGAACTATTGGGTAAGGTCTAATATGAAGGTGCCATCAACTCAATCTTGCTTACTATTCAGGATCTACAAGTAGGTAGTATTGTTAACCTGAAGGTAATTGGGATGCAAGATTCTTGCATGAATGTTTTCTGGTGATGTGGTTCAATAAATAACACATTTAAGTCCACCTTTCATGAGTAATCACAATAATGTGTGGATTTGGTGCCATACTCTGAATGGAGAATTCACTAATAAATTAGCCTATGAAATCCTAAGGCAAGATAATAACATTGTGTTAGCTGGCGGATGGAAGTTGAAATGGAGTACTAATGTCTCAAGTAGACTTTAATGCTTCACCTCGATCGTAATACATGGAGCATTGCTTACTAGTGCAATAAGGAGGGACAAATTCATCATGGATGATGAAAGATGATACCTCCATCTAGTAATGAAGATACGATCATCTATGCTTTAAGACATTATATGCATGTTAAACCTATGTGGGAGAAAATCTTGGAGAAGTTTGAGCTTGGTAGATTCTTTAGTGTCATGGATGAGACCATGTGGATTCAAACCTATATGGAAAAGCCATGAAATGTTCATAGAAAGTTCTTATTTTCTTATAAATACATATGGAAGTGCCAAAACATGTATTGGAGAATGTTTCAAGGACCCCAAAACATCAAGCTCTACAGATTAACAAAGCATAATAGTTGATGGCCATGGCGTAGAAACTTGTGGCTACAACATAGAATAATTGTAAAGGAATGTGGATAAATCCACCTCCATAGTGTGTCAAAGATAATACAAATGTTGTTGTGAGTAAAAACAAAATCCGCTATTATTTTTATTACCTAAGATTGCAATGGTCATTGGATTGAGGTTTATGGCATTACTCATAAGAGCTCATGTGCTATTAAGGCAGAATTGATTGGTATTCATTTAGATAAGGAGTATGCTATGGAAAATCATTTGGAGAATGTTATCTTTGAAATTGATTGTAGTACCATGATGAAGTCTATCAAAAAGAACATCACACCCCACCTTAAGTGTGCTTATTGGATATTGAGGATTCAGAGGTTGATGAAGGCAACATGGAAAGTTTGACATGGATATAGGGAAAAGAATAAAGTCATGGATCTTTCTGCTAAGAACCACATCAAAAGCCATAATAGAGTTTTTCATTATGTCACCCCTCTTCCTACATTAGTTAATGTTCTTACCTTAGAAGCATGTAATGGTAGTATTACAACCACATTTGATATTGCAAACAATATAATTTTGTGAATAAATTGTCTGAATATGCTTGTAGGAGGAAGGAAATATGAATAAAACATCTTCCTAACTTTTCCAAAAAAGCAACAACCAAAAGTACACTAAGGATTGAAAATTAGAGGTATGCGGGAGAGTGATTCCAGATGAAACACCAACATCAACCTCAGAAGCAGGAGTTTTGAAGAACTATGTGCTATAAATGTATTAAAAGAATAACCAAAACTCATCTGAAAATTTCCAATAAATTATCACAATTGTAAGCATCATTATATTATTTTGTTTACAAATTTGAGGACATTAAAGTTGTGGATCTCAAAATATGATCAAAATAATCCTTGATTATATTCTGTAAATATTCAAATAAAATATTAGAATTTCCATTATGATGTTTCTTCAATTTCTAATAACATAAAAAAATTGAATCTCTTGTAACCCGATCTATCACTTCTCAACATGATAAATAAAAATACTCAAAGTCTAAAGTTTTATGCAATATATATTATATGCCTTAAATAGAAAAACTTACTAAAATTTCTTTAGTTATGGTTTTTAAAATTATGCCCATCAAATTATTACAAAAATTGGATATAACCTTAGTATAGTGTTAGGAGGATTGTAGTTAGTTATTTCTAGGGGTAAAGTTCTAAAATCCTACTTTTCAAAGGTATGTGAAAAGAAAAAAAATTATCCTATTTTAAGCTTAGTTGAGGTAGAAATTTTTTTTTATTATTTGTAAAATCAAATGATCCTATTTTGGGATAACGACTCTAGCTTCTTGGGCTTCCTTAATTGGGGGTTTCCGAGGGGTGGGGTCATTACATTTGCTATCATAGGATGGTTTTCCATATAATAGCTTATAATTATTAAATTTTACAAATTCTTTAGAGCCCAAAGGGAGTTATTAGAGAATTTTCAAAAGATGGAGGTGTCTAGAAAAGGATCAGGATCTAGAGTTGGAAAGATTTTCCTTCACCCTGCTAGTCAGTTTACAAGGACTCCCAGAATCTGTGTGATTGTCTAGCCAAAATATAAGGTGATTTTACTCGAAATAAGATACCTCTAGGTCTTCTCATCTTCCTTCACCCCTTCTTTACCCCTTATTCACTGGAGAAACCTTAAGTGCTTAGTGTTTTCTCTCTCTCCACCACCTCCTGAGTTTCGGGAATTAAGGATTAGGGAATCCTCCACCAAAAAACGAAATGCATGTAAATAATATGACACAAATGTAAGTTTCAAGCTTATATATCCCAAGTTATAAATCTGTGGTTGATGATTTTAACTTGTGTGAATCAACATGGCCCGTGTCAAGACTGTTGGTGTTCCCTACACCACTTCCAAAATCCTTCTGGAAGTAAGCCCCTGAGGAAGAGATCTTTAGAGAAGAAGAAGAGACATAGAGATGATGAATCCTCACGGAATAGGAAGAGACCCAATGGAATCTTTGACCCTAAGACAGTTCCCTTCAACTACCTGAACCTAGAAAAAGACCAGGAGGGTGAGCCTATGTTTAAAGATGAAGCCAAGCCCGAGGAGAACCTGACTGATGGCCCAAGACCAACAATAGTAGTCAATACTCCTTATCCCTCTGGGTGGAACAACAGAAGAAACTAACTGATGCCATTAGTGCCTTCATCCCTCAGGGACATAGCCAAAGATGAAAATGGTGGGCCACTTCATGTTCATCCATGTCTTAGAGTAACCATTTTGGACTTCATAAAGTTGAACATTGAGAAGTTGTGGGGAGAGGTTAAGACTGAGGTGGTTGACAAAGTTGATGCTTGGCTACTAGTTGTCGAGAATGGCTTTTGCATGCTGGAAGTGCAGCTGAACACAAAGGTCCCATTTGCTTCTCACCTTTTGGAAGGAGCAGCCAAGATCTGGTGGGAGAACCACATCATGGGTTGAGATCAGAATGAGGACCCGATGGCTTGGACCGACTTCAAGACCATCTTCACAACCAAATTAATTCCAATCTCATGTAAGAAAGAGAAGGAAAGGGACTTCACCTACCTAATCCAAGGTATCCTATCTCTCATGGAATTTGGCCACAAGTTTTGCCTCCTAGAGTAGTTCGGATACATGATGATCGAGGAAAGATGGGAAGACCATTTTGTGGAGCATCTACACCCTACCATCAAGCCTCATGTGATGGTGAGAAAATCAATGAGCTTCACTAACACCTACAACACCACCCTGGACATGGAGAAGATGGTGATCCTTGCTAAAAACCCATCCAAGGAATACTTGGGATTCACTGAATGCACATCTAGCCCACGGAATGATCATAAGAAAGGACAAGGACGCAACCATGCCAAGGGAAAACATGGAGGCAAAGTAAAATCCCGCAATGATAACAACCATCCTAGGTGTCACATCTGTGGAAAATGGTATCCAGGCGAGTGTCACTACAAGAAGAAGATGTGTTTCCATTGCCAGCAAGAGGGACACTTCCAGACCAACTGTCCTTTCCCAGACCCTAGAGGTACGGGCCCTGTAGCAGCCCAGCCTATAGAAGCCCGGTTGGTAGCTAAAATCGCACCTGCTGGAGCGCGAAGACAAGCTCAAGTTTTCACCATCAACAATGAAGAGGCTCAAGCTAATGCTAATCAGTTAATAGAGGGTAATAACCCTTAGAGTTTTCTTTCCTATTTTAAGATTAGTATGCAATAGTCTGACATGTTATCAAAAACAATGTAGGCATGCTTGAGGTCATGGTACACAATGTAAAAGCTCTTTTTGTCTCTATGCTTTCTTTGGATAATAAGGATTTAGGATATACTTGGGATGTCACAAACCCGAGTGGATGAATCTTTGCATCTCTTTGGAAAACCCTAGTTATACCTATTAAGTAAATGGATCATGAGTTCCCTACAAACTTTATCCTCCTTGACATGAATGACTTTGATGTGATCATCTGTATAGATTGGCTCTATACTTATAGGGCAAATATCGACAGTAGGGAAAAGAAAATAATAATAAAGAGACCAGGTCATTCACCATTTACCATTAGAGGTAGGAAGGATGCTACCACCAGCCTGTATGTGTCAGCTTTGAAGGCAGAGTGGATGATAACCAAGGGTTGTCAAGCTTTCCTAGTAGTAGTTACCAAGTCGAAGCCCAAGGTGGAACCCCTAGATAAATAGAGGTAGTTAAGGACTACATAGATGTGTTCCCATATGATTTGCCTTGGATTCCTCCTGAGAGAGAGGTAGACTTTTCAATAAAGATAGGTCCCGGTACAAACCCTATTTCTAAGGAACCTTATAGGATGGCCCCCGCTAAGTTGCTTGAGCTAAAAAAGCAACTGTAGGAATCTCTAGGCAAAGGTTTTATCTGACGTAGCACATCACCATGGGGAGCAGTAGTACTTTTTGTAAAAAAGAAGGATGGGTCGCTCATAATTTGCATAGACTACCAAATGATCAACTAGTCTACCATTAGGAACAAGTATCCTTTGCCCCATATAGATGACCTATTTGACCAGGTTAAGTTTGCTTGAATTTTTCCAAAGATTGACCTAAGGTCTGGGTACCACTAGTTGCGAGTTAAGGGAGAGGACATCTTGAAAAATACTTTTCAAACCCGTTATGGTCATTATGAGTTTGTGGTTGTTCCTTTTGGGTTGTGCAATGGCCCAAGTTTATTTATGAACCTCATGAACAGTGTATTCCAAACAATCCTCAACTCATTTGTCATAGTCTTCATAGATGACATCCTGGTCTACTCTGATGACCTAGAACAACACCGGGACCACCTGGATAGAGTCCTTGATATTCTGAGAAAAAAAAATTCCATGGAAAATTCTCAAAGTGCAAGTTTTGGATAGTCTATCTCATATTCGTTGGACACATCATATCCAGAGGGAACGTCTCAGTGGATCCTGCTAAAATATTAGCTATGCGAGATTTTCCAACATCGAAGAACCCTTTTGAGATTTGTAGCTTCCTAGGATTCACTGGATATTATTAGCGCTTCATAAAAGATTTCTCAAAGACTTCTTTGCAACTCACCAAGCTCACCCAAAAGGATGAGAAGTTTGTGTGTTCAGACTTATGTGACGCTCGATTCTAGGAGTTGAAAGAAAAATTGACCATAGCTTCAGTGCTGACTCTACATTCCGGCAATGAAGGTTTTATGATCTTCACCGACACATCAAAGATGGGACTTGGTTGTGAACTAGAACAAAATAGGAATGTTGTTGCTTATGCCTCCATACAACTCATGCCCAATGAAGTGAACTACCTGACACACAATTTAGAGTTGGATGAGATTATACATGCCCTAAAGATTTAGTGACACTCTATATGGAGACACTTTTGAAATCTTCACTGATCACAAGAGCTTGAAGTATCTTCTGAATAAGAAGGATCTAAACCTGAGATGGTGACGATGGATGGAGTATATGAAAGAGTATGATTTCACCATCTCCTATAATCATAGAAAAGCTAATGTTGTAGCAGATTCTCTTAGTCAAAAATAGCTCAGGCATGCAGTTGTCTTGTCTAGCTAGTGGAGGAAACTGGAAGAGTTTGTTAGTTGGATTATGTAGCCATTAATAGACTAGACATGGGTGGCTAACATCTAGATAAAACCAAACTTGTTGACTGAGTTGGTAGCTACCCATTTAGCCAGCCCAGAGCTTGACAAGATGAAAGGTTTGTTAGAGACACCTCAGACCCATCTCTCAGCGGAAGTAGATGGTGGAATCCACTAAAACAGTTGTATTTGGGTTCCTAAAGATTGTCCTTCGAAGAATTGTGTCTTGTAAGAAGCTCATGTACTAAGTACACGATACACCCTGACACTACCAAGATGTTTAAGGACTTGCAATGATACTTTTGGTGGATTGGAATGAACAGATATATAGAGGCATATGTGGCTATTTGTCTCATGTGCCATATGGTGAAGGTTGAATACCAACAATGGTATGGATTGCTATAGTCGATTGAAATTCCTGAGTGGAAATGGGAGCATATCACCATGGACTTTGTGGTGGGTCTTCTAAAGACCAAGAGATGTCATGATGAAATATGGGTTGTGATAGATCGCCTTACCAAGTCAGTGTTGGTATGTATGCCCATAGAACCATCCCGAGCGATTGCATGGAGTCGGATATTAATTAATCAATTAATATGATTAATTGGTTAATTAATTTATTCTAGAATATTCTAATTAATCCACAAGAATTTTAATTCATGCAGTCTTTCTGTTTATCAAAGGGTTCATGAAACCCTACTTTATTTTGTCTCCTATTTAAAGGGGCTTGACGGCCAATGTCTTTACGAGATATTGAGAGAGGCTTTTTACTATACGCTCACATACGTAAACCATATCCATCATCGTACTTAGGAGAGAAAGAAGAGCACCACGATGCTAGCACGTCATCGCATAAAGGCTACTCCTTCCTGCCGACTTAGGAAGCATGATGTAGAGTGCTAGTCCATCCATGTGGACAAAGTATAGATGCAGACGCTGATTCGTCTATGTTCGGAGGACATCAACAACCATCCATACGCGCTATGAGCGATGTACATCACCACACGAAAGGAGTGTTGCCGAATCTTCTTGTGACACATTCAGAGGATGGGAGAGAAGTAATATCTATGTAATCCAGGAGCATTGCACACCATCGTGCAGTGGGACATCGCCGAACTTGCTCCACAACAAGGTATATCCCACGAACACTCTTTCAGAATATGCTATTTTTGATGAGATCCTGTTGCAGGTTGTGTGGAAATTTATTTCATTTTGTTGCTTCTGTCACGCATGTTTCCTCCACAAAACCCAACAGTCAACACATTTCCTTGTCTTAAGAACCACTGCCAAAGTGACAGATTTAGATGAGTTTTATATTAGAGAGATAGTATGATGCATGGTATTCCAAGTGCGATTACTTCTGAATCGTGGCCCAAAAGTTCACTTTCAAGTTGTAAAAGCAAGTGGAAGAAGAAATTGACACTAGACTAAAGTTTAGCATAGCTTACCGCCCCTAGATTGATGGATAGTCAGAGAGAACAATCCAAATGTTCAAGGATTTGTTGAGAGTATGTGTGCTCGATTGGGGTGGATAATGGGAGCAATACCTACCCCTAGTCGAGTTTTCTTACAATAACAACTACTAGGCTAGTATGGGGATGCCTCTGTATAAAGCTCTCTATGGGATGATGTGTCGATCACTACTTCACAGGGATGATGTCAGTGAAAGGAACTTGTTGAGGTCAGAGGAACTATAGTTTTATACTGACAAAGCCACTTTGATCAAGCAAATGTTGAAGAGAGCCCAGGATCGCCATAAGTTGTATGTTGATGCGAAGCAAACTGACTTGCATTTCACTCTAGGTGAACATGTGTTTTTGATAATTTGGCCCCTCATAGATGTAGCTAAGAGCAGAGGGAAGCTGAGTCCCCGATACATGGGTCCATTTGAGAATTTGGAATGGATTGGTGAAGTTGCTTATTGTTTGGCCTAACCCCTATAGTATAGTATGATGCATGATTTATTCAATGTGTCCAACCTTAAGCACTATGTGAAGGACCCAAGCCATGTGTTGAGCATTGAACCTATTGAACTCCATAGGAGATTGACCTACCCCAAGTCACTTGTGAGGGTACTAGATACCAAGGTGAAAGATCTCAAGAGTAAAAAGATAGAGATGGTAAAGGTTCTCTGGAATCACCATGGAGAGGATGAAGCCACATGGGAGCTGAAGACGGACATGGAAAAGGCCTACCCTGAATTGTTTGAATTTTGGGTGAAAAATTCTTATAAGGGGGAATGATGTTATAACCTCAATTTTGCTTGTATGAATTGAAATGCAATTTTCAAATAAAAAGGTGTTGAATGTAAAATTGTATCATTTTTTTTCAAAGAAAAGATTATGTTACAATATTTCCCTTGGATGCATGATTTCGTGGTTCATACTGATTTGATAAATCTAATAATTATAAAAAGGGAAAATAGCTAAAAGAAATCTAATAATAAAAGAAATAAAGGGATACTTGTGTGCATATGAGAGAATTATCTAGAATTCTCTAGAAAGTGGTATGGATGACCACTATTGATTAAGTTTCAGTTCCTTTTTGGTTTATAATAAGAAATGAAGTCAAAGGAAATAAAATAGAAAATAGGTAAAGAGAAAAAATGAATTTTAATTGCATATTATATACCTTTTGAGAGGATGACCTGCATATAAATAAAAGACTCTTTTATTTTTGAGTTTTTGTTCCAAACTTTTCACACAAGTAAATTAAGTTATTAAAGAGTTTTCCTTAAATTTTGGGATTAAAAGGATGTGTTGCTTAGGAGATATGGATTTTTAAAAACTCCCTAAAGTGATGGGAATATCAATAAATGTCACAATTTTCTAATCTAATTGGAAATGTATTTAAGTAATCTTTTATTGGCGCGCATGATGTGAATCATTCGATTTGAGAGCCAACAGTGCGTGGTTGTCCTCTACCTCAAGCGGCGTATGGCAATAAGGACCAGTGACGAGCAGTTTCCTGATTGATTTCCTTGTTTTCTCAGTGCATGGGAGATTGTGGAAATAAGTTTGTTGGACTCATGAGATCAACAAGATCTTACCTAACCTAGGTTTTGCCACCTATTGAGGGATATCCAAAGTTTTCCCAATTTGCTAATCCCTCGCCGACCAACCCCTTGATCGAGACCTATAAAAAGGGCCATAGACCCCTCTTTTAAATCATTAAAACGTTCACAAAAGTCCATGTGATCATAGACTCTCTTCTCTGCCTCCAATTGCTTTGCTAGCCTCATCCCTCACCTCTACCGATAGCCTACTTCCTCTTCACCGTCTAGTCAACTCCTACCACCACTAAAGGAGTTAAAGGCACCATTGAATTCACTGAAGCAAGGAGAAGGTGAAGGACCTCTTTCTTGCTGAACAGGAGGCCTAGATTGTGAGGTCAACTTCTAAGTTGAGTGCCTGCTCACATGAGAAGAAGCGAGCCGAGGTAGAAGAAGGCTCATGGAGAAAAGTCTTCTTTACCTCGTACTCTCTTCTCCATAGGTAAGGATAAGACAGACATTTGTCCTTTCTTTTGCTTTGTTTCTCTAAGGTGCACACTACCTAGTTGGCGAGGGCCGGTTGGTCGGCCCAGCCAAGCTAGTAGGGTGGGACCCAAGGTTCTCGGCCCAGGTGGCATATTTTGATTGGCCTACAAGTAATTAACTTGTACAAATTGTAGAAACTAGTAGGATAATCAGATTAAGGCCAATAATATATGGTTTTTGATCATAAAAATCCATAGAATCCATTAAAAATGAATTCAAGGCCTAAATATGCTTAAAACTCAAGAAGTACATAAAGGTGCTACCTTTAATGGCTTTAATTAATTTAAAACACTACATTTTGAAAATTAAAGGATATAATTGTGTTCCTTGGTTGTTTTTCAACAAAGTTTAATCTTTTGACATTAAAAAATGGATTAGATCATATTGGATGATAATTGTTCATAACTTGCTTAATTAGGGTTCCTTATGATAAATGTGCATTAATGGGCTTAAAACCCTAATATTGTTAATTGTTAGGTTTAATGGTTTTAATTGTGAAAATCCATCAATAAGGTATGAGAATGGTGTTCTTGAATTAATTTGTGGATAAAAGGCCCTTAATTTGGGTAATTTGAGTAATTGGGGTTTTTATGAGTGGAAGAATGCTTTTAGGGTTTGTTGACCTAAAAAGGGTAAAATTGGAAAGAAAAACATAGAAACCTTAAGGAAACCATAACAAGGCTTACAGACATTAGAATGGAATCCCAAGTCAATAAAAGATGTTTGGCTGTGATTGAAACTATTAGGTGTTATAAATTCTTTTTAGGATCAAGATTTGCTTAATTTATTGCTTGGCTTGGTTGATTGGATTTCTTGATTGGATTAGCTATCTTGCTTGGTTTTGAGGCTTTTTGATCAAGTATGTGGTTACTCTTATGGCTAATCTCTCTAGTTTCATGAGGATTGGATGAACTTTAATTCTTGCAACTATAAAGTGACTATGGAAATCACCATAAATATATGCATGACTAGCTCAGATCCTAGTCCTCCTCTGTAGCTTTAAATATATGCGAGGAATTGATGACCTAGGTATTGGTGTACCCTTGTGGTAGGATTATCAGGTTATCATGAGTCAATTTTTGGTCTACCTTTGGGTAGGATCATACCACTATAAAACTCTATGTCTTGGTCTACCTTTAGAGTAGGATCAAATGGGGCTATTTGGGATCTACCATATGAGAAAGGTAGTATCCATGTCCACTGTAGGGACAACACAAAGGCTTGAATATGTCAGGATTGAGTAGTTATGTTTAAGATGTAAAGTTTGATCTGTTACACAATAATTTGGTTGCAATATGTTGTTACAAGTAGATACAAACCTTTGTTTTCCCCCACATACCAGTATAATATGTTATACTGGCCGACATTTTGTTTGTCAGCATTTAGGAAATATGTTGTTACATTTTATGAAGAATGAATGTTCAATAAAAGGTGACATTGAAAAAGAACAAGGCAAAATAATGTTTAGAAGATTATAGTTAGTTTTTCTGTGGGTAAAGTTCTGAAATCCTACTTTTGAAAGGTATTTGAAAAGAAAAAAATTATCCTATTTTAAGCTTAGTTGTGGTAGAATTTATTAATGGGTTTTTATTATTTACAAAACTATATGATCCTATTTTGGGATAACGACTCTAGCTTCTTGGCCTTCTTTAATTGGGGGTTGTCATGGGGTGGGGTCGTTACAATAAATCTATCATTTATGGAATTTTACGATGAAAAATTATCATCTTAGATCAGTCAAAGTACAATCTCACCCTTATATAACAAGGGGTTATTATTCATCATGCCCCCTGATCACATGAAAAAATTGAGGTAGCTCCACTGGTTACATAGAGTTGTCTGATTTCATCTAGATAGGTTGCGGATATGTTCTCAGGACATTGACTCCACAGTCTTATGCCACATTCCTAGTTGGATAACCATTTTGACAAGGTATCAACACACCTATTGGATTCCCTCCTTCTAAAGCTCACCTCTACCTTTGGTTTTAGCTCCCTGAAGTGCTTGATCTTTTTATAGATAGTTCAGTACTTAGCAAGGATAATGCCATTCTCTTTGATCATAGAGCAAGCCCCATTGTTATCAATCTTGATAATGGTAGGACTGCCATTACTCATCTCTTCATTCATAGCTTGTAGGATGATGAGGAGTTCAATATCCACAATGTCCATGCTTGCACAAACTTTGCCTCCACCTTCTATTCAGTTTTCTTGGTGATATATGATCACATAGCTGATAGCTTCTTTCCCTCTCCTTTTGTTGAAGGCTCCATCTACATTAATCTTAATGTCCTGTGTCTGAGGAGGTGACCAATGTTGTAGTAGGTGGTGAGGTTTGGTGATAAATCTTGTTCCAATGACGTGTGAGGCTAGTTGGATTATACTCACAATTGAGCGGATTATATTGTCTTCAATTTTCCTTCTATTATCAAAGACAAATTTGTTTCTTGATTTTTAGAGCTAGTCTACTACTACCGTGAACCATGTGGATGCTTCTCTTCCATTATAAGTTCCTCAATCCAATCCACCATAGTACCGCCTTCCATGGTATCAACTCTATATACCTTTTTAAGAGTTCTACATATACTTCCAACTAGCCTATAATCTTTTAGTATGTCTATGGTTTATTCACTTCTCTCTCTACATCTTGGACATAGGTTGTCATCAGTGATCCCCCTTATCTTCTAATTTTTGTTTATCATGAGGCCTTCATGATAGGCTCTCTATAGAGTGCATTTTATTCTCTACGCAATTAGGATTTTCCATAGTTGTTCCCAACAAATAGGAGTCATGGTCGTATACTCCTTTATAAGTCTTTTATAGACAATTAATGTATTAAAGCATCCCCGCTTATCACCTATGAATTTCCATAAGTCCATTCGTGTCTGTGGTAAAGGGGTAGAATGATCAATATCTTTTAGTTGGATTCCTCCATGAACATGTCAGTTATGAGCTCCTCGTCCCACTCTTTGTCCAGGAGGAATCCACCTTGAGATCAATCAGTTCTGGAGAAATAATTCTTCCATCCGTTGACTCAGGTTTTGTTCCATAGTTAACCCAATTGTCATCACACACCATTGTTTGGAATCCTTTCATGATGACTCTACCTATAAGATTGGTAAATAGCAATCTCTTCCTCACGATGAACCTTCGTAGTCTTGAGCCAATAGTCATGTCATCATCGTTCAAGTGATTGTATTTAGTGACTATGGATTCCCTCCATGGGGAACTCCTACTTGAATCGAACTCCCAACTTACTTTTTCCAGAAGAGCCTCATTCTGAACCCGAGCCGATTTGATATTTAAGTACTCATCTCTTGTTTTGGTTTTGATTTTCCTTCACACAATCATGCTCATCTTCTTCTACTCAGAGCTACCACCCCATATAAAGTTCCTTAGAATTTGGTCTATGTGATTACACACCTCATTTAGATGGTGAATGGTCTGCATCAGCTAAGACTGACTTGAATTGAGAAAAGATTGAGCCAGGGTGACCCACCCCATGAGAGAGAGTGTTTTGTTTTCCCATTACTCAATGTTTTAATCTATCTATAGATAGAAGTCCATGTCCTTGTAATCTTTTAGAGATTTCCAGTTACCTTTCTATTCCTCCTCTACTATAAACTGACTAAACATGTCCAGGCACAACATAAACATGTAGGGGCAGAGAGGGTCCCCTTGACAGACTCTTCTTTTGGGCTTGAAGGGTGGGGGCATATCTCCATTCCATGTGATGGAAATTTCTTTGAAAGTACCAATATTTATGAAAACCCAAACAATAAATTCAACAATGGAAATTCTCCTAAGAGTGTCCATAATAAAGGACAAAATCATTCTAACATACGCCTTAGATAGGTCAAGCTTGATCGCCATTTCTTTTTGACCAGCTAACCTCACCCTCATGGTGTGCACTGCTTCTTACACCATGATAATGTTATCGACAATCTTCCTTCTGGAACAAAATTTCTCTGAAGTAGCGAGATCTACTCCATGAGATAAGTCTTGATTTTTTTCACCACCATCTCAGAGAGGAGTTCAATTGTAAGACCCCTAACATGGCTTCTTGGTTGATCTTGCATGATTATCATAATTAGGTGCTTAAAATTGTAATCTAGCCTCATGATGTGCTTTGATAACATATGATGAGCTTATGTTTTGATTTTGTCCTAGTTTGATGTTGTTTGAGCTAGTTATGATATATGTGTGCTTGTTTTAGATCTAATTGCAACATACCCATGATCAAGGTTTTTCTTACAATTTGTCACATGTTTGTTGTGCCTCACATGTTATGACATCATTTTGATTAGACTGGAACCCCAAAGCTTTGTTGTACCTTGGTTCGGTGTGGTGACATCATGTGTTGAAGATCTAGGGTTTACTAGGATGATATAGTTGATGTTTACCTTAAGTGATGAGTAAGATAGGGTTTGGTGATTGCTAAGATTTATGTGGTCCTTGGTCCCTTCGGTCGAATGTGTTTTCTTGGTCTACCCTAGGTTGGCAGTTGATGAGGTTTTGTGCTTATCTTCAGTTGCCAACTTTTGGATGTGTTGAAGGTCAAAGAGTACTATGTGGTCACTATGTTAGACCTTGTTTGGTCAATATGATTTCCTATCAGTCGCTCTACTTTTATGGACAAGTGATGTTACTATTTTTCCCTATTTTTATCATCTTGTTGCATGGTTGAGCCTAGTGCTTGTATGGACGAGTTATTGTGGACACATGGCATGTGTTTCCATGACACCTAACCTCTATTATCTCTATGCTAACCTTGAGTATATAAACTTCATACCTTTCATGCAACTAAACCCTTTGCACACTTTCTTTTGCTCTTCTTTCTTGGACCTGGCCCCCCTTGTTCTTGGTGGTGAAGGTAGTGCTAGAGCTTGGAGAAGGTTTTTTTGTGGCATACAGATCACCAAAACAAGATCTACTTAAGCGGAAGCATTTGTTAGCAGCAGATTACCAAAAATCACTAAAAATTAAAACCATTTTACAGCGAGATCCACACATAGGAAAACTCTTTCATAAAGAACTGAAGTAATTTAATTACATACTAGTTCACAAGTACATGTCCTGTATCATCTTTTTATGAGAATTACAAGCATCAACTGCCCTGTTAAACTATACACAAGCAGTATAAAATCTCGAGGCACTAACATAAAATCTCAAAACTACTAACTATAACTCCGAGGACCCGAGAGTATAGAGACGACACATAGGACTTCTATACATATATACAAGATGTGACCGCCAGTGTTTCCACTTGAGAAATCACTATCATCCTCTTCTACTGCTGTTGTTGTCATCCTTCACCTATTGAAGGATTCCTGCCTCCTCGTCCGCGTCCACCTAAAAATGTGGATCCCACAGGGGTGAGACAATTGTAAATTGCCCCAGCGAGAGATATAACTCTCCGCCAAAACATTATTATTTTAGTTTAACTGAATAAAATTGTGCATAGGAATTATATATTCAACAGTAGATAGATCAGTGCCTAAATAGATTAGAGCAGTATTCTTAGACAAAGCATTTCATCTATAACTTGATAAAGTAGCATGATACTTATTCAGTGAGGAATTAAAGTACATGTATAACATTTATCCTTCTAGGATATGCTAAGCAGAGTAACATCAACCTTCTCGGTCAGTACGAGATTATATGGCAGAGACATCATGTGTCAAACTACAATTAGCTTGCCAGGGTATATTGACATCTTCTCTATAGAGTTATAGCCATAGCATATACTCTCTTCAGGCTTAGATCACACAGCTAATGCCTGGTATTGTTTTGTGGAGTCATGGCCTGTAGTCATACTCTTTTAATAAAGTATTGGGATCTTAATCACTCATCTTATCAGGTACATTTCCATTTCTTAACAAGTTCATCATCATGATTATAGAATATGGGTATTCAAACCCTCAGTTCATCATAGAGTACTTGTTACCACTTATCAGGTAACTTAATACCTTCAGGTCATCTGACCAAGGTAATCATGTTTCTTGCTACACAAGCATTCTACATTCTACATAGTGTAACATATTGGATTTTGGGTACTAAATTTAATTTTGAGCTATTTCCCTCCATCTTGAGCTTATTTAAAATATTATCCTTCATTCCAAAGACAAGTCAATATTTTGAATAAATTGTCATGGTCTTTGATTCAAATTAAATTGAATTTATCTTGTCTAAATATAGGTATTCACCTCATTTGAGATATATTAGAAAACTAATCCCTTAATATGGCTTCATGAATCATGTTGATTTCAATTTGGTTCATTAAGTCGTAGATATCTCAATTTAGCCTCACACTCATGGGATACCCTCATTTTTTCATATGGCTTGGAATATTGGAAAAATAGTAGTTATATCAAAAGTTACACATTATTCATCATGTCGAGATGATAACCCAAGTAGCCAAATAAGTATAGGCATTGATGTCTATGGGTTGTTGAAAACTTAATACATGGTCAAATTTGCAATACAATTGATTGTATTGTTTTGGAATAAAATGTTTTGAAATAACTAGTAGATAGTAGTTTTATCATTAAGTGTTATATTCAATACATTAATCTCTTAACAAGAGTCGCCTGGTCTCTATCCTCTATAACACCACATTAACCCTGACGGGAGCGTTTTCTTCGACAATCTGTAATGGCTGAGTGGGAGAGACCACATGATCTTAAACCCTAGCCGCGATCAAGACCCTTCCCTCGCCAGGAAACGGCAACACAATGGCCATTATTAATGTCAGATGCCTCCAGCCTCCTCCGATGAACCCATTCATTTCAGACCCTACGTCCCCGCTCTTCTTCACCACAGATATTGATTGCCATGCAACCACAGCTGCTGCCCTCTCACCTGCTTGCCACATCCATGGTGGCAAGCACTAGTCACCTCCCGGATCTGCTCTCAATCGGCTTGCACTCGCCACCACCATTACCAACGCTCCCCATTGCTACGCCTATACAACCATCAGCAGCAACCCTGGCGAAGAGACTCAACCTTCAGACTTCACCATGGCCGCCTGAAGTGCTGCTGCGATCAGCTCTACCGTCCACCAGCCTTACTGATCACCTGCTTGGCAATGGTAAAGACAGAGCTGCAAGCAACTATGATGGAGGAATATCTTCCCGCTACTACACCTTCGTTCCTTCAATCTGTCGAGATCGATCATAGAACCTCTAGTCCCCATCGTCTCCTCCTTGTCAACAGAGCCCAGCCACGACGGTGACCTATAGAGCCTCGGTGTTTCTCTACCTCCGAACTTCCTCGATCACCTTTACTCTCCGTGACGGGCTGTAGAGCACCGCCTCACGTGTGCCAATAGATCCCAACCATCTCGCATCCTCCAACATCTCCCCCTCTGAACTATAGTACCCTGGTTATAATGACAAGCACCGACACCATCGGAAGGTGCTGTTGCAGCAGACCACACTGCCCTGCCATCTTCAGAGGAGGGTTGGTCATCGAAATCACAAGTAACCTCCTCGACCACCCAAGCGCCACCATACGTACCAGTAACCCCCACCTCAAACCACAACACCGGCAGCTGCAACCTGTTGTTCAGTAGAACCACGAGGTCACTGGATCACAGCCCCAAATCCGGCAACCCTACTCCACAACAACACCATCAGCAGGTAGCGACTACGACCAACAGTAGAAGGTTCGTCGCACCACCGCCCCACCTCGAGTCGAGGCTGGTTCAACCGACGAAGAGTTCTCCCACTCTCCGGTGAATAGGGACCAGGCTTCACAAGTGATTTCATCCCTGCCTCCTCCTCCCTATTACGAGTTACACTGCCGATAGGAGTAAGCAGCAACCGACTGTTGATGGCCCTACAACCCACGACACCACCACCACCTCGTTGTTGCTGGGTTGCGTCGACCCTCCCACGAGGATCCACAGCCAAACCATCGAGGTATTTTCCCTCACCTGATTCCTATTCCATACAAATCATGATCAAATAGCACTATGCCAACTAATAATGATAAAGGGATAGAGAGATTGGTCGAGATCTAATAGGGTCGGTTGGTAAACCATACATGTATCACTACGTACACACCCAATCTCATGCATATAGATAACTTTTTGAAGTCAAGCAAGTCAATAGATATGACTATGATTAGTACGATGCAAACCACTACACATACTATGTTCTCGATATATTGTAGTCTTATTAGTACATATATGTACGCAATGACCTAGATAAGTTACATACACAAATGGATCACTACAAGGAAGTATAGAAGATCATATAGTTGATTATATTTATCAACGAATCATAGAATATAGTTTTTGCAACCTAACAAGGGAGGACAGAGATAATGATAAGGATGATATGTGAAATCTACGTTTAGAATTATATCTTATTATAGTAGGCATATGAAGTAACTTGTACATAATCAAGATCTAGGTATATGATTAGTACATATAGAGGTATATCGGGTTAAATACTAGGTATTACTAGTAAGGGTAAGGTAGATAAACACATTTGAACCTAGTAGCAGAATACAATTATTTCATATACAATTGAGAGTGAGAATAATAAGTTAAGAACTAATCTATAGAAAATGTGGATAAAACCAATTGAGTGTGTAAAATTGATTATATATATGACTTGGTTATGAATAAGTAGAATAAAAGAATCATGGAATGATAATAATACTAGATGGGAAAGAAAATACTAAATCAAAAAGAATGAACAAATAGTTGATTCCAAGCCAAATGATAACACCCTTATATAAATTTGTAGATTCTTCTTCTTGGAGCCTTGTTATGATTGATCAATCCATGGAGCTTTGAATAATTTGAGGTACTAAATTCTCTATTCTTTATTGAACTATTTTCCTCCCTCTTGAGTTCATATATAAAAGTTTTGCAAATTGGTGAAAAAATATTGTTGTTAGCCTTTCCCTTTTTGTCGAAGTTCACCACGACTAGATTTTGAATATTGAACATTATTGAGAAATTGAAGTATTATTAGATTTTGATATTGGCATAAAAACTCGAAATATTGGCTAAGAGCTTTGGCTCACTAGTTTCGGTGGGTCACGACCCCCAACCCTGCGCAGTGGATAATGGACAATTAGAGGTCCCCCAATACTGGTTACCCCCACAGGCGAAGTGTCATTCTCTAATAGAGGGGAGAACACTAGGCACCTAGCCACTGGAAAAGACAAAATATTAGATTGATTGTCCCAATAGATAAATCCTTGCATTTTGAATTATTGGATATCTTGATACTGGTTTAATGAAAAATTGTTCCATTTTAATCTTGATATTGGTATCTCTTTATCATTTTCTAGTTGCCTCTTTGAATTGTTGTATCTTTTTGTAATTAACATGGTAACTAGACTATTCTTGTGTTACCTCCATAATCCACCAAGTAATCTTACCTAAAGTTAATACCATAACTCTTTATTTTAAAAATAGCTCAATAATTGATTTAGTGCCAGCCTAGCTGACCTTTATTTTTCGCTTCAATGGGGTCCATGTGTGGTTTTGTTCCTTTTGGGAACTCATGGGCAGGTGATACAAAGGAGAAATAGATGAGACGTGCAGGAGCTATCCTCTGTTGAAGATTAGATGGTAACCAATTCTTATTTTCAATCTTGTAATATTATGTTTGTAAACTTCCGCAACTCTGATGTAAAAACATGATTGTAATAAAGATTGTTTATATTTTGATACATTTTGTAAATATTTAATCGTAAAGATCGGATTTTTACAACATGGTGTCAGAGCCATAAATAGTCGACACTCATGCATGTCTCATGGAAGTTAGGGTTAAAAACTAGCATACTTAGAACTTAGTCGAGTAGTTTAGAACCAACCCTAGTCTTGTTAACCTTATCTAATTAAATAGAAATAGTAACTCAGGAGGAGCTAATTTTTCACAAAGTCATATGACTTACCAATTAGTGAATATAAAACACCACCATATTAGTAGAGATGAGTTAGGGTGTCAGAAAATGTGAACAACCTAGTAAGTGGATGGTAACTAGTAAAACTAGAAGTATAAGTTTGAATTTGTGTACAACATTCGTATTCCCTATACAATAAGTGAACTATTGAGTTAAATAGTTAGTATGGAGAATGTTGGAAAAAAAAGGGTGATTGTGACTTACTCATCGCATTGATTTTGGCCAATTTCAGTTTTGCATCGAATGTTTTCCACAAGAAATTATTTTTTTTATATAATACTATATGTACAAAGAAATATGATTTTATGATATTTTATCGAAGTTTTCTTGAGCTAAGTCACAATCATGGGATGAGAAAAACATTAGAGAGTCACATGGAATCATTAAAACCCATAGTTGGGGGTTAAGAGAGTGAAGTTAGATTGTGGTTGACATGCTATATAGACCCATACTTAAACCCTTATGAGTAATGGAGAGTAATACTTGACATAGACCGTGGTCGTGCCGATTTCGAGACGAAATCCCCTTTTAGGGGAGATGAGTTGTAACATACTGGATTTTGGGTACTAAATTTAATTTTGAGCTATTTCCCTCCATCTTGAGCTTATTTAAAATCTTATCCTTCATTCCAAAGACTAGTCAATATTTTGACTAAATTGTCATGGTCTGTGATTCAAATTAAATTGAATTTCTCTTGTCTAAATATAGGTATTCGCCTCATTTGAGATATATTTACAAACTAGTCCCTTAATATGGGTTCATGAATCATGTTGATTTCAATTTGAATCATTAAGTCGTAGATATCTCAATTTAGCCTCACACTCATGGGATACCCTCATTTGTTCATATGGCTTGGAATATTGGAAAAATAGTAGTTATATTAAAAGTTACACATTATTCATCATGTCGAGATGATAGCCCATGTAGCCAAATAAGTATAGGCATTGATGTCTATGGGTTGCTGAAAACTTAATACATGGTCAAATTTGCAATACAATTGATTGTATTGTTTTGGAATAAAATGTTTTGAAATAACTAGTACATAGTAGTTTTATCATTAAGTGTTATATTCAATATGTTAATCTCTTAACAAGAGTCCCCTGGTCTCTATCCTCTATAACGCCACATTAACCCTGATGGGAGCATTTCCTTCGACAATCTGTAACGGCTGAGTGGGAGAGTCCACACGGTCTTAAACCCTATCCGCGATCAAGACCCTTCCTTCGTCAGGAAACGGCAACACAATGGCCATTATTAAGGTCGGATGCCTCCAGCCTCCTCCGATGAAACCAGTCATTTCAGACCCTACGTCCCCGCTCTTCTTCATCACAGATATTGATTGTCTTGCAACCACAACCACTGCCCTCTCACCTGCTTGCCACATCCATGGCGGCAAGCACTAGTCACCTCCCGACTCTGCTCTCAATCGGCTTGCACCCGCCTCCACCATTACCAACGATCCCCATTGCTACACCTCTACCACCATCAGCGGAAACCCTGGCGAAGAGACTCAACCTGTAGACTTCACCATGGCCGCCTGAAGTGCTGCTGTGATCATCTCTACCGCCCACCAGCCTTACTGATCACCTACTTGGCAATGGTAAAGACGGAGCTGCAAGCAACTATGATGGAGGCATATCTTCCCGCTAATGCACCTTCGTTCCCTCAATCTGTTGAGATCGATCATAGCACCTCTAGTCCCCATCGTCTCCTCCATCTCAACAGAGCCCATCCACAACAGTGCCCTACAGAGCCTAGGTGTTTCTCTACCTCTGAACTTCCTCGATCGCCTTTCCTCTCCGCGATGGGCTGTAGAGAACCGCCTCACGCGTGTCAACAGATCCCAACCATCTCGCATCCTCCAACATCTCCCCCTCCGAACTGTAGTACCCTGGTTATAATGACAAGCACCGACACCATCGACAGGTGTTGTTGCAACAGACCACACTGCCCTGCCATCTTCAGAGGAAGGTTGGTCGTCAAAATCACAAGTCACCTCCTCGACCACCCAAGCACCACCATACGTACCTGTAACCCCCACCTCAAACCACAACTCCGGTAGCTGCAACCTGCTGTTCAGTAGAACCACGACGTCACTGGATCACAGCCCCAAATCCGGCAACCCTACTCCACAACAACACCATCAGCAGGTAGCGACTACGACCAACAGCAGAAGGTTCGTCGCACCACCGCCCCACCTCGAGTCGAGGCTGGTTCAACCGATGAAGAGTTCGCCCACTCTCCGGTGAATAGGGACCCGGCTTCACAAGTGATTTCATCCCTGCCTCCTCCTCCCTATTACGAGTTACACTGCCGATAGCAGTAAGCAGCAACCGACTGCCGATGGCCCCACAACCCACGACACCACCACCACCTCATTGTTGCTGGGTTGCGTCGACCCACCCACGAGGATCCACAGCCAAACCATAGAGGTATTTTCCCTCACCTGATTCCTATTCCATACAAATCATGATCAAATAGCATCATGCCAACTAATAATGATAAAGGGATAGAGAGATTGGTCGAGATCTAATAGGGTCGGTTGGTAAACCATACATGTATCACTACGTACACACCCAATCTCATGCATATAGATAACTTTTTGAAGTCAAGCAAGTCAATAGATATGACTATGGTTAGTACGATGCAAACCACTACACATACTATGTTCTCAATATATTGTAGTCTTATTAGTACATATATGTACGCAATGACCTAGATAAGTTACATACACAAATGGATCACTACAAGGAAGTATAGAAGATCATATAGTTGATTATCTTTATCAACGAATCATAGAATATAGTTTTTGCAACCTAACATGGGAGGATAGAGATAATGATAAGGATTATATGTGAAATCTACGTTTAGAATTATATCTTATTATAGTAGGCATATGAAGTAACTTGTACATAATCAAGATCTAGGTATATGATTAGTACATATAGAGGTATATCGGGTTAAATACTAGGTATTACTAGTAAGGGTAAGGTGGATAAACACATTTGAACCTAGTACCAGAATACAATTATTTCATATACAATTGAGAGTGATAATAATAAGTTAAGAACTAATCTATAGAAAATGTGGATAAAACCAATTGAGTGTGTAAAATTGATTATATATATGACTTGGTTATGAATAAGTAGAATAATAGAATCATGGAATGATAATAATACTAGATGGGAAAGAAAATACTAAATAGAAAAGAATGAACAAATAGTTGATTCCAAGCCAAATGATAACACCCGTATATAAATTTGTAGATTCTTCTTCTTGGAGCCTTGTTATGATTGATCAATCCATGGAGCTTTGAATAATTTGAGGTACTAAATTCTCTATTCTTTATTGAACTATTTTCCTCCCTCTTGAGTTCATATATAAAAGTTTTGCAAATTGGTGAAAAAATATTGTTGTTAGCCTTTCCCTTTTTGTCGAAGTTCACCACGACTAGATTTTGAATATTGAACATTATTGAGAAATTGAAGTATTATTAGATTTTAATATTGGCATAAAAACTCGAAATATTGGCTAAGAGCTTTGGCTCACTAGTTTCGGTGGGTCACGACCCCCAACCCTGCGCAGTGGGTAATGGACAATTAGAGGTCCCCCAGTACTGGTTACCCCCACAGGCAAAGTGTCATTCTCTCATAGAGGGGAGAACACTAGGCACCTAGCCACTGGAAAAGACAAAATATTAGATTGATTGTGCCAATAGATAAATCCTTGAATTTTGAATGATTGGATATCTTGATACTGGTTTAATGAAAAATTGTTCCATTTTAATCTTGTAGATGAGATGTGCAGGAGCTGTCCTCTGTTGAAGATTAGATGGGAACCAGTTCTTATTTTCAATCTTGTAATATTATGTTTGTAAACTTCCGCAACTGTGTGATGTACAAACATGATTGTAATAAAAATTGTTTATATTTTGATACATTTTTTAAATATTTGATCATAAAGATCGGGTCTTTACACATAGTTCACAAAGCTTATTTCACCTCGTGTTACCTCTTAGTAGGCAACAAGGCAATCATGGCTCATTAACAACTTTAATAAAAGAAACATCATAGCTCATACCTGGCTATGTTCATCTTCTCATGATACCCGCATGGTTAGTACTTCATGATAACAGTTATAATGCTTACATATCAGCACCATGCAACACAAGGTAATACCACTATTCCCTTTTTAGGGTTAGGATTTCTCTTACATGTCATCATCCTCCATTAGGGTTTTCCATAATTAACCCTTTAGGTTCTGAAGATCATATTATTAATGATCAGGCCCTATGCCATTGCTTCACATAGCTAGGAGCCAACATTGATAACATAAGCATTTAACCATGCTTATTTATTCTCATCACTTATCATTGAATAAATATCAACACAAGAAGTTCCTCTCTCAACTTTACCAGAATATGATTACATCATACTTTATTGATATGGATTAACCTTTTCATAAGGCATATTAGCCTACACTTATCAAAGTGCATTACTTCTCAATGTAACAATTGACATGACACACTTCATGTATTACATCAAGGTATATCAATCTTGAGGTGTTGGATTTGATATCTATCATATCTTGATGTATCACTTCCCTCATCACCTTTATCTTACTTGAGTTCATCAACTTAGCTTGTATTAGGGTATTTCCCATCCTAATACTTTATGCACTATTTCATCACATTTATCATGTAATGTATTGGTCATAAGTCACTTATTTATAATATACAACCATTGCTAATGATATGGACTCATTTTTGAGTTAAGGCAATATTGATATAAGGACATCCATTACTAATCCCTTTAGGTGTTTCACTTATCAATAAATTAGTCACTATTCCATTATTAGGAATAGGGTTTCCCATTTTTATCAACTAGGGTTTACATAACATCACCCTATATTAGGGTTTCACATATTGTCATCCTACATTAGGATTTCACATAACATTATCCTTATATTAGAGTTTCACATAGCATTACCTGAAATTAGGGTTTCTTAACCCATGGCCCAAAATTGGGGTTATGGTTTATCTTCATATTGCCCAAGATTAGGGTTTCATGCTCTATAACCCAAAATTAGGACTTCACATACCTTTACCCTATATCAGGGTTAGGATTTCATATCAAGGTGTCACATATCATTACACATCATTACCTTAGGTTATAGTTTCACATCACATCATTGCATTAGGGTTTCACTTGACATGACTGTCAATTAGGGTTTCACATATCATCACCCTTGATTAGGGTTTTGACCAAGCATTACCCTAAATTAGGGTTTCACCAAGCATTGCCCTAAATTAGGGTTGGGGTTCATCAACCCTCTCAATTAGGGTTTCATGATCTCTTTATTAAGGATCATACCCTAATTAAATATTCTATTTATTTTGAATGTGCTGAGGCTGGATTGCTACATGATTATTATACATGTATGAATTTCTCTCTCTCATCCTCTCTAGGATGTTCATTACTCCAATCTTGATTAGATCGAGTCAATCCTTTATTAAATACATACATTTAGGGTTAGAATAGTGTATTGAGTCATTGCTTACACAAGCATCAAAGGTTAACCCCTCTAAGGGTACCAATTATCTAATTACATTAGGGATTCAAATATTGTACTTATCTTTGATAATCATCATTATCAATCATGGGATCAACTGATCTTTCATCACTTTAAGTCTTCAATCAATTTTGTATATGTTGAACCTCCATTCGGTTTTGACCTTTGAATATCCAAACGGTTTGAAGTCAATTTCCCTCCAAACGGTTTTGAAACTGTTTGGGCATCTAGGGTTAAGACCATTTTCCCTCCAAACGGTTTTGAAACCATTTGGGCACTCAACATAAGAAACCGTTTGAATAATTCATCACTGAGATCGATTGGACAAACCAATAGTTGAAACCGTTTGAAAATTGAAACCACTTGGTCATTCAAACAGTTTTGAAATCGTTTGATTCCAAACGGTTTCAAGACCGTTTGGACTCAAACGGTCTCAAGACTGTTTGGTTCAAAACATCTTGAAACCGAATAAATCATTTTGGGTTACTTTCAATCAATCAAATAGGGTTCCAATTATTCAACCCATCAATTAGTGTAATCATTGGAACTACTTCAATTGAAACAATTGAATCACCATTCAATCATGACCTCAACTGACCTCAAATGGTCTTGAGGTCATTTGACCTCAAACAGTCTTGAGACTGTTTGGTGTCAAATGGTCTTGAGACTGTTTGACCCATCCGATCACTGAAATTGATTGAACTCAATTAGGGTTTCTTCTATAACCCGATTTAGGGTTTGTACTCCAAGAACCTTAACGTGTTGAACCCTTGGGAATTAATTCAATTGAAAACCATTGTATCAACATAAATTTATAACAACACTTGACCTAAAATAGTTTTGAGGTCATTTGACCTTAAATGGTCTTGAGACCGTTTGATCCCAAACGGTTTTGAAACTATTTGGTTTCAAATCACTACTACAGAAGTGCCTTTTAGTGTCGGGTGTTTAACCCCCTTTGGCGTCGGTTTCTGAACGACGCCTATGTGGGCGCCGCTAAAAGGTTGGACACTTCAGCGTCGGTGAAAAACCGACGCCTATTTAACATCAAGGCGTCGGTTTATTATAAAACACCGACTCCAAAAGGGTTCGCACCACAGAAAACGGCATCATCTAGGACGCTTTCTGCGTCGGTTATATACTAAAGGACCGACGCAGAAAAGTGTCCTAGATGACTCCCATTTCCTGTAGCGCGAACACTTTTGGCGTCGGTGTTCAACAAAAAACCGACGCTGTAAGTCTGTGCTGACGGTTATCTGTAAATAACCGACGCCTATATCTATTTTTTTTTATAAATCTGTTTGCAGGCCTGCTGTGGCTGGTCAGCAGGATGAGAACCTGCAGTTCAGTTTTCTGAACTGTAGGTTTACGACATCCATTGATATCAGCCTACAAACAGGCCACAAACCTGCAAAATTAACATAAAAAGATTCACACAAGTAGATACATTCAGACATCAATTCAATTGTCACGTTCACACATATAGAATCATTCAAATACATGTTTTAACATTCAGAAACATTCATTTACAAAGTATCATTCATCATCACTATCAACATCCCAATTATATCTTACAGTTGCCACTGTTTGTACAACTATTGCCCATTCTTCTCTTACTTCATCTAATGCTTCCCTCGTATATGGAGCATGTACATTTTTTAAGCGTTTGCCTATAGTGTGGTCAGTTTTAAACACCTGCAAAGAGAATGATGTATATATATAAGTAATAATATAAAAATAAGATTTATATATTTCATACTAACTAATGAGACTATATATAATACCTCATGTATGGTATCGATGTCCAATGCGGCATGTTTGATAATCATCTGCATAAATCGCATCACATAGTATGCGCATGCCCAGCCATTGTCTTGTGTAGCGCACTATAAATTGAAACATACAAAATAATACAACTAAGAACAATTCACATCAATAATATATACATTGGAGTCGGGGAGTCGGGAACTTACTTTTACGTTCTCCCATGACAATGGCTGGTTCTTTTTCCTTGGGACCTTTCCTCCAGCATTTTTGAATGCATCTAAACCCCTACATGTTAATATAACACACTAAGTTGCATAAGTAAATAGTAATGTAATAAAAGATGTTAACGGATATAAAAAATGAAATATTTCTCACCAGAATAATGCCATTCTCATTACGTGTCCAATTTTAGTGTTTAATGTACTTCCTGCGGGATCTAGATAATAAACAGTGAACGTCCCGGGGACAATAACTAGTAACTCCCAATGTCTACCACTAGAGGTAAAAAGTTAACAATTAATAACTCAAAATGCAAAATAATAATGGAATTTTCTTAAGTCCAAATTATAAATAAAGCAAGCTTACTTGACATTGAATGGAGCTATTATTATCGTCTTCATTTGATGACCAAATATTGTAAAAGCATCTATACAGTATTGTTGAACACTATCAGGGTCTTTAGCTACCATACTAATCAATGATGGAATCAAAAATCCCACATGATCATATGCAAATTGTTTGCAATGATCTTCGATTAAGTAGCTGCAAAACATATAGACGTATGCATTAATATATAAGAAACTAGATCACCGGATCTTACACAAGGTATATGGATGTATAAACAAGATCTCACCTTATCCATGTCTCTATCATTGATGTATTCAACCAATCATACATAAACAGCTCAATAATATCTTGTATAAATAAAGAGCTGTCGTATGATTGACCTGCATAATCTACATCTAAAGAAACAATTATAGGGCAAAGTATATTATGTGCCTGTAGCCAACATGCCATTCCCCTACAAGCAGGACCTAACGGGTATGGTAGGTCAGTTGGAACCCAAGTTGGTAATGCGGGAATTGGAGGTGGAGGCCTAGGTGCTCCTGGTGTCTTCTTTTTAACCTGTATATATAATTTCAGATCAGTTGACATCATATATACACATTAACAGTCTAAATCAATGTAAATTTATCTTACAATTTTAGTCGTGTAGAGGACATCTGCTTTGGGCCACAATATGACCCCGCTTTCTGCCTCACCAAGTGTATCAATATCTGGGTGGGCATATGGCAACTCAACTTCCCTCCAATCGGGTAATACATGTATCGGGCTCACACGAATGTAGCCCTGCGGCATTGGAGTCCCATGAAACGTTGCCCCAGGAAGGGACTGGTAAGCTTGCGCCTCTGCAACAACATAGTTTTCCATTCTTAAGCGGCATGGCTTCAATGCCTACAAATTTACGTAAAGAATGTTATACATATATACATATCATCTTGAAAACATATCATCTTGAAAAGACTAGCTACAATGTCATAAACAATACTTACAGCAGACGTGTTAGGCGATGGGTCTCCAGGATTACTTGCAGTCTGTGCACCAGGAGAAGAGTGGGTCGGCATAGGCTGATTGGAAGCCTGAGATGCCTGCCACCGCAGCAATTCTTCCTTGACCTTCTCAGCAACCACATCGTTGAGCTTCTTAGCAACTATATCCTCGACTCTCTTATTCTCCTATACATGGATAAAACAAATATTAGCTTTTTATTAATGAATTTCCTTTTGCAGTAACATTCTAAAAATAGAATATGTTACCTCTTCTTGAGAAAGTCCCGCTCTGGGTTTGCGCTGGGATGGCCCAAAGAATGCTTTGATGCCCACACCAGCGCCGGCACCTCTAACACGTCCAGGATGCTCTGGGTTACCCAGAGCAACTGTCAATTCATCCCTTATGCCCTGAGGGATGAACGTGCCTTGTTTCCTCTGCTCGTGCAGCTCCCGCTAATCACCATAAACAAAAATTGGTAAGTTAACACCACAAATAATCAATATTCAAATGATTGCTCTAAGAGTTGTATTTTACCATTTTTGCAGCCGCCTCAGCAGTTTCGGGCTTCTTTATTTCACCCTTCTTGTTTTTCCTGCCAGCTATCGAGATATCATGGCGAGGCAAGGGTGTGGCCGCAGACTCCTGAGTAGCCGCAGACTCCTGAGTAGCCGCAGACTCCGCCTGTAGTCTTTGGCGAATGCTTGCATAGCCTTTTGGACCCATAGTATGGTCATGTACATTCAGTGCACGCCTTGCTTTTTGTGCGTCACTGAGGGCCTAGTTAGTATGCACATTTATAATTAGGTTAGTAGCACTAAATGTTAATCTTGAATAGGTGAATACAATGTATATTAATTAAAATGGGAGTGACGCCTAATACCTTGAATTCTTCAGATTTTCTTGAAGCAACAAAATTGTCCCAATCTTCTTTGTCCAAGAAGTTCCATTGTTCAAGGGCTGACTTCTTCTTCTTATCACCCTGTCTTATGTATTCTCTGTTCAGATTTGTCCTGTAATTCCTAAGCATCTTTCCAGCGTGTTGCATCACACTTTTACGATGCAACATCTCATCCAATGCAAACAGATTTTGTAAAATAGAAATGTTATTAACTAGTACCAAAAATATAATTGCAAATAATAGAATTTGTAATCTACAAAATAGAATTGCAAATAATAATAACTCACGCATAAATCTTTCCATATCAAGTCTTTCTTCGCCTGAGGAACTTTATGCCAATTATCATACTTAACACCACAATGGCTTCGAGTGACAACCCCAAGATAGTTTATAAAATTATTGCGGTTCACTCCAATTGCATTCCCTCCATTATCAAAATCCACAACCAATCTGGATCCACTGCCACTCAGCGCAAGTAACTTTTTCAACAGAGTGATACCCCTTTTCTTGTTAAGTTTTTGTTGCTGCGCATCAAGTTGCTCAATTGCTTCAGTGGGTAGCTGTGCATCATCAACCTAAAATTTGACAAAAATAAACACACCGAATTAAGCCAATATAGAAATACATGATATATGACATAACTAGAAGATAATGAATTTTATAGAAATACGGGATATGTTTTTAGAACAGTCCCAAACCGGGGACTATCCAAGATTTACTCCTAATGAGTAAATCTTGGACGGGTTTCTAGGCCAACAAACACAATAATAGATATCTACAATGAAGCCGGACTCCATACAAACAATATATAATTTAGGGTTTAAACAATGTTAGGGTTTAATCAAATCAAATGATGCTAGAATGGACAAGTTTAAATCAAATTAGGATTTAAATTAGGGTTCCAATAGGATTCAATTTAATTAATTTTAATGTGAAAGATGTAATATTATAATACATACAATGGCAATGAAATGAAACCCTAATTGTATTGGAACTCATAAAAGGATGTCTCAAAGGTTGAATCTAATATATGCATCCTAAAAAAGGTATCACATCACAAATGTGCATTTCAATAATCATATTTTATTTCCTTCCAATTAGTGTGGGTGCCATGTTTGGAATTGTTTTCTAATCATGGGTCCCTTAATTTTATTTAGGATAGAAGATAAAATCAAGGATATCAAATAGTAGACAAAAGGGGTACACTCTAGGATTTAAGATCACACTACATCATGAATTTTATACAAAATTACATGTATGTGTATATAAAAAAATATATTTATAAGGAACTTCTATACATATCTAATCAACAAAAGCAGTAAAACAACAATCAGTAAAACTAACAGCAAGGAAATCAGTAAAACTAACCAGTGTTGTAGAAACAGGACGCCGGGTGTCAGCAGGAAGAAAGGAAGGAGCTAGGGCAGGCAGGTGGGCAAGCAGGAGGGCACCAGGCGTGGCGGCGGCGCCGGTTCTCAGGCGTGGCGGCGGCGCAGTGGATGGAGCAGCAGGGTGCGCGCGCGGGCAGCAGGTGGCTGGAGCAGCAGGGCGGCGGTGCAGGGCGGCGACGAGCGGACAGCAGCAGCAGCAGGGGCGGCGGAGAAGAATGGCGCCGGAGAAGAAGGGCGCCGAAGAAGAAGGGCGCCGGAGAAAAAGCTAGGGCGGCGGCTCTGTTGGAAGAAGCTAGGTGGGCGGCGCCGGCGATGAACAGCAGCAGCAGTAGCAAGGTCGGCGGCGACGCACAACAGCAGCAACGTCGGCGGCGACGGCGAGGCAAGGAAGCACGAGCAGCGTCGGCGATGACGAGAACCGGCAGGCGGGCGATCGAGCAGCGCGGCAGCTAGCGATGAAGACAATGGAACAGGTAGGTGCCTAACGGGCGTCGCGCGGGTCTATTAGGTTGCTAAAGGCGTCGGTTGATAGTAATACACCGACGCCCAACAATGCAACCTTTACCCTAATTTTTCGCGCAAATTTTCATTTACATAGGAGTCGGTTAATAGTTACCAAACCGACGCTGTAGGAGACGAAAAAAGTTCGCTCGAAAATTGATTTTCGCGGGCTACTTTTAGACGTCGGTCTGTTATAAATGGCCGACGCTGAATACAAAGCGGTACCCGTGTCTGGCTGGTCTTCGAATATAGACGTCGGTGAGTATAAATAACCGACGCCTATGTAAAATAGGAGTCGGTTTTCCTAAATAACCGACGCCACTAAAAGCGCCACTGAATGATGTTTTTGTAGTAGTGAATGATCTTGAGACCGTTTGGTCTCAAGTCGTTGAAACCGTTTGCCCAAGATATTAATTGAGGTGTGTGCTTAAGATGAAGTCATCATCATAAAGCTTTGATCCTTCAAAATCTACTGCCGTACTTATGGAAATTGCATCAATTGATCAAAGGAATTTCAAGGAGAACAAAACAATCAACAAATGATGAAGAATTATAGGTAGTAATAACATTTAAGGGTTCAAGTTATATAACCCACCTTCAAAGAAGCTTAAAAGCTCTGAACTCCACATCTCTAATGGTGGAAGAAGCTTTCTCAACTATCCCAAGCTCGTGCTCAACTCTTTGAGTGAAAAAGATTGGCTAGGATTGAAGATTGACGGGAGAAAAGAAGAAATTAAGCATTGATTTGTGATTTCCACCATGAATTCGAGGTTAAATATGATCAAGGATCTTACCTACAGGTTTGAGTTCATTACCTTGGTACTCCTAAGTTCCCTTGTGCTCATCCAAAGCAATGAAGAAAGAAAATCTGAAAAAGAGTCTTTGGTTGAATGGGAAATGAAGTGTTTATAAAGGAATTTCAAGGAGAGAGAAAGTTGAAAAGCAATCCTTCAACTCCTCAAATTTGGGCCACTTAACCCCCTCTACTCCTTGAATACGAAGGCATACTCCTTTGAATTTAATTCTGATTCATTATCCTTAATTAAATGAAAAGAAATTAAGCACCTTAATTCATATAATACTAATATCCCATATTTAGTGGATATTACTTTTTAGTTAACTAATGTGAGTGGGCTCTCCACTCACTTTGAGATATTTTCGTGCCATTTCAAGGCACATGGTCGTTCATCCTTGTTATAAAATCAACCATCACTTTTTGGTTGAAGGGAACTTTAATTAACATATTTATTTTTGCATTAATTTGGAGTAAAGTTCCATTTATGCTTAAATCTTGATTATTTTAATATCAAGATTCTCTCTCTTCCAAAATGATTCAAATGAGGTGCCCCTCTCAAATTATTTTCTCCACGTGATGCCAATAATCATGAGGGACCCTCTTGAAGTGGTATTTTGCATATTAAACCCTAGGTTTTGGGTAAATTGCACATTACACCAAAACTAGGTTTTAATGCACAAAGATTGCTCAACAAGCTCTTTCTTGGTGCTCAAGCTTGTGGAATACATACTACTGCATCATAATTATTCCTATGATGATTCAACATCTGAGGAACATTTTATCATGTAAAATTTGCAAGTTAACCCCTCAACTTGGGTAATTTGCACTTTAGTCCAAAACTAACAAAACATTGTTTTAACATTATTAAAAAAGGACTAAAATTGAAATATAAGTTCCTCTTGAGCCTTAATTACTTTTCAAAAGATAAGAGCAATCATATAATCAACCTCATTAAGCAAAACATTTAGGGTTAACACATAACCCAAGTCAGTGATGTTACATTTTTTATCCCTCTTGCATGACAATTTAGATCTTGGAGCAACCCTTCTTTAGGATTGTTTGGTGAAACTTTTCTATTTTGTTTGGTTTAAGTAAGTGATATGCCTCTCTTGATCTTCATTTTCTTGCTACCCTACATTTCTTCTTTCTCTTCTTGACCGAATCCATGGATTTTCCATGGTATTGCTTGAGTTAAGCTTAAAGGACTTCTCCCTTCTTGGCCGAACCCATGGTTTTCCATGGTAGTGCTTGTGTTGAGTTGAAGATCTTCCTTCTTGTCTTTTTGACCTAGGGTTTTTCTCTCCATCTTGATTCTTTAACCTAGGGTTTTGTTTCTCTCTCTTTGAGGTGGATAAATCTTGGTCAAAGGTGGTGACTAAGATAGGGTTTTTCCCTCTTTTCTTGGAGCTTCCTTGTTGTTGGAGTTGTTCTTCACATCTAAGGAGAGTTATATAACTTTCTCATTGGTTATTGTTTCACTTAACCTTGCATACAAAGTAATCTACTGTAAAATTGTAGTTTCTAATTGAAATATGATATCTATGATCTAGAGTTTATGATTATATGGTGATCTTGATCAATTATCTTTCCTTTATTTAAAACCCTAATCCTTATACCTGACATCTTGTTTGATGATGGAGGTTGTGATCCTTGCATGCATGTGTTAAATGTTGGTTTCTTTCTCATTATTAAGGTTTTGTTTTATTGCTTAATGATGGAGGTTTTTTATACATGCATGAGTGTTGGAACGTTGGTTTTTTCTCTCTTAATCATGGTTTTGTTTTCTCTCATGATGATGGTTAATTTAGGGTTTTGGAGTTTACCCCTTTATTTGTGGTTTACACCTTGGTGATTTTCAGTTTCCTAGTGATGAATAACCTATTTGATCGTGTAATTGATGGTCTTTATCTCTCTTCATGTGGACGCCATGAAATATTACATGACTTGGTCACCAAGGATTTCCTTCTTATGCGTTCGATGAGTTTTATTCATGTTCTTCAGTCTCCTAGGTTCCTTTCTTGTGGTTTATTGATTCTGAACTCTCTTTGGTCGATGAGATCTTTCATTGTTATAAGTGGTCAGTGAACCTTGGACCCTGATATTAGTTGATGAATGGATCTCTGCTGTGAATGAAGTGTTATGATTTTTCTTCGGTCACCAATGCATCAACTCTTTCTACGGTCACTTATGTGTTGACCTAGGTAGTCATTGAGAGTGGTTCACCTCTTCGATCGATGAACAAGGTGAGACCTATTCTCTTCAGTCAAAGAAGATTCCTAGCCTCTATGGTTGCCTATGTGGTTGACCTTATGGAGTTAACATTTGACTTTCATATTTCCAAGAATGTGGGAGATAATGATAACTAGGGTTTACATCTATTACTGATTTGAAACCCTAATTTAGGTATATTTATATGTTGAAATCTAACCCTAAATTACAATTACATAATGATGTTGCTCAACTTGTTTAACTAGTATGAAGATGGAATAATTTCTCTCTCCTAAATTGTTTTAACCATAATTTTTTTATCTTATGAGAAATATAGTTCTTAAATGCATGGTTATGTCAAACTTATGTGGTGGTAATGATGAGCCTTGATGAGGCATGTAGAGGTAATGATGTTCTTCCTGGGAACTATGTGAATGGTCTTATGACCTTGGACAAGGTTGGTTACCCTAATTGAGGTGATACCCTCTGTGTGATGTGATCAGGGATTGGAATCCCAAGTTGATGTGATAATGATGATGATCTCATGAGTGGCAATGGAAGGATACCATGTGGTGATGTAATAAGTTTTATGATTCATATGTTTTATATGTTATGAAGTTTCTATATCCCTTTATTTTTATAAAATCTTTCTGTGGTTAATATGTAACTTGATTGATGCAATTGAAAGATACCCAACTGGCTTTAACTAATCAAGTGAAACCCTAATCATGTAGTGCCATGTGCCATAGATCCATTCCAGTGTCAAAACATGATGGATGGTGAAATGAGAGTTCCTAAGGGAAGCTCAAAGCACATATTGTTGAGTAAGAGAGGTGCAAGTGACTGTGTGTCCTTGATATCTTAATCCCAGATGTATGGAGGGTGGATATGGTCATGCCTTAGTGTGAGACTGGCAACGATGGTATCTTGGAGATTTATATATGAGATATTTCAAGGGGCAATGACGATTGTACCTCAATGGAAGGGATTTGTACCCTGATGTCTAGCGTCATGACCTATATACCAAGGCGGGCTAGGTGTTTTATAGTTTGACTTTATATCTCACTATGGTGGACTCGTACTGACCCAGAGTGTGGGAGATCCTAGGAGTCTGTCTCTCCTAGATCTCGTATGGTACTAGTTTTGACTTCACAATGGACATTTGGAGTTTGAGTGGTATACCTCAAACTCCTCAGGGAATGAAAGACGTAATACAACCATGTAGTATATATGTTTAGGGTAAAACACACTTCACGTTGGATGTTTATCCTTGCCTTTTTTCTTATACGTTCAGTTGTTATATAATGTGGTAAGAGAAATTAACTATTTAAGTAAGTAATGTTTACACATGTTATTGATATTCCTTCTAATCATGTATAATGCTTTGCTTATCTATTGTAGCTACTCAACCTACCTAACTTATATAATCAATTTAAATTATTCATTTAGTTGAATCTGCTCATCCTATTTAATAGTGATATATTTGTGGTAATAATAATTATTGGTTGAGAGTTATATCTCTCATTGGGACATGGGTCTCATCTCGTGTGTTTCCACATCTTTTTAGGTGTTCATCAGTGACATGGTCATGATCATGCTACTAAGGCAGAGAAGCTTAGAGATCAGTAGCCTTAGAAGGTTAGAAGCTACTAGTTGTTGTAGTAGAGTCCTAGTGTCATCCATGTACTATCAGGTCTAGGAAGGGATGTGTTTTGTATACCATTTGTATAACTATATGTGGTTTTGGCAGTATGCTTATGGTTGTATATGTAGTATGTATATGTGAACAAGATCTCTTTTGTATATAGGTTGTGGCTAATGCCATTAAACATATGTAAATACCTGATATGGTATGTGATATGAGATAGGTTAATGTACCTCTATATAATATGTTTCCATACATGATAGTAATATGAGATCGGTTTTAATTTACCTCCTTAACTCAATAATATGATGGTTTAATTATTGATTGCATGTTTTCTTTTTAGTAATCTCATTTGTGTGGCATTGGGACATCACATTAATGTTTAAATTATTAAGGGCTATCGGCCTCAAATGAGTGAAATACGCCGGAATTTTAGTCTTAGGAATCAATACTAAAATATATTTTGCAATAATAGCTGGAATAAACTTCCCAGCAAACCAATCAAGGATTATTTGACATAAGCTTTTTTAAATCTTATGTCAGTTGTGTTGAATGAATCCCGCATCCACTCTGTCTGGACTGAGGGCCTTCATTGCCTTCATATTCATCAAAACTACATATTTATCTCAATGCAAAGGCTTGAAGCATAGAGAGTTGGTTGTTCTTTAAAGAGGCTAGTGTAGCTACCTGGATAACCCACAATTGAACTAGTTTCATCCTCCTTAGAAAAGTGCCTCTTGAAGTGATCTAAGATCAAGTTTTGGGTAGAAATTGGGTACTCAACCCACCCCATCTCCATTTTTTAAGATTCGTTAGTCTCGTTTTGTGCTTCTTTATATTAATCACTTCCTTGAAGTACTTGGTGTTCTGGTCTCTCACCTTGTTCTAGTCACATTGATCCCTTTGTTTCCATTCAACCTCCTCACTATGTAGGATACCCTAGAGTTCTTGTTTCAAAACCTAGATATTAGCGTACATTTTTCTATCATACCCCTCGCTGAGGATTTCTTGAATCTTGGATATGGAATTAATGATATGCTCCTTCCTTCTCCTCCCTTATTCCCTTTCCGACCTATCCCATTTACCTGCCATTTTCACGAACACATCCACTACCTCCATGAATTCCATGTTGTTGTGACACCCTTTGTCACACAAGCAAGATTAGTCAAAACATAAACCACAATTAACCATAAGAAGCAGATTACCAAAAATCACAGGAAATTAAAACTATTTTGTAACAAGCACCATGAGCTAAGAATTATTACATAAGATCCAACACTTGCATTTCATAACATATTTTCAAGCTGCTACATCATTTCATTCCAACCAACCTGTTACATATGATAACAATTCCACACGTACATCCATACTACCGGAGGCACACAAGCCAGAAATCACATATCGACCATCATGTCTACAAACACATTGAGAACACCCCCAAGGACCTGAGTGTACATGGACGACACATAGGACTCTATTACTAAACACTAACCATATACCATGTTTTTTAAGGTGTTGTTTTCTTCTCATATTATCATCAACCGCTTGATCTTTAACCTGGAATGCACGTACACCTAAAAAGTTATTTAACCAATGGGATGAGACACACAGTCTGAACAAGAGATATAACTCTCTGACAACTCTATTATTATCACAAATAACTAAGTAGATAGATTAATACACTCAGTAGGTTGAACATAATGACATATATTTCATTGATAGAGTAGTAATGTGTACTGACCAATGAGTAATAGAACAATTAATAATCTAAGAAGGATTATGAAGAACATGTATAAGTGTTGTAAACTAAACAGTATAAAAGCAAGGCAAGGCTTCACCCAATGTTTCTGTGTTTGATCCTATACATGCACACTACACAACTGATTATGTATTTATTATGCCCTAAGGATTTGATTCGTACCACCCAAATCCCACTGACCACTACTAAGTCAAAACCGGTGCCATACAAGGTCTAGTGGAAGAGCCAAATCCACGAACTCACCCTCTCGATCAGTACAAGTGAACCTACGGTGACATCATGAGTCGACTACTTGTAGTGACATATAGTCCAGCTGTGCAAACCTATCCTACCTTGATACAGGTCACTATGCTATTGAAAATGAGCTATGACCATAGTCGTACTCTTATTAGGGTATGACCGCAGTCAATCCTATATCGCATATCATTGAGCTATGACTGCAACGACACTCTTTCCGGGGTATGGCCCCCAACCAATATTATGTCACATATCCTGAGGCATGATTTGAGGCTTATGCATGGCCACAATCACCCTCAAATGCTTGATATTTAGGGTACCAAGTTATCCCCGTATACTCCATAGTATGTGTTCCAAGTTTCCTGTAGGAGTCACTCATTTCACCATCCATCACATGTTGACACTGAATGGATCTATGGCACATGGCAAACTACATGATTAGATTCCGCTTGATTAATTCGACCAATTAAAGTGTCTTTTAGCATCAATCAAGTTATAACGTACAAACCACAAACAAATCCTGCAAAAGAAAGGACATAGTATTATAATAGAAGATATCATTGTCTAAACTACAAACTGATTCCCATCATCTCATAGCACTGTCACTGCCAGCCACAAGGCTACTATGGCATTGCCAACCACAAGGCTACTATGCCATTTCCAGCCACAAGGCTATTATTATCAACATATTATCATGGGATATCAATCCCTCATTCCAGTACCAGAGGATATCAGCTCAACTGGGCACTGATACTTTACTAGGTCCTAAGACCCATCACATCACATTTGTGATTCTTGATTATCTCATCACGACTCATTGAGCATACAAGAATTACTCATGCCATATCACTTATGCCACATCACATGTACTTGCTATAGAAACAATTAGCCATTATGTTTAGATAGAGAGTATGCTAAGCATATTAAACACCTTTAGTTAAAGAATGCAAATCAACAAATGATCTCTAATCTAAGATTAGGCTTCATGTTGATTTCACATTTGATCCCCAAACAAAATTCTACCTCACATCTTTGACATGTACTACCTCCATAAACTAGAATGTATAAGACTAAGAATTAATTATTGTAACCAAGTATGCACATTCACATATTCATACTTCCCGTGTTCCCTTTTCAAGGTTCATAACCAAAACTTTCTATTAATTAACCATCTTCATAGTATTCACAAGTTATAACACCCAATCAAGCCACTAGGTTAAATCCATGTGATTATGAGAGAGAATAATATCATGCTTTCTATTCATACATATTCAACACTATGACTTACTCTTAAAATTAGGGTCAATGTCCTTCATATAACCAATTAGGGTTTTACCTCCTAGTTACACCACCAAACCTTAATTACACCAACTTTCATTTTTGTGAGACTAAATTAGGTCTAAACAAAATTGGTTAGATGTGAATCAATCATCATACCATCATTATCAGGTATCACCCTTTCATAAATGCATATGTGTATCATCTTCATTAAGCTATGTGTGGGTTACAATAGTGCATTATCTAACATGTTGTTTATTGCACCAATATGACATTTCATCACGAAGTGACCCATACATTATTACATCTTACAAATCATTAACCATATATCTTACTAAGTGAAGTCAAACCTTAGATTACATAATCTAGAGGGTTTCACTTCAAACTCTCCTCAAGGAAATCATTAGATCATTAGGCTTGTTTATATGGTTTGTACACAAATCTTGTCACCATGTATTCCAACAAGGCTTATCACCACCCTCATTTATACTCCCATAGTTGTATCATTATCCTTACTCCACAACTTAAGATTATATGAAAAGGAAATATAGTTGACACTTTGCATGGATTATAATCTTTCATTAAAATAAGCAAATTGGTTATATTATTTCATGATTAAGGTTAACATATGGATACTCAACTATTAAACCCTACATCCATTACTTTCCACCTAGTTGGAGAGTTTAAGGCAAAACTCTTAATTAAAGATGGACCACTCATATCAATACCATCCTATGGTGTACTAGATTTAGGAGAAGCAACTAAGATTACTCATATATTATCCAAAACCATACTCTTCTCTATCATGCATTACTCATGTGTGTACATCATTGAGTATCCAAGCATACCCTGCAACCCTCATCATGTACTCAAGAGTTCACCCTATCGACCCAAGGTATCGGTTTAGACCCTCTTGCAATGCATCAGTTTGGAATACCATGAGGTGTATCGGTTTAGGGAATCTTGTCCAATCATTTCAGCTTCACCACTCATAAGGGTGATATTTTACCTACACTTGAGGTGTCAGATTATCCACATAAGGATTATGTCAGTTTAGCTCCTTAAAAGTGTGACATGCAACCCTTCTTGAAGGTGTATCGGGAATCAACTTTTGAAGGGATTATCGGGCATCACCTCTTGAAGGGATATCGGGAATCAACTCTTGAAGGGATATCGAGCATCACATCTTGAAGGGATATCGGGCATCACCTCTTGAAGAGATATCAGGCATCACCTTTTAAGGGTGTGACAGACATCACCACCCTAAGGTGTGATGGGAAACACATGGGGTGTCAGGCATCCATTCTTGGAGGAGTGTTGGGCATCACATAGTGAGACGGGTAGCACTAGGGTTAGTGTTAGGGTATGACGATCATTAGCTCAATCATGGGTGTCACGACTAGCACTTTAGCAAAACAGCTCACACAAGGGGTCCTCATGGTCATGACGGGCTAGCAAGGTGTATCATCCTAGCCCCATCTAGAGCATGATGAGTAACAATCATCAAAGCCCATTGATTTGGAAACACATTGATTTAAGCACCTCTAGATCATGATGGGTTAGCACCTCCTCAAGGCATGTCAACCTAGCCATTCATATTGGTTTGGGCACCCCTCTAGGTTGTGACATTTTAGCATCCTTCCAACCTATCGGCCTAAGTACTCCCATGTCATGATAACTTGCAACATGTGTGTCAGTTTGTTTCACTACAAGTTGTTATGACTAATCACCACCTATGTGTCGACTTAGTCAACTTCAACCTTAGGATAATTGGTTACTAGTCCATCTACTACCAAATAAGGAATGAACAAGATATGGGTAGAAACTTAAACAAAGTTCTTTCATCAAAATAGTCCTCAAAACAAAACACTAACTACTAGCATATAAGAGGCTCATGATCGAGAGATGAAGAACAACTTTAAACATATAAAGAGTGATAATAACAAAGGAGGTTAAGAGTTATATAACCCACCCCAAGAAGGTCTTCATCAAGAGCCCAAGCTTCCATGATCAAAGCTCCAGAGCAAATGCTCCTCAATATGAATATGATCCATCAGGAGTCCCAACTTGATCTCAACATCACCCTAAGAAGAAAGGAGAAGATGTCGTGGTTATCGTAGCTCAAGAAAAAAGGTAAGAAGGAGAGAGAATCACGTCCAAACAACCTTCATCCACAGTAGGATCCATGGTCGAGAGAGGAAGAAGAAGGTGAAGAAGAGAGATTAAAGAAATGGCTATCTAAGAAACATAACTCACCAAGATGGAAGTTGAAAAAGGAATCACCATGAGTAAGGAACTTAACCTCCCAAGCTCCATAAGGCTTCCTCTAGCTCCTTAATCTTCCAAGCTCGTCCACCAAGAATAGAGGAACAAGGATGGATGAAAGGGTTTACTTGTGTGAAGGAGGAGGGGGTTATATACTTGAGGGTAGGAAGAGAGATCAAAGGAGAGGTGTCATCAACTTAGGAGCTTAGGTGACACTTGTCCACGAGAGAAGAGGCACATGTAACAACATGCAAGGCATGGTGATATGATCTGGGCTAGATCTCATCCTCTTGGTCTTCTACCAAGATCATGGACAATATGCCAAAGCTCTACACCCTTCACAAACCAATATGGAAAAACCCAACATACTCAAAAAATGATAGAGAATACCCCATACACCCAAAAACTGAATGGCACAACCCCACACACTCACAAACCGATAGGCATCCTCTCCAAGGTTCTCTAACCTGAGATAGCCCATAAAAGAGTAAGGCACATCTCACACATGTGCTCCATATATAACCAAAGATGTCACCACACAACCAAGATCCAAACCAGGTTCCCACCTCTTCCTCTATCCTATAGATGATGCCAAGAGAGGGAATCAACACTCTAGACATGGTAAACTTCATATTAAACCTTTACTTTGGGTGAATTGCAATTTACACTAAAACTAGCACATAGAGCACAAGCATCATCCACACATGCTCAACTTGATGCATGAAATCTCCACAAGGCTCCCCATAGAATAATTCTCTCTCTTATGATGGTAGAGAACTAAGGGCACACTAATCATGTGACACATTGCAAGAGAACCCCTCATCCTGGGTAAATTGCACATTGGTCCAAAACAAGCAAACATTGCTCAAACAACATTCCAATAGGGCCAAACTTGAAGCATAAGCATGCCACACGGTAGAAAAACACCTCAAAGGATTATATTTAAGTTATAAGCAACTTAATTAAGCAAAACAAACTGGGTTATCCCAAAACCCAAGTCAACGTCCTTATAGTCGCCATGCCACACTGTAGGGAAGAAGGTCTCAAGGGACTTCATATCTTTCCAAGGCACACTGGTTTTGGTATTGGGTCGCCCAACATAGGAAAATGCCTTGGTTTGGATGAGGATTGGAGAGTGATCAAAAAATATTCTTGCCAGTACCTCAACCCAAGAGTGAGGTAAAGTTTTCACCCATTCAAGGTTAGCAACTACTTTGTCAAGTCTTTCCTTTATTAGACCCCTTTTGAAGGTCATGCAGTGACCAAAAGGACCTATGTTACTCATTCCACAGCTTTCCAAGGCCTATGAGAATTCTATACAACTTCTCATGCTAATTCTTATACTGCCAACTTTTTCTGAGGCATAAACAACTATGTTGAAATCCTCCATTACCATCCATGGAAGATTAGATGTCCCTATAATGGTGTTCAAGTGCCTCCATAGAATCCTTCTCTTGATTTGTTTCATGCTATTATAGATGAATGTAATGGGCATTTTCCCATTCAACAAGCAATGGATAAATTGTTTGTAGAGCATGAGCACCTCCACTATATCTATACAGGATTTCACATCACCAAAATCACTCTAGAGATCCCATTCTCCTCCACCCTGTGGGATGCATCATAACCCAACTTCCTTACTATTTGATCATTGTTGGACATGCTTTTATGTGGATCAAGAACAGCAAACATATAAATGTTATGTCTTCTAATGATATCTTATATTTCATTCTAGAAATTTGTCGAGAATATTCACTACACATTCTAGCTTGTGATAATCATTTAAACCCCTTCTTTGGGGGTAGGTGAGCTTGTCTCGCTCGACCTGCCCTGGTGGTCTAGGGTTGGCTCACTCTAGCTACGGGTAATCTTCCTATTGTGTTTCCATGAGGTCATTTATTATGGGTCATAAGATTTAAAGATCATCCTATTGCGTAAGTGAATGCCCACACTACTTCCGTGTAGGTGTTGAGGTCTAGTGTTCTATGCTCCTTTTAAAAAGTTATTGCTAAAGCAGAATGTGGTTGCACTAGTTGTTGAATCTGGGATAACCACCATATCGTCATCGATAATGACTTCAACAACATGTGTATTCTCCTTTGCTTCCCTTTATTCAACATGGTAATGAATTCCTTTTTTTTCACCTTCTATCTCTTGGTTCTAAATGTTCTTGAATGAATGTCTTTCATTGTTTTGATCCGTGCTTCTGGTGTCCCTTTTTGAATTATCCTTTGTCTATCTCTAATCTATTCTGATCACTCTTTCTTCTACTTTTGATGGGTTAATGACCCCTACCTCCACATCTTCCTCCAGATTAAGGTTGTGAAATTTATTGCTAGGTTCCACCACTCCTTTGCTTCTTTGTGGGGGTTGTCTTCTCTACTTCCTCTAGAAAGGTCTCGCATGAAGAGCTTCAGTATATTTACCCAACAATACATATGTTTCCTTTGGATCAACTCGTCCCTCATGCTCCACCACCTTGAATTCTTCCTTCCTAATGGATCACCCTTTAGATGTATGTCCTATACGCCCATAAAATATATAGATTGATGGTAAGTTCTCATACTCCAGTGTTTACCTTTTTCCCTGAACAACAATCACTGGCACCAACAGCTTGTTGGTGTCTAGTTTAACAGCAATTCTGGTGAATTACCCCCTTCTCTTGAGTTCTGTATTGGTGTCTGCCTGCACCGTTTCTCCAATCTAGTCTCCCACCTCCTCGAGGAACTAACATTGGTAGAGAAATATAGGAAGCCTTGGGATCTGCACCCAACAACTGTATACTTAGGGTTTCTGTTGGCATGGATGAAACCAGGGTCCCATGGTTGTATGTTAAGATATGACCCTATCATCGGCTAAGGTCTGTCGGTCAGATCTTTCAGGTAATTGTCTTGTCAAAGCAATTGGACTAAGAAGAAGTCATTCTCGAGATCGATTAGTTGGAAATTTTCGATTGGATTCCCCAACGCCTTGTTGCGATTTTGTAGCATCATGATTCCCACCTCTCTTTGTAGGACTTTCACAATCACAGAGTAACACCAAGGATTCATTAGGTTTTTGAATTTGTTTTACTCAATGTAGAAGCATGAAGTTCCATCAATCTCCTAGATCTTGATGTCGTCTTTAGATAGTTGAGCATCGATGCACTCAAATCCAAAGAATGAAGGAATCCCATTACTGCTTGTTCCACTTATTATATCATTGTAGGAGATTGGCATCTGGGGATCTATAGATCTTCCATGTTGATTCGTTGTCAAGGATGGGAACTGCTTCGCCTCTCTGTCAACTCCATCGTGGCATTTGAGACCAGTTCTCCACATTTTGCAGCCCTCTTCCACAGTTTGTGTATTGCAAGTTCAGTCCTAAGTTTCATGACCCCTCGTTTTGTAGGGTAGATGCCCTTCCACGGATGCTTGAACAATTCTGTCTCTGACTCCTACTATAGGGGGTCGGGCACTGTTCCCTTTAATTTTGTTGCAGCCGCCACGGTCTCTCCCAGCGAACCCTACCACCATCGCACCACGAGGCTAGGTATTTTTGCTTGTGGATAAAATTAACTTCTAAGAATACATTGCATTATTTCAGTGCTTGCTAAAACTCTAGATTTTTAGATGTAGTTACAATAGTGAAGAGTAATTCAAAAACTAGTTTCCTAATAATGAGGATGCCATTGTCATGATTTGAAGCATTTAAAATATTGGGTCAAAGCACTAACATTCATCATGATGAACTTCCTAGACCCAAAGTAGTGCTTTGTTCATTGTCATTCTAATGTGACCATTTAGGATAACATTCTGATAAATTAGGTTTCGACCATAGTTGACACTTGAACCTGCGTTGATTGTGTCTAAATATCTGATTTGATTTTCTATAAATTGGTTGTTATGCATCAAGATAAGTGGACGTGGATCATTTATTTTGAATCTGAATTTGAATGTGGTGAAATTGCCAGATCTGGGCAGACAAAAAATAGAGGGCCAGCACACGATTTTTAATCATCGCAAGGAGTAAATCAAGTGCTGAGTAAATTTTTTGTCCATGAATATATAAACGGAGTATAACTGAAGGGACAAAAAATGGGTTGGAAACGGTTGGAGCTCGATTGTATGGTTTTGAGTTGGAAAGCAAGGAGAAAGATGCTTTAGTCTAGTCCACTTGTGTTCATTGCACATGGATATGAAACAAGTGCATACAATAATTAATTACACCATACTTGCCGTAGTTAAGGGAAATCCTATCACTTCTATGTTATGACGGCAGACAGTTGCCTCTTTCCAATTGGTCGATGGTTATACTTATTTTGGTCTCGCTCTCTAAATTTGCCGTGAAGCTAGACCCACCAAATGCAGCCCTTAAACTATGTATCTCATATCTGAGAAGAGATTCTCGGGATGTATGGGACCCGTATTGAGTGGAGTGAACTTCTACTATGGACCAACCACATGGTGTAAGGAGTTTGATACGTTTCTTCCAAGGGAATGGTCGAGGTTGATGGCAGTCGTGTAGCAAACAACTGCTAGAACTACTACAATTGGACCACCTCACTCCACTTGGAAATCCATCAGCCAACAGACAACAGACAGGCAACAGGTGGTGACGAAGAGGTCGGGGGGGGGGTGTGGACGGTCGAAAGTGTTGTTTCTATTAGCTGTGGGGTGGGCGAGTGAGAATGGGAGCAGTTATCTAATCTCAATTCATATTCTGGACCTAGCAACTTGCTATCCTGCTGGCGACATCTGCCCACCCGCTCTTTCTGCTGCTTACAGTGACTCCTTAGGCGCCCCACACTTGTTAGCTAAAATAGGGAAAGGAGGGTCAGTGGAGGATACTCACTCTCCTCTCCACTCATCACTTTGTATAAGCAAGCGTAGAGTGGCGAGCAGGCAGACAAGTAGTATATGCACACAATATTGGCATGCATTTGGATATGTTGATATGTATGCATTCGTCTTTGTTTTTTGGCCGTTTATCTTTTATGATGATTCGGTCGCCAAACCGAACGAAAAGTAGTTCTGGTTGATTCCATATGGCAGACGAGTAGTGATTACGAGGTTTTGATGGAAAGGAGGAGAACCCTCCACCACTGAAAGCTGTTGAAGCATACAGTTGATTTCTTCTACACCTCCCGAGCAACGTATACCGACGCTAACCTCTTCTTCTATTTCTTACAACTACCCTTTTCACATCCTACAGACTATTTATTTTGTTCTCGTGAAGAAATCATATAATATGGGGGCTGTACAGCTTTCCGGCCAATTAACTGATGTCAAGCTAAAGCAACTCGTAGGTTGTTCAACATAATCAACATGCACATGTTCAAAGCAACAAATCAGCAGAAGAAATCGAATTATATTACAGTCCCGACAAACTAAACAGCTGGGTTGGCTTCGACACGATACCACTCCCTTAGTCTACCATCTGGCCCCTGGGTTGGCTTCGACACGCATAAACGATACACGCACTCCCTTTTCGTGAAGTAACCAAATCCAACTCACTCTCAACTCAAAACCCAACCAGCTAACTAACCAATTGCAAACAGCTGAATTGAGAGGAGTTGAGTCGAGTAGAGTGGAGTGGAGTGAAATGGAGTCCAGCGGACTGAATTTGAGTGTGCCTTTGTGTTGTCTCTTCTCTTTACCTTTTTCTAATCGAGATCACACCCGGCCATATTAGTGAATATCGTCTGAGCAATATAAAAAAGTCCAAATCCGTGTTAGAATTGGAATCTGAGATATTGTTTCGTTTTTTTATTTTCTTTCCTATTTAGTTTAGAATTATATTCTCATTATCTTTTCTTCTTGTCGTACTCCTAATATAGGTTGGTCTATCTTTTGGGTCTATAAATAGAGTACTAGACATATGTTATAGATGACTAAACAGAGAAGTGGGAAAGATAGTTAAAGAGGAGAGAGATCGACAGTAGGTTAGGAAATTATATTGCGGGCACATGATTGTGAGAGAGCAACAATCCTAGTAATCTTTTTAAAAATTTTGCGATCTTCTTCACCAACTTTATTCTCTCGCTGGTCGTTCTTTTGGTAATTATTCATTCCATTGACAAGGGTCATTATTGTTCTTCTCATACATGCTCAGACTTAATCTTGGATAACATGTTTTTCTTAGGTTTGAAGCTTCCGCAAATGTCTTCAGTAACATGTTAGATTTGTGAGATACCGGATGGAGAGAGAGGTATTGGAGAAAAAATGAAGACATATGGGTGGAATGAAATGTGTCCCGCAGCTACTTTGTATCATGAGATTCCTCTTGTTTGAATGTTACCAAAATGGTTGGGATTCTAAATAGAAATGAAAAGAAAAGACCTATCAATAGAAGGGCTCGAATGTGCTCTTGATAGATATTTTTATCACGATGTCATGTATACGATTTGGGCCATCTTGTAGCTAATTACATGACTTGTAAGAAGGTTATGGAAAACATGAATTTGGGGCTTTATATGAATGTTGTGGATCTTCATTAGGTGGAGTGGTCCTCAATATTGGTTTCACAGTGTGAGAGAGCATGGCCCCATTGCCCATTTGATTGGTTTGGTGTAAGTCATAAGTTACGTGAAACTCATTTTCTAATAAATCTAGGTTAGTTTTCAAAACTTAAGTTCCATTACCTTCCATATGATTGGTTTGTTGTAAGTGTAAATATATTGGAAATCGATATTTTTTATTAATTTATATTTAATAAGTAAGAACAGTAAAAATATAAATAAAGAATTTTATCTTGAATAATCATAATATTTTTAAATCATGATAACCCCAACAAGTAGTTATAATGCTGATGTTGCTCCTTTAAAAAATATTTTAGTGTGATAAAGTTATTATATTAATAAAATAATATGATTAACATTACAACACAATATTTTATTTCACTTTGTATGCATAAAATATTGTAATAATTTATACATTTTGTATGTTTGATACATTTGGTTTATCATTGTTTAACATAATGTGTAATATTAACTACTACTATATTCTGCCCACGACTATTGTTAGTTATCATTTTTCAGATCATATTGTTTAAATATGAAAATATTTTTACTGTTCATATGTCCGCACATTGGTTGAAGGAGGGGGACAATAACTCAAGTTATTTCCATGCCGTCGTCAATCAGAGAAGGCACAAGAACACTATGACACAACTCAGGGGAGCAGATAGAAATTGGGTTACTGATGAAGAGGAGTTAATGGCCATGGTGTTAGCTCACTTTCGAAGGGATTTGACGGCGTTAGACTGACAAGCGCCGCCTAACGTGCAAGCCTTCCCGGGGAGGTTCAAACCGGTGGACAGTACTGCTTATACGAGGCTGGGAGGCAGTCCTATTGACGAAGAGATTGATGCAGTTGTTAAGGATTTGAACCCAGTCAAGGCACCCGGGCCTGATGGGGTCAATGGGGACTTCATCCAGCTGCACTGGAGCACGGTTGGACAGAGTATTACAAGAACGGTCAGGGAAGTGATTTCCTCAGGGACAATTCTAGCTAAACTGTGTAAATTAACAATAATCCTCATTCCCAAAGTGCCAATGCCTGAAAGATGTGAACAACTGAGACCGATCACCTTGAACAACGTAGTGAAGAAAATCATCTCTAAGGTAATCGTGGAGAGATTAAAAAGCCTGACCCTGGAGTGGATCTCGTTCAATCAAAGTAGTTTCGTGCCCGATAGACGTATCATAGATAATATAGCTGTTGTTCAGGAGCTTATTAATGTGATGAAGCGGAAGAGAGGAGCGCAGAGCATGGCCATTAAAGTTGACCTCACTAAAGCTTATGATCAGATGTCATGGGACTTTGTACTCGACACCATTACAAGGATTGGGCTACCTATGAAAATTATCAATTATATCATGTGCTCTATAAAAGGAGGAGAGACATCGATTGTTTGGAATGGCAAAGCCTCAGGTATGTTCATGGCCAGTAGGGGGCTTCGGCAGGGAGACCCTCTGTCGCCTTATCTGTTTGTCTTATGCTTGGAAAGGTTGTTCCAACTCATTGAGCTAAAGGTACAGAACGGTGAATGGAAACCTGTAAAAATGGGTAGGAATGGGCCCACTATCTCTCATGTGTGCTTCGCTAATGATCTCATTCTTTTTGCACACGCATCTAAAAAATATATAAAGACGATTCTAAGCTACTTCAAAGAGTTTGAGGCTGTGTCCGAACAAACAGTGTCACACTCAAAGACTAGAGTTTTCTTTTCTAAGAGCGTGGACAGAAGGATAAGAAGGAAAATCAAGCACATCTATAATTTCCAAACTACTGATGATTTGGGAAAGTACTTAGGGGTCCCCATCCTTCACAAGAGTGTGGACAAGACCACATATGCAGAGGTTTTGGAGAAAGTTAAAGGGAGGACTGCTGCATGGGCTGCTAGAAGCATGTCCTTGGCAGGTAGGACGTGTTTAGCAAAAGCCACTCTTACGGCGATGCCAACTTACGTGACGCAAACAGCACTGCTACCAGCCCGGCTGTGTGATAGAATAGACAATATGATTAGGAGGTTTGTCTGGTGGGGTTGTCATAAAGCCAACCCAATGGCGCTAGTGGCATGGGACAAGGTTACTTGTCGCAAAGAAGATGGAGGACTGGGAATTAAGAGCATGAGAGAATGGAACCAAGTGTTATTATACAAGCATGCATGGGAGATGAGCATAAATTGCAATTCGGTTTGGTGTAAAACCATGAGGAGGCATTACGACAAGGCGGTTAATGGAAAATGTTCTCATCTGTCCAGGCTTGGCAGAACGGCTATAGCGGCGAGACCATTTATTGAAGAGAATTCCTATATTATCCCCATGAATGGGCGTAGCATCAATGTGTGGGAGAACGGGTGGTGGAGGGATGGGCCACTACTGAAACATCATACTAGTCGTCCAATACTTGTCGAGCTTGCAGACCTGAAAGTATGTAGTTTGGTTAATCTGGAGTGAGATTGGGACGCCGACTTCCTTGAGGACTGGCTGCCCGCACATCTAGTCAGTGACATTATGTGACTGAGAGTCCTGTTCGACTGGGATGGAGAAGATGTCTGTGTATGGCGGTATACAACAAATGGAAACTACTCAACCAAGACTGCATACAAGGCGTTGAGAACTGGTAAGGGTCTACTACCAATGGGAAATGGATGGAAGTTTGGAAGGCTACTGCTGCACCTCGATATAATTCATTTGCTTGGCTGATGATGCATGAAGTGATCCTCACTAACAAGAGGATGGTCCAGCGACACCTAGCCCAGAGTAGCTCTTGCGTCGGCTGCAATTCTGAAGAGGAGACCACGATCCACACTATTAGAGATTGCCAGTATGTGAAATAGGTTTGGTTGAACCTATTGACAGGAGGAAATAGCCAGAGGTTCTTCGAGGAGAAGGATATTAGAGAATGGATCCACCAGCAGCTCCAGGAGGGTGAAGAATTTACTTGTCTCTTTCTCACTGCCTATGCGCACATCTGGTTCTACCAGAACCGACATATCTTTGAAGGTGAAAGGAGACACACATACCAGTAGGTCAACCACATTAGAAAGGAGTGGAGAGCAGAATTGGAAGCATTTCACAGACCACCGAAGGAACTATGTACGACCGAGAAGGTCAGGTGGGAGAGACCAGGACTTTCAACCACCAAGATGAACTGCAATGCTACAGTGAAGGAGAGGAGAGCGGCCATCACTGTTGTAGCACGGGACATCGAGGGGAAATGGCTGAGAGGCTTGGCCGAGAACACTGAAGGTGAGGATTTGGTTGGTGATGAACTAAATGTGATCTGTATAGCCATGGAGTTGGTTAGTCTTAACAATTGTGGGTTTGTCATTATTGAATCAGATTCACAAACCGCAGTAAGATTAGTGTCCGAAGACAAGGAGAAGAATCCTAGATATGCAAAGTATTTGTCCAAGATCGAATATTTGCGGAGACCTGAATGGAGACTGACTTATATCGCTAGAGAAGGTAATTTTTTTGCGGATGGGTTAGCCAAATTTCACTTAAAAAACAACATTCGGTCTAAGGGGTTTACCACCCCACCTACTGAGATTTGTAATCTCATAGCTAGGGACCTTTGTAATGGTAGTAGAACTACCATGTTTAATGTTGATTGTATGATTAGTGATTGTAATTTGATTTTGTCGTTCACAAGAGGAGGGAGGAATGAATCAGATTGCCTCCTGACTTTTTCAAAAATAAAATAGATAAATCAGATTTTTTATCACATGATGAGATGTGATACTTTTTCATAATTTTCTATATTTTTTATTTTATAAACTGCATTGATAATGGTGATTATAGAGTAAAATATTTTATATAGTGTGATTATAGTATATAATATTTTGTCTAGTATGTTATGATTTTGGCAATAAACCATATCCAAATAGTTAATAATTTTTAGTCATAAAATACTTTACATGTGTCATTTTTGAAGAAGGAACATTATAATAAACAAATTATTGTTAGTTTTTTTGAAACTCATTTTCCTCTCTTGTTAAGAAAAACTCAGGAACTATGTTTTGTGTATAAGTTAGTAACTCGTGGGAAGTCACAAAACTCAACTTCTAGTACTTAATTAAATGCAGCACGAAAAATTAGGAAAGGAACTTCAATTCATAAATTCTATGAACCAGTTATGGCAAATCTATTAGATCATTTAGGGGAAATGACATTATATGTTATTTTCTGTGTAGACATACATTGAGGACTCTGATGTAGAATTCCATTAACCAAAGCTTTACCATCCTAAATTTTTTTATCTGGGTTTGATCCTGAGTATCCAGGATGTGAGGCCCTCTTTATGTAGTGCCCGAGCTGCTATGCCCATATATTATTTTATTTGTACATACCAAGGTTGGATGATATTAGTGGTTTTGGCTAATCCAAAATGCTTATGGTGCATTATTTGGGCGAGTTTCACTTAGTTGTACCTTTATGGATGCAACTTAAGATAATTGAAGTAAACATAAAAATGTGTTAAAAACTTATTAGATTCATATGACAAATATACATTCTTTACATGTTATTATCTCTAATTTATTATTTATGTAGTCTATCTATTTAGTTCATGTTAATATTTCCAATTATTATTTTTTAAATCTAAGCTTCATGCTTTACTTGTTAATGTTAACTTCCATCAGTAATTTCTTCATTAGTAATTTCTCACTTCTAAAATTAGCATATTTCTTCTCTATTTATGGGTGATTAATTACTGACCGATAACTTTATCTCACGAGTAGTTTAACACGATTTTGGTTCTAATTAACAACTGATATACCCCAAAGACAAGTCTTGGCAATTGTGTGCCTAGTAGTAGGTGTGGACACTTTATTTGTAGGTGGGAGCTCAAGGTGTGTAGCAGTATGATTATTGCATGTACTCGTGTCATAGGGAGTTTCTTAGGTATTTTGGAGTTTGTCATCATGCTCCTAGTGTTCCATATATGGATTGATTTAATTAATGGTGTGCTTGTACTTTTAAGTTATAATTTGAACTACATGGGGCATATTTTACTTGAACATGATGTAAATTTGATGCTTATATATATTATTGCACGCTTGCTTACAATTTGAATTGACATTTGAAAATTATACTAAATATTGAGTGGTGGATTTTCTTGTTGATTACGATTTTCTTCATAACTAAAGAAAAATTTAGTTGTATTTTCTATATCAAATATAAGGTTGACTTTGATTACAATAAGTTGTGTATATTTGTTTTATATCTTATTTTCATGTAACCCTGACACATAATTATAAAAGAAGTCTATATGTTAGGAGATGTCTATGAAATATGGGATATGATGATCTGTTGGAATACTCAATACAAAACTTTATAACATAGATTCAAGATAACGATCAATGTGTGGTTGTGCATCATTTGGGTATCCTTTCGATATAAATCTTGAGACAAAAGCAATATGACATGGGTTTTTAGGATATCGTTTGACAATTTGAATATGGGAACACACGTGTTCCTTCAAAATTTAGAGCAAGGCTGACAACGATGTGTTGTTGAAGTATTTTAGGTTCATAGGACGTGAGCGCGCCTTTGACAGGAACCCATGTTTCACATAGTTTTGTTTGATCTGATTTGGAAGAATAGATTGTAGTTTTGGATTTATTACTGGAAATCAGTTATTCTCTATGATGAAGGTCATGTGGCGAATTAGTCCTCAAACTAGGCATTTGAAATGGAGTATTTACTGATTGATACGCCAATGTCATATTAGTTCTTTCCTTTTTTCTGGAATTGTTATTTAACTCTCTGTTTGTGATCATAATTATAGAAGTTATAAGGATTTTTACTCTAATATCATAAGCATAGAAGTTATATAGATTCTTACACTAATATCTTGAGCATAGAAGTTATAAGGATTCTTACTTTATTTAAATCTAAATTTCAATGTGCTGAAATCTTGATAATTTGGACATGGGTTGTCAATATACTATTTTTTGTTTAAAGAGCAACTTCAATAATGAGGAAGTTTTGTTGACCATGAATACTTAAACGAAGTATAATTGAAGTTACAATTTTTTTTGAATGAGAATGGCTGGAGCTCGGTTGTATGGTTTTGAATTAGAATTCGAGAAGAAGTAATCTTTAGTGCAGTCCACTTGTGTTGGATGCACATGAATATGAAACAGGTCTATCCTATGTTTACACTATACTCTTTGTAGCTACTGGAAGTCTTATCACATTTTTATCTGATTCAAAATGATCCGAAATTATTTTTTCATAGATTCCATCATAACATTTAATTTCACGACTTCTGAACAGTCAACTCATAATTGACCAAAAAATGACTCGAACACCCGAGTTGTCACCCCCTATATATTATTGGCACAAACAATCGCCTCTTTTCAATTGATTGGCGGTTATATTTTATTTCAGTTGCGTATCCTGGGAGTTGTCGGAGCTTTAGCCCCCCTCCCCTAAAAAATACTTAAATGTTCCTATAAAATTAAAATATACTAGTAATACTTATATATAAATATAGTTTGCAGTATGTTAGACAAAAGAAACAACTAGTTTGAGTGGTACTTCCGTTATGTAGGTCGTGCATGTTCCAATTCGGATGAGCACATTTTTAATATTTAAGGCTTCTTTTGTAAACTTACCCCCCCCCCCCCCCATTATACATTTTTGGTTCCGCCCTTGCTTAATTTTGTCTGGCTGTTTCAGTTTGCCGTGGAGTTAGACCCACCAAATGCAGCCCTTAAATCATGATCCGATATTTGAGAGTGAAAGATTCTTGGGATGAATGGGACCCGGACTGATTGGAGTGGATTTCTACTCTGCACCAACCAAACAGTGAAGAGAATTAGGTACGTTTCTTCGCTTCGAATGGACGAGGCTACGGCAGTCGTACAGCCACAAACGGCTGCTACAACTACTACAATTGGACAACCATAGCCCACCTGGAAAGCCAACAGCCAACGCCAACAGACAGAAGACACGCAAGAGGTGATGGCGAAGAGGTCCCGATTCATGTTCTTGGCTACCCTGCTCGCAAGATCTGCCCACCCGCTCCTTCTGCTGCTAAAAGTGATTCTCAGTTTCCTCTTCACTCATCACATTGTATAAGAAAGCAAAGAGGGGCGAGCAGACAGACAAGTAGTATATGCAGACAATATTGGCATGCACTTGGATATGTTGATATGTATGCAGTCGTCTTTGTTTTTTGGCCTTTTAATTTTTATGATGATTCGGACGCCAAACCCCAACGAAAAGTAGGTTTGGTTGATTCCGTATGGCCAACAACGAGTAGTAAATACGACATAACGATGGAAGAGGAGAAAACCTCCACCACTCAGAGCTGTTGATACTTGGCAGCGTACAGTTGATTGCTTCTACACCTTCCAAGGAACGAATACCAACGCTCTGAAAACTATTCCTTATCCCTCAACGTCTTCTAATACTTCTCATACTCTACCCTTTCACATTTATTTTGTTCCCGAGAAAATATCACATCATGTGGGTGCTATACGGCTTTCCGGCCAATTAATTAATGTCCAGCCAAAGCAACTAGTAGCTTGTTCAATCTTTCATCCTGGGCAAGAGCTAAGCAACAAACTAGAAGAAGAAGCCCAATCAAATCACCAGCCTCCACAATATACAAGTATATAAGCAGCCGGATAGCTCCTCATCATCTGGTTGCCGCGATACCATCTGCACCCTGGGTTGGCTTCGACACACCCACAGGATACGTAAACTCCCTTTGCGTGAAGTAACCTAATACAACTCACTCATTCCCAGCTCATAACCCAACTAACCAACTGCAAAAAACTGACTTGAGTGGAGTAGTGTGGAGTTGAGTGGAGAGAAGTGGAGCCTACCAGACAGATTTGGAGGGAGTACTCTTTGCGTTGTTGGCTAGCTTTGCCTTTTCTTTTTCTCTTTTTTTGTAATCGAGATCACTCCCGGCCACTAATTCCACCACAACACCGCACGTCGTAACAGGCCAGATATTGTTAGATACCGGATGATATTAAAGGGAAGATAGAGGGAAATGGTTGGACTGAGATCACGAAAATCCTCTTACTTTTGCCTATTGCGAAAAAGACCACATTCATTGTTACCGTTCCATGTGACGGTGCTGTGCCACACATATCATGGCTGTCAACTTCACAAAGAGTTAGGCGTTAGTTCAGTCATTTTTATGATCCTATAGTTGAGATAATCTGGAAAATTGGAACAGGGAAACCAAACCCTGTGAAAAAGGTAGGAATGCAAAATTGAAACGAAAAGAAAGGAATGAGTAATAGACGGAAAAACATATTATAGGACTGGTCTTATAATAAGTTGGCAGGATCTGAAGCCGGTAGTATAGGATGAGTCGTATACTTATTCCATAGGATAGCCAATCAAAATACAATATTTCTTTCTTACTCCTCTTCAAAATCCAATCCCATAAAAAAATTGAGCAGAGAGAAACACCCCCTATATAGTATAACGAAATTCTATTGGATCCTATCATATTTTTATAGGACATGTCCTATAGAATGAGCATCGAACGTACAATACCTTATGATATGCCTTACGAATAGGGTATCCCATCCATTGATGGGTGACGCTGAATTCATAACTGTGTTTGGGAACAAATTCAACCTGGACTAGGGCCTATCTTTTGGTGCCATGTGGGTTGGGTCAGTCTGGATCCAAGTTCAATCACATTTATTTGATTTGGGGATGAAACCAGATAATGGGGCCATTTTCACGAACTAAATCCAACTATCCATATGAACTAAACCCTACCAACCTAGATTAGGTTTCCAAAATATATTTAGGCATGTCGTTTGCACGAGGGAAAGCATCATCTTTTCACACTTCTTGCCTAGTCAGCACTGGGTATACATGTTAGAAGAGGCTTGTGACACGTTTCACTCCAGACCCCCTCACCCACTCTCATGTTATTGTTCATCCTGATCTATAGTTAGATTAGTGTGGTTAGTGGAAGCCTTCTACAAAAATTCCTTATGAGTGATATTGGTTGCTTTGTTTCTCTTGAACTCATTTTGCCTCATCGTGTGCGACATCTTGGACTTCCCATCTTCCATGCTCTCCCTCCCAAGCTAGGGTTGGCTACTAGGCTGACCCAATTAGCACCGACCTACAATAGGATTCCTTGCTTGTGATTCATGATATCCGTTTCATCTTAGTCTCGTCCTATTCCATTCTAGAATATGATTACAGACAAGACGAGCATGGAGGGGAGAATTCACAGCTTTCCACAAACATTGAATTGTATGGAAAAGTAGTAACCAACTCTCATCTTCTTTGTCCCAGTGCTAAGACTTCCACCAACTATCACTATAAAAAATTTGGCCTTTATTGAAGAACATTTGTAAGGAACCGAAAATCGTGAATAATGATGTCTATTTGTGAGGGATCATCCTTCAAACATGGGACCAAATCCCTCAATCGTATTTTTTTACATCCTTAGACCTTTTATGTGAACACTAATCCCTCACAAATACATTACTCACTAATCACCCCGTGAAAAATGCCATGTCAAATATTTCCCTCCATCTCATAACCCTTCCCTCCATTCTAAAAGACAACATTTGCAAATGAAAAAAAAAAAGATAATCCCTCCCCTCTCACGGCGTGCTCCCTCCCACGTCGTGCTCCCTCTCACGTCGTGCTCCTCCCGCGCCGCACTCCCCCTAGCCGATCACGGGGTGCTTCCGTTCCTTCCTCGCCCTAGCCGCCGACGCCCCCAACACCTCTACGGTCGCCGCCGACAGGTGCCCTCGCCTCCATTGCGCCGACAGCTGCCCCCAACTCCACTACGGTCGCCGCCGACAGTGAGTGCACGAGGTTGCCGCCGCCGACAGGTTCTGCCCCAACTCTTTATTTCTATTTCTACCCCTTTCTTCGTACGATCTTCTCTCTACCTTTTTCCCATTTTTTTCCTATTTCCGTTTTTTCTTGTAAACATGGAGGAAGTCTGAACGCTCAACATGGAGGGCAAGAAGAAGAAGCGCGGCGGTATCCTCCTTGCTCGACCTGACTACAAGAAGGTCTACGTCACCCTGCTCATGCTGCTACCCATTCCGACGAACTTCTTCCCCATCCTACAGATCGAGGAGGAGCGGTGCAAGGCTCTGGAGCAGTAGCAGAGGGGGCACAAGGGTAAGTTTGTCATGGTGGAGGAAGCCAAGGTGAAGAGGCCCTGGATCGATGAAGAGGACGAGGTCGTCGAGGTGGGAAGGAACAAGTGGGATAGGGAACACCGGGGAAGGCGTGATAAGATGGAGTAGCTGAAGAAGCGTCTTGCAGCATGCGGTTCAGGAAATAGATGTGCATCTGCTGAGGTTTGATGTAGCTGCTCATTAAGTGTTTGCTAAAATGTTCCTCAGAGTATAATCTCTTGTCAAAGTTTCTAGGGCGTTGGGATTAACAATAATTAATAGTTCTATGCTTCCGGTAAATCTCCCTTCTTTCCCGACGGTCTAAAAACTCTAGATAGAAATGCATCCCCTAATTTCAAGTGTGTTGATGGTGTAGGGATTAGATTGCGTAGATACCTACCTGAATGTTAAATTTTTTGGACAGGAAGTGCCTATTTCATAAAAGAGTGTGTTGATGGTGTAGGGATTAGATTGCGTAGATACCTACCTGAATGTTAACTTTTTTGGACAGGAAGTGCCTATTTCATATATGTATTTCATCCTAATGCCTAATGATAGTAGGGTAATGCACTGATTTATTGTTGCATTTCACAGGCTCTTTATCATGTATTTGGTGAACTTCTTGCTCAGTTTGATATTGTTGTGCTTGATTTACATTAATATCCCACGACTCTCAATTGCATCAAATAATCATTATTTTTATTGTTCCATGTCTATTTATCAATGATTTTGGAATTGATGATCTTTTTGTTGATTTCAAGAAAGTGACAAGAATTGACTCAGCTCACTATTACTGATATTGCTATCGGTGGTACCGACAAGTGTATAAAGTAGAGGATTGATCATTTTGGTCTCCTTGCTCCTGAGGCCATAGACGGAAGGTAGTTGAGTGCCTGCATTAGATTCCACATGAGTTGTAATTTGCATGGTATTGAATTATCTATATTTTGCAGTTGTGATGAGGTTACTGCATCGAGAAAGATACTGGAGAAGGTCAATTTAAAGGGATACCAGGTACACATTAGTACCTCTTGCTGCATTTTTTTGTCATTTATTGCTTCAACTTAGTTATAGATTTAAAAATCTTCACCGATTTGGATATCTTCTATGTTTTTGTGGGTTCCTTTCCATCTCACGACACCATTTTAAAACTTAAGAAAATGCAGACCACATGGAAGCCAGTTGTAGTTTGCAAGGTTGGCTGTCTTAAAATATAACAAGTCTTTTCACTTGTTCCAAGCAGAAGTTAGGTGAATGAACTTCATGTAATGTATAGTGGGTTTATTTTTAGATTCCTTTGAAAGAGAATCAATCAAAGAATTTAGATATTTTATAGAGCTGAAGTTGTAAGCTAGTTTGAACTATTACTTGACATAATCAAAATCTGGATTGTTATATTTCTTGAATATAAAAACAAAAATGCCTAATTGATTGCAATTATATCTTAAGATTGCCAAATTGAACTATGACGGAAGTTGTACAATCTAAAGCACGAATGCTAGTCATTATTATAGATGTTCATTGGTCGACATTGTAGTGTAAATTCTAATGTGGGATTCCAATGTGTAGATCGATTGTAACGTGGTAATAATTATCTTCTGATAAAGGACCATTTTTGATTATTCAATATGCCATGTTGTTTGGAAAATTTCATATTATGGTTTACCACTTAAACGGGTTAACTCAGTCGCATGTTCAAATATTTAAAAAAGATTAATTTGAAGGACCCACAACATAGCTGGGCAGAATTGAAGGATCAATGGAGTCGACCCAACATGGTTGGTATTGACTATTGAGGCTTAGATGCTAATGATGAACCAACATAAATGACCCTATCAGGGACATTTTTTGTGTAATCTTCTATATGTGAAGCATGATTGTGTGCATGCCGCCTTGGCGGACACTTGAGCTACTGATCCTGGGTGTCCAGCCTATTAGGCGTTTGGGTGGTCCAAGCTGCTGCCTAGGCGGCTGCTGGGCCTATATTGGGCTCTTTTTTGTTTATTCTTTGTTCTCATTTCCCCATTTCTCTGTTTGTTATGTATTGTCATTCTTTAATTACAATCTTGTTTTTCCTTTTTCTCATGGCTCACCAAGCAGAACTTTGTTGTTGCATGCTCCTCCACTTTTCAGCATCTTTTTTTTTTAATCCTCAGCTCAACCAAGCAGCAAGATGCTACCATGCTAATGAACTTTTGAGTTTCAACTTACTGCTGCTCCACCATCATATAGTTATGTTTCCCCTAATTGCTCTACCAAGCAACAACACTGCTGCTCCACCATCACATGATCTCTTAGTTTTTCCTAGTTGTTTTATCAATTCACGACGCTGCTTCTTCACCATCACATTATTTCATTAATCCCCTTATTGGCTCTGCAGCATATTCCTTGCTTGCATATTCATTGTCCTTACTCCCTCATTTCTATATCATGTTTATAAATGTATTTAGGCACTATATTCAGACTAAAGTGCACATAGAGTAATATATAAATACATATATAAATGTAACATAAAAAAACGCCTAGGCAGAGTTGGGTGCCCCTGGGGAACAGGAACACCTGGCTGCCTAGCCGCCTACACAACCTTGATGTGAAGCTATGTTTGTTCTTTTGTGTGTAGATACTTTGTAGCCTAAGGAGCCAACATGGCTTTCTTCTCAAGAATGAAGATCCAATTTCGGGATGTTGTCAAACCACATTGAATCTTCTTATGATGGATTTCTTCTCTTGTTAGATCCAACATGCCAGCAAAACTGATTAGATCATGGAATCAAATTTCTCCCAATATATTATATATATTAGTTATATACAAAAGAAGCTGCTTGGGCACCCACTTAAGCAGTTTGGCCCATGCACCTGAGGAATCTTGGCTGAAGCGGCTGCCGAAGCCTTTTGTTGTTAAGGAGGTGCCTTTTTCCACTTTAGCCCATTGTATCCTGCTTCACATGACCATGTTAGTCGAGTGCTTACACTTCATTAAAACTAGGTCTGGTAGGTCCCAACACCAATATATATATATATATATATATATATATATATATATATATATATATATATATATATATATATATATATATATATATATATATATATATATATATATATATATATATATATATATATATATATATATATATATATATATATATATATATATATATATATATATATATAAGAACGATTATTTGATATTCTGCACATATACAAGGTATAAACAATTAAACATACAAGAACTTCGATAATATAGTGCTCTTATCCCACCTATGCCGAACTAATGTATTACTTTAAACCTAATTGATGATATCCTACAAATACAATATTGATTTCACGGTATTATGTTAAGATCTTAGAATTGCAAAAGTTCTTTGAAAGTAATGCAACAAAAGTACTGTGATATGTGATATGTGTATATCATACTCATCTATTGTATACAATATAGACAATTTTGTACATATTTAATATTTGCTTAGCATAATGTAATGTGATATGTCCTAGTTTAATCGGATGAGTATATACTACTATAACTGTTGTTTAATGGAGCAACCAATTATAAAGGCATAAAAATTGTCTATATTGTATGCGATGAATATGCCCTAATTTAATCGGATGAGTATATACTACTGTAATTGTTGTTTAACGGTTAACAACAAGTTAGTAATACAATTTGTTTTATTTGTTGGAGATAGACAACACTATTTTTTCCATCCGTCTGTAGAGGATTGATGGAAGTTTTCAGCTGAGTGACTTTCCATGTTTCGGTCAGTTGTATGCCAACATAGTAGCCAACTCAATAGATTTCTGATGTGTTTATAAACTCCACTAGAAAAATTGAATTGAATGGTAGCCGTAGGGGGCATGGGCAAGCATATATTTGAATTGAATCGACCACAGCTGCAGCAGCCACCATCGTGCTTGTAGTGCAATTGTTAGGAGGAGGCTGTCGGTGAGTAGCTGGTGGTACAAGCGCGCCTCTCTTCTCTGCCTGCACTGCTGGCTGGACGGATGGAGGACTAGGACTTGCATGTTGTAGAGCAATAGGCAAGTACCACACACCATGACCACTCTTCAAAGCTTTTATACTTTCGAGGAGTATGCTATAGTAAAGGCAATAATACAAACTGGAGTCCTCTTATCAGCCTTCTATTTTATATTTTACAACATTCACAGGTCACACCTATATATATGGAGTTGGACGGTGGCCAATAACCCAATTACAGAGTGTGGGACTAATCCCATATATACAAAGGAATAGAATAAAAGAATAATGAATAATAAATACTTACCATTCTAACAATACCCAAGCGGTATTGTTTGACAAATCGATAAGAAGAATACTGAATTGTGTGTTTGCAACTTTGCTTGCAGTAGTGTGACCTCTTGCATCAGTATAACACATTGCATGTTTCTTAGTCAATATTTTGATCTTGATTGATGAGCCTAATTATATGAAATCTTGATTTTATTAGTGATATTATCTGAATCTGCTGTGATTTTTGGAATGAGGCCACATTGGGGACGGGGTTGAAACCTTTGTCCATATTTGTACAAACTAATGTATTGTAAGATGGCTGCTGACAATGCGGGTTTGCTGATTTCCTTTTTTTAAGTCACGAGTATCAAAAAAACTGACTGGAGTAAATTTGCAGCTAGAACCACTGTTCGCATGCTTGAGAGTTTGATTCGGCTCGCCCAAGGTATGTGGTATTTGTTGCCACCTTGTTGCTGCAGTTTTCCTATTACAGATCGATGTCAAAACTTTGTAAGTTATACTGAAATTTTATCGGTTTGTGATTCCTGATCATATTTCATCCAGCACATGCTAGGCTCATGTTCAGAAATGAAGTTACTAGGCTGGACGCAATCACAGCTATACTTTGTATTGAATCTTCAATGACGACATCTGCTATAGTGGATAGTGTCAGAAATGCTCTACATTCCAACTTCACAGATGAAATGAGTACCCAACCGTATGAGGCCTGGCATTGATGAAGAGCACCACACCATTTGAAGGAATATGGAGACATTACAAATCTTAAGAGTTTCTAGCATGACATGTTGATTGTCATCAATCTCAAATTTTAGAATCATATGTATTCGTTATTTATATCAACGTTGAGCACGCAATGTATGGAGAATATTTTGCTTCATTAATAGAAATTTGTTTGAGTTCATTTAACATTTTATGTGTCATTTTGGTGTTGAAATTTCTTATGATGTCATGTGACTCTTATAAAAATATTGCTTGAGGTTATGTATATGAAGTTTTCATTTAAAATTTGATATTCACTATAGTAACAATTAATTATCATTTAACAATAATCAATAACCAAATCAGTTACAGTAGTCCCTTATAAATATATTGATGAAGGTCCAGATTGACCATCAAAATTGCATTGATGACGACCACATAGCCCCTCAAAAATAATATTAATGAAGGCATTATCCCTTCAAAAATATATTCTCCAGGACCATCCAAGTCCCTCAAAAATGTATTTATGAGAACTAAATAGTCCCTCAAAAATATATTTATGAAGGCTAAATAGTCCCTCAAAAATGTATTTATGAAGGCTAAATAGTCCCTCAATATAACATTCTTGAGGGTCAGTTGGTCTGTGACAATTGTATTCATGAGGGCCACTGGTATTTGTCACGTGAGTTCTCTTCACGGACCATTTGTGAGGGCCAGACCCTCAACCGTCCCTATTTGTGAGGGCCTGTAGAGAGGGATTTGTGACAGGACTCACTCGTGAATAATGGCCCAATTTTTACTAGTGTATGTTCTGACCCCTCTATCTTCACCCACACTACCCCTTTATGAGAAAGCTCGACAAAAGAATATCCCACTTCAAGAAAGATGGCACCGACTGACTATTTATTTAGCCTTAGTACATGATTGGTTTGCAGTCTCATACATACTTGATGATGCTATTGGTGAAGGGAAAGGTTCTAAGTTGGGGAAGAATAACCCTACAATATTTAGGTATCGTCCATACATATTCAAGGAGTTAGTAGATTTTTTTTATATTCTTCGTGATCAATGATGATGATTTTACATTTGGGAGATTTTAGGAAATTTTTAAGTAGGGGTTATACAATACTTGGCCTATATTTATCTTAATACACTTATGATCAGTGTTTGCATTGATAATTGATCCAAATTTTATTATTCTTTTGGGTTTTTCCATTCCTCTTCTTGGCATTACCATGCTGAATGTGATTTCATCTTAGGATATATTGATTCTTTGGCTAGCATTTGCTTCATGTTCACACTAGTTATTTTAGTATGTGATTTTTCCCTAAATGGTTGTTACCTTTTGTTTCTTATTTATTTCCACCTAGGTTTCACATCTCATTCCATATGGTTTAACACATTTGATGGATATAGCAACAGAACGTTGTGTTGGTGTCACATTCATGGTCTATGGCCTATGATTCAATCATATTAATTCACTAGTAAAAATTGGGCCATTATTCACGAGTGAGTCCTGTCACAAATCCCTCTCTACAGGCCCTCACAAATAGGGACGGTCGAGGGTCTGGCCCTCACAAATGGTCCGTGAAGAGAACTCACGTGACAAATACCAGTGGCCCTCACGAATACAATTGTCACGGACCAATTGACCCTCAAGAATGTTATTTTGAGGGACTATTTAGCCTTCATAAATATATTTTTGAGGGACTATTTAGCTTTCATAAATACATTTTTGAGGGACTATTTAGCCTTCATAAATACATTTTTGAGGGACTATTTAGTTCTCATAAATACATTTTTGAGGGACTTGATGGTCCTGGAGAATATATTTTTGAGGGGCTATGTGGTCGTCATCAATGCAATTTTGATGGTCAATCTGGACCTTCATCAATATATTTATGAGGGACTACTGTAAATGATTTGGTTATTGATTATTGAATGATTTATTAAATGTTAATTAATTGTTACTATAGTGAATATCAAATTTTAAATGAAAACTTTGTATACATAACCTCAAGCAATATTTTTATACTAATTCACATGACATCATAAGAAGATTCAACACCAAAATGACACATAAAAATGTTAAATCACCTCAAACCAATTTTTGTTATTGAAGCAAAATATTATCCATACATTGTGTGCTCAACGTTGATATAAATAAAGAGTACATATAGTTTTAAAATTTGAGATTGATGACAATCAACATATCATGCTAGAAACTCTTAAGATCTATAATGTCTCCATATTCCTTCAAATGGTGTGGTGCTCTTCATCAATGCCAGGAATCATACAGTTAGGTACTTGAATATTCTTCTCCTAAAAATGATAAATCATTATATTAATAGAATTTAAAGTTAATACATAAATCATAGTACAACAAATAACTTACCCTTATATTTTGGTTTTGGTCTACTCCAAGGTGCATTGTCCGTCAAAATCCATCATTAAAAGTAATTCTACCCTATCAATATAAATACAAAAAGGAATCAGAGTGAGTGCGAAGTAGAGATAAATGTAAGTGAACCAACATAGCAGCAACATGCACCCGTAAACTAAAATTATGATCATGGTAATAAAAAACCCGCCTTGAGGCTCTCGAGGCTTACACCTCTTGGTGAGGCTATCCCAAATGCGCCTCGAGGCTTACTCCTCGGTGAGAGAAGTGCACACAAGAAAAATATGTTGCAATAAAAGAGTACATTAACATTTTGATACACTATTCACTAATGGTAAGGCTTAATTTTTGATTGGAAAAAGTCCTTTCAGATGAAGCTGTGTGAGTTAAAATAGAATCTAAAGATAGATTCCAGATCAAAAGAACCACACTCTTATTTCCAATCACACAGGCATACTACATACTAAAGTTAAATACAATTAGAATGTTTATTTGATAAAACAGATGCAGCAGTTTACAAAATAAACATAAACTTTGATTCATATAATACATGAATCTAATCTTCCAATCTATATAAGTGAACATATTCCAGTAAAGAAATTCCAGTAAATATTATCTGTGGTATTATGCAATTCAATAAATTGTCTATTCAATTACATCCTCAGCAAAGCAATCCATTTTTTTATGATCCTGATTTCCCTTTCCCTCATTTTCCCATTAAATATGATGATATGTAGCTATTAATAAACGTTTATACTCATAAAGAAATATACCTAGGCAAGGAGGCACATTTTCTATCAAGCAAACCCTACTCTTCAATATATACAGATAAATACGTGCAGACATACATGTATAATATATATATGAACAGAAACGAATTCATAATTAGAGTTGAACTCAAAAAGGAAAGGGCCACAAACCAATTCAGACCCATATTACAACGCAGAATAATAAGAATAACAAATATATGTTTTTGAACAATTTCCAACAATTTGGAGCAGCTTGGACAGCCAAAAGTTAAAAACAAAGTAGATAGAGTTAGCCCATACAGAGAGTGGCCATTCCCAAGGTTATTAATATCAACATCCCCTTAAGAAAATGACTCCAAAGCAGGGGACAGAAGGGCTCTCAGTCAAGCCAGAAGCATACATCTTGAGCAGAAAGGTTTCCCTTTTTTTTGGTTAAGGCAGGATGCAGAAGGCATCTGGAGCAGAAATAGTAGGCAATAACAATATTCATCATCACAATTACTGCCATCTTTAAAGTTCGTGGAGTGTTGTTGCACAAGTAGGTATAACCTAGAGAGTGTTGGTCCACTCAGAAGTAGGCAAAAGATTCACTCTGTTCCTAAGCAAAATCTAGAACGACCACTCTATATTAATTACTCAACTATTAGTTATTTAGATAGTCTAGAAAACAGAGGTTTAATTCAAAGTTTAGACTAAACATGTGCAACTTCTTAAGCACTGACTAAACAAAAGTCACTATAAACTTTGTATCTAAAATATTATGAATTGAGGCTTGACCAAGATGACAGTGCTGATGTTTTCTTATCTATCACGAGAATTGTTCGTGAATCTAATCTCTGAAGTCTACCAATTCAACATACATTCAAACATTAATATAAAATAACAAAATACATCTCATTTCAGTTGTAAGTCAAATCAGTAACACTACTATGTACATATAAGTGGAATGTACTTAGTTTCATTAGCCACTTTTTTTTAAAAAAAAGGCTAACTTCAATATCTTAGAAGGCAATGAAAAGTAATAAGAATATGGCTAAAATGGAGATAAGCTGAAATGAATTACTTCCAGGAGGAAGATATGACAAAAATATAGTTCTATAATAATCAGATACAGTCCTCATTTTTGTTCAAATATGTCACAGGTAGGAAAAACATATACAATACTGAAATATATCTTAAACACATGAAAAATGTAAAGCCTTTAGTTTTTTTAAAATCATGTAATTTAGATCACTAGAAGTTTAATCAAGCACGTATTGAATACCTGATTTAAACGCTGAGTTCTTGGTGTGAAAGACACCGATGAAGATGTGGTTGGTGTGTTCTGCATTTGAGGATGACTTTGTCGATTATTACCAGAAGAAGGGCACCAACTTTCAACTGCAGCCTTTAATAAAGTGTACATGTTAATATTCTTATGTGTATGAATATTGAAAATAATCTATAGCTGTTATGAGTTACCTGTGGCTGAAAGATCCGTGGATGTCCATTGCCTTGTATGGAAATCCTGCCTACTCCATTCTCCCTTGAATTGCCTTGTATGGAAAGTCTGCCTACTCCATTCTCCCTTGAATTGCTTGAATTTCTTTGTCTAGAAAGTCTTCCTAAGCCATCCCCGCTTGAATTATTTTGGCTGGGAAACATGCTTACATCTGCACCATTACTTGTATTGTCTTGTATGTGAAAAGAACCCACATCCGAACTATTTGTGCCACTTTGCATGTGTAAGACACCTGTAGTATTCTGATTGGGGTATTCAGCTGCACAATCAACATTAATACCGCCATCCTATAACAAATACATCAACAATGTCAAAAAAAAATTATATATTACATTGACATAGACAACTGAATCTGAGTTACCTGTGATTGATTATACCAAGTCATTATTTGGGAGACGGAGTTCTTCAATCCATTTATTGTTTCTTCAAGTTCCTTAAGTTTATCCTGAAATAGAAAACAAATTACAAACATCGATCTAATTGACTAGTTGTAACTAATAGTTCAAGTTTAGTTATAATCCAACATACATCCTTTGCATTGCTTTCCTCAAGAAGCATTTCATATCTTAAGCGGGCAGCTTTTCCCCTATGTCCTATCTCTTTGTGCCCAATTCCAATACCTCGGATCCTAGCATTTTTGGAAGGATTTAAAACTTGCAAATAAGCATCACGTGTTAGATTATCAACACTTCTAGGATCTATTTCTTCTTGGTTTGCTACTTGGTTTTCCACAATATGAGAGATTTCAATATGTAATTAGAAAGCATCATAAAAGGAAAGCTTAAATTGAGATATCTAAGCATATGTAGCTTTGTAGACATCATAGGAAAGCAAATATCCATTTTCTAACCACTTGTGGGCTTTTGTCGTAAACTTTTTCCAAAAATTTGTTAAGAGGCACAACGGATTGATCTTCACTGACCTACACATGATAGATAACATAAATACAAGTGTCCATTATTATATGTTCAACTCCTACTAAGAAAGACAAGTGTCCATTATTAATACCATTTCTGCCCGATAACAACTCCATGGCTTTGATCCTGTGGTATGATCCATCACCTTTTTTGCTCTGTTTGCCTTGTTGATCTCGGAAATTTTCTAAACCACAAGAAACATATAATTAGAAAAAGTACATAGGTATACATGCAAGTTATATGAAACCATTGTACCTTAGACTTCTCGGTTCCCCATTCTTTAACAAGATTTTTAAACTGGTCCATATCTATGGAAGCATTTTTCTCAACTTTCTTCATCATCAATTCTGGTTCAATCTTGTACTTTTCGTAGTAATCTTTCTTTACACGTGCCCTCCACACTGTTATCCCTCTGCTAATGTGTTCATCAATGTGATTCCATGCATTAGGGTGACTGCCTAAATCGAAGTATTTCTACAAAAACATAGAAAATATTACTTTAGATATAACAATCATACAATTTGTTGGTCTTTTTATGAAAAAGATTACCTCAATAAATGATTTTCTATCTACAAAAGCTTGTTCTGGTTGTTCGTTCCACTTCAAGTCTAGATGCCATATGTGTGGTTTCCTTGCTAGCATATGACAATAACGATTCAATTTGGCGCCATTCTCCCCAATAGCATTTCCTTCATCATCCCATTGGACCTTGTGACGTGGCTGCCCTTGCTTAGGAAGTAGGCTTTGCTCACTTGCAGGCCCACGTCCATACTTCCTATTCTCCTGTTCATCCTCGACATTTTCTTCAACTGTTACATCATTTTCAATATTGTTGGACAGTAGAGTAGGTTCATCCTCACAATTTTCTTCAATTGTGGATGGAGGGACAACAATAGGTTGACTGGGTGTGTTGTTACAACTAGATCTAGTGAATCTTCTTCCTTCCATCCTTCAACTGACAAGAAAAAAAACAAATAAATTGTAGTAACAAAAGTAGTAGCTACATTTGAAAAACAAATAAATTGTGCAGAAATGTCAGTAACAAAAGTAGTAGCTACATTTGAAAAACAAATAAATTGCGGAGAATATGAGACACCAACATATGAATATTCAGCATTTGAAAAACATATAACTTGTAGAGTACCTTGGTTTCATATCCCAAAAAAGAATAATTATGTCCTAAATAAATTGCAAAGAATATGCCATATAGTAACAGTTTGCCAAAAAAATGCAATACAACATATTCCCCAAGTAAATTATTCTAGACTTGCAAACAAAATAGACAGATTAATGAACTAAACATTAGCCCCATCATTCTTTTTTTTAGTTCTATCAACAAAAGATCCCTCGGTGTCACTCCTCGTCCAAGACACATCACTAGTTACACCACCATCAATAGCTTCAGATTGTAAACCAGTCAAACAATTCTCAATAAGAGATACTTCAGAATAATCTTTAGGAGGATGCTTTAGCACTGTGCACCAATCATCAGCATTAAGATCCTGGACATAAAAGAATTGCAATGCTTGAGAAGCCAGGATAAACGGTTCCTCCTTTTTTTTATCCTTGAAGTGTTGATTTGTGTGAACCCATATTCATCAATTCGCAACCCGTTAGAAGTGCTTTCATCATACCAAGAACATATGAACAACGAAACTTTGATTCCTGGACCATAAGTTAGCTCAATAACCTCCTCTAAGTAGCCATAGTACGTGACTTCAGCATTTATAGGATTTTGATCTCTACCACTTGAATAACTTGAAGTGTCAGCACACAAATACACTCCACTATTTTGTGTAGTACATGTACTTTCAATGTTCTTTGAACGGAAACGATATCCATTGACCGAAAATCCTTCATAAGACATTCCCTCAGCACAAGGGCCTTGGGATAACCATCTCAAATCATCGCTAATACTGTTCGGCCTAATCTCTCGCATTTGCATTACCTTCATAAAAAAGTAAAACATTAATGTAATCTACACTAACTTGAACATTAAGAGTGACAACAATATTTATGTTTGAGACTTACATGCTCTTTCAACCACTTAGAAAACTCCTTTGCATGTTTTGTTTCTAGGGTCCGTGGGGCAATGTTGGGTTCCATATCTTGAAGAATACACATGTGTTCACTACTTTATAAGAAGTGTCTAAATTAATGTACAACAAATATACAAATATCAGCAAGAATTTTAGGACGTAATTAAATCTTACCTTCTGTAAACATCCAATTCCTCTTTATTGAAAAGGACATAACGATGGGCTTGTCCCAAAGTGTGGATGTCGAAATTTCTTGACACTCCAACTCTAATTGGAGATCCATCAACATTATGAGGAGTGCGGTTCAGTTTTGTCTCAAAATTATGCAAGTACCTACCACAAAATGTCAAACTTTCTTCAGATAAATAGCCACTAGCAATACAACCAGCCGGTTTAGCTTTGTTTCTTACATACTTCTTCAATTTCTTCAAGTATCTCTCTATTGGGTACATCCACCTAGTTCGGACAGATCCGACTTGCCTGGCTTCATAAGCTAAATGAATGGGCAAATGCATCATGATGGTGAAGAAAGAAGGAGGGAAGATTCTCTCCAACTGGCAAAGAGTGACAGCAATTTCTTGTTCCAATTCTTTGAATTCCTCCACATCAATAATGTTAGAGCAAAGCTTGTTGAAAAATGAGCACAAATTAGCAATAGGCTTGTACACTTTTAAGCTTATGCAATGTCTCAAGGCAACAGGTAGAAGTTGATGCATAAGAGCATGTCAATCATGACTTTTCAGCCCAACAAGTTTTCTATCAGATTTGCTAACACACCTAGATATGTTAGAAGAATAGCCATCAGGAACTTTCAACTTTTCTAACACAGACGGGAACTTATCTTTCTGCGCATTAGTCATGGTGTAAGATGCTGGAGGCAAGTAATAGCGGTCACCTGCATCTACTGGCCATAAATCTCTTCGAATGCGCATTTTCTTCATATCTTGACGAGCTTGTAAGTTGTCTTTACTTTTCTTAGAATCACCCAATAATGTGTTTAAAATATTCTCGCACACATTCTTTTCTATGTACATCACATCCAAATTGTGTCTAACAGATAAATTCTTCCAATAAGGTAGCTGGAAAAAGATGCTTATCTTATTCCAACCAGGAGGTAATGGTTGAATTTGATCTCCAAGCCTCTTGCGCTTATTCATTTTTCCAAATGTGATATTTTCATATCCATCAAATTGCCTCAATATATCTTCTCCAGATAGTGGCTTAGGTGGAAGTCGAAAATCTTTTTCACCATCAAAATTTTTCCTATCACGTCTATATGGATGATTCATTGGAAGAAAACGTCGATGGAAACCATAGCATTGCTTTTTCCCATATTGTAACCATTTTGATACAGTCTCCACATTACAATAAGGACATCCCAAATCTTTGTTACCTTTAGTGCTCCAACCAGATAAGTCACCATATGATGGGAAATCGTTAATGGTCCATAAAATCATTGCCCACATAGTGAAGTTCCTTTTGCTATATGCATCATAAACTTTGACTCCAAGCTCCCAAAGTAGTTGCAACTCTTCAATTAATGGCTCCAAGTATACATCAAGGTCATTGCCAACCATATGTGGACCTGGGATTAATAGGGACATCATAATAAATTGTTCTTTCATAAGAAGCCAAGGCGGAAGATTGAGAGGTGTCACCAACACATGCCAGATGCTATGTGATGCACTCATATTGCCAAATGCATTAAATCCATCTGTTGCTAATGCCAATCTAATATTGCGTAGTTCAGCAGCAAAGTCTGGATACTTGGCATTAATAGACAACCATCCTGGTGTTTCTGAAGGATGATGAATACGACCATCCTTACCTTTTACTTCTGATGGCCAAATCATATCTTTAGCAATAGATGAAGACATATAGAGCCTCTCTAACCGAGGTATCAAAGGGAAGTGATACATGAACTTAGCAGCTACCTTCTTTCCCTTTGTTTTGTATTGCTTTTCATTCCATCTTGAAGCACCACAAGTATCACAATTTTCTTTTGAAGCTGCATCTTTGCGAAAAAGCATGCAGTTATTTGTACATACGTCTATAGTAGAATGATCAAGTTGTAAATCCTTCACGATCGCATTTGCTTCATAGTACGTCTCCAGGAATAGACAATTTTCTTCTGGAAATCCTGAAATAATCGACTGTAACAACTTTGTGAAAGAATCGTTGGACCATCCAGATTCCTCCTTCAGAAATAGCAAGGCAACCAAATACGATAGCTTAGAATGACTTGTGCAACCTCTATAGAGTGGTTGATCCGCCTCTTTTAGTAGCTTGTAAAATCTTTGTGCATCTACATTTGCAAGTTCCTCTGTAGCTTCAGTAGAGTGGTCATTTGTTGTGTCACCCATACCAAACAAATCCTCCAGCATCTGATGCATATTGTCAGTGCTAGGCATGTTTGGTGCCACAACATGATTTCTCCTACCAATCACCTCCCCATGAAACGTCCAAACATCATAGCTATGCACAAATCCGTTTTGTAATACATGTGAGAATACCTCCTCCTCTGTTTTAAGGTATTTGTTCAAACATACCTTGCAAGGACATATTAATTTACCCTGTCTAGTTGGTATCTGATGGATAAGAGCAAACTCAATGAACTTTCGTAACCCTGCCTTGAATACATCACTTCGCACTCTGTTCCCAATATACATCCAACTCCGATCTATTAGAAAATCCATCTACATGAAGGAAAATATATAATAAGTTAAGCACACATTACAAGAAATGTATATATATATGCAATTCAAATAGTATATTGATTATATTCCTTTCAGTCTAGATATGGTATCCACACTAATTTGGAAGAAAAAGATGTGGTAGAAAATACATAATAATATGTTATATAGTATTTAACCTATCCCCTTCTCTTACATATTAATTTGTCTTATCATACTATATTTTTTCTCTTGTCCTCCATTTTCAAATACATGCAAACAGCAACACCTGTTTAAGATGTAGTCATGTAGGAGAAAGAATAAGTAAGAAAAAGTAGAAGAAAACTTGCAAATAGAAGTGGTACTAGTAGTCTAGTAGACGTGCGAGCAGGAGATGCAAGTAAGAATCTGAATTTCTGATATGAGTAACAAGGAAATAGCAATAAGAGGGGACATAGAAGTAACAAAAATTTAGATGCAATAGCAGGAATAGGAAATGAAGGAGAAATTGTAAAAAAAGAAAAGAAAAGAAGCTAGAATAGGAGACACAAGAGGAAATAGAAAAAAAATCAAAGAAACAGTAGTATAAAAGGACTGATTTTTTTGCAACAATTGCAGCAAAAGGGGGTCGAATATACAACATGAAAAAGGAAAAAGAGAAAAGGGGAGGGAAGGGAGAAGACATACATGAAGTCTATCAATATACAAGAAGCAAAAAAAGAGACAGAAGAAACACCCTTCAAGAACTGCAATAGCATAGGTACCCACCTAATCAATAATAGTTCACAGATCCATCCATCCCAAACAGAGAGACTATATAACAGGGCCAAGAGACAATCCAATCACAAAATCTTCAAGAAAATAGATCATCAAGACATCACTTCATATCATAAGATAACCAAAAGGATTCAGAAAGTAGACCCAACATCTCCCTTAGGCAACAACAACCTAATCTTAGACAAGACATTATACCTTAAATTGTTTATATCATGAGTCCAATCTTCAAAAATCACTTTATTTCAATATCACCAGATATAGTACAAAATACAAATGCATTAACTTTTGCTCACATGTCTCAACATATCCTCGATGACAGGGGAATCCTATCAATGAGTTTACACTCAACAACCTTACCCCGATGAAATCAGCTACATGGCAATTAAAGAATAAATGAATGATAAATTCATTAGAACTTGTACACAGCAAACATATAGAAGTATAGAAAAACCCTCTTTTTTTAGGTTGTTCATCACTGAGATGTTGTTTCTAGCAATCTTTCATAATAGGATTTTAAATTCTCATGTAGGATCATCTGAATTAAATACCAAGAAAGTTTACCATACCATCTTTGTGCACATTTAGCATCAATAGAATGTCTGTCATGCCCATGGAAAGCTTCAGACATGCATTCAACATTTCAGAGGTCTGCTCTGGTTGAGAAGTCTAGGCAGAAGCCTCAAGAAAGAATGGGTGTTCTTAGTAATGTGGGTTCCTCCTTATTCCCTTTATTGTTAAAAAAACATTTGTATATTTGTCTTTTTTCCTTTACCCCCTCCATCTAAAATAATACCCTTTCTTTAACATGTGGTTGTGATGCAGGCCCAAAAAGCCAATAACTATGGTAATGATCCTCTGCTAAGTGTAGATCTGTACCTGGAGATTAATTAAAGGCCGACTGCCCAGGGCTCCCATGGGACACATCCATTCCTAATATAATAGTTGGCTCTTAGGAGATCTTTGGCATGGATGGAAGATGCTCAGTTGTGGTGAACTTCTCTACAGGCTTATTCAGGATCTCATTCGTTGTGGAAACATTAAGTGCGTTGTCAGTAAATTTTTTTATGTATTTCGTTTAACTAATTTAAACAAAATACATTAAAATATTTTACTTACAACACCCTTCATGTTTCCACAGCGAATAAGATCCTGAATTGTGCAGAGAAGTTCACCACAGCTGAGCATCCTCCATCCATGCCAAAGATCTCCAAAGTGCCAACTATTATATTAGGAATGGATGTGTCCCATGGGAGCCCTGGGCAGTCGACCTTTAATTAATCTCCAAGTACAGAGCTGCGCTTAGCAGAGGATCATTACCATAGTTATTGGCTTTTAGGTCATGCATCACAACCACATGTTACAGAAAGGGTATTATTTTAGATGGAGGGGGTAAAGGAAAAAAGACATATATACAAATGTTGTTTTAACCATTAAGGGAACAAGGAGGAACCCACATTACTAAGAACACCCATTCTTTCTTGAGGCTTCTTCCTAGACTTCTCAACCAGAGCAGACCTCTGAAATGTTGACAATGACTTAGTGTGCCTCTGCAAAATGCAAAAACACCAGGCTATATTATACTTAGTACCAAAAACAAAACATTCAAAAACAACACAGTGAGAAAACAGAACAACACTCGTACAAGTGACCATAAATAGCAGTAAGAAGAAATCTTTTATCCCCGAGCAATTCAAACAGTATATTGATTATATTCCTTTGAGTCTATCTAGGTATTTATATTCCTTGATTATATATATATAAATAATCAAGTAACCTGATATAGGTCTGGAGTAGTAAACCAAAGTCAATCTATTCTTGGATTTGGAAGAATCCGCTGTCTATACGGGATAGGCATATTGATAATTTTGAAATTAGAGTTGGTGAAGGTTGTAACACTATGATTTGGATTGATCCTTGGTGTTTAGGAGGTAAAACTCTTTCTAATATTCTAGGTAGCCATTTCTTAGCTAGATTTGGTGATCCCTCAAAGAAAAGGAGGCAACCAGAAACCTGAATACCAGATTCGAGCTTAAAAATAGCTAGTGAGAGGGGAGCATTACACTCAACCGTCACCAGGAAAAAGCAAAACAAACTAGTATGCTATCACAATAAACCATATGTTCTACCCTTCTATGCTCCCGTAATTGCAAGATCTTCCTGTCTATTAAATTCTTATCTTTGTGCATACATCCTTCCACTCAAACAGTTTCTAAAATCTCTTAGCATAGCTACTCATTCAAGCAGCAATACCTAGCCAGGAGGTCTAACACTAGGCAATAAATACTATGAAAGCTATCAAGTTAGGAAGGAACAATACATTAAAATTATATTTATCTAATATTCTATGCAAAGTCAACAACAAATACTCAGGAAAAACACTAGTCCTGGCTATAGAGTTGATCTAAGGTAGTGACTGCTTTTCCCATAAATGATGAAGAACACTAGTGTCATCCATTGACTGAGAAAACTAGGTCATCCATTGATGAAGAACATATAATTCATAGAATGATCTAATCTAATCAGATGAGTTTAAATCATTACTAAGTTTTTCCCGTAAATTTCTAATTGCCAAAATAGATAGTGTGGAGTCAGGATTCTGGGCACTATGCTAGTGAAGAAAAGGGATAAGAGGAGAGTGGCTTTGTCAACTAGATTATATATGATCAAATTTTCTATATATCAATTAAGTGGTGACTAGACTCTTACATATTCCATTTGACCCATATAATTTTAATAAATCATTACACTTAGCTTACTACAGGTCTACTTTTAAACATCAACCCATTAATAAATCATTACACTTAGCTTACCGAATGAAGGCTATAAGGTTTGAGATTTAATTTATATGGCTATTTTATGTAAAGAGGAGATACGTTATAGGAAACTCAAAATTTGGATACGCAAATGAAGAAAGAAGCAAACACTGGCAGTAATTAACAGATTATAGTAAACTATTGGGATACACATATGAAGAAATAAGCAAGCATTGGCAGTGAACAATACATTACAGTGAACTCAAATCTGGGATACACATGAAGAAGGATACACATTGGAATCGTTACCTAAAATTAAATGACCAACACATGATTGAATCAAACAGCATAACAACAAGCAAGCACAACAGTTGCAAGAGAATAATAAAACAAGTAGCACAGAAAAAAGATGCAGTTTTAGTAGCAGTACTTTTTCCCACGCTTCCGGTCAACGGACAGAAGCAACGAGATTAAAACTGAAGAAGAAGAACAATGGACATTGCAAGAGAAGAACTGGAGCAGAGGCGGTTGGGCAGCTTATGGGCGTCAAATCAAGGAAAAGAGACCAGTAGCTTGATCCAAGGTTGAAGTAGGTTCAGAGCTCCTGCTGGGCGCCGCCTGAGTCGGGTGCCGCTGGTTTCGCTGGGATCCGGCACGAGATGGCTACTCCTGGCCGTGGAATTGGAAGCCGGCCAGACGGCCGACGATTGGAATTACGACCTGCTGCAGCTGGGGTGGCAGGAGCAGTTGGGGCGCCGTCCGAGATGTAGGCGTGGTTGCAGCTGGGTGCGGCCGGTGGGATTTGGGTGTTGCTAAGCGACTGGGGTCGTGGGGTTGCTGAGGCTGGGCGGCCTTAAGCTGGAGCAGACCCTGGCTGTGGAGTGATGGAGGCCTGGTCGACGGACTAAAGGCGTGGTCGATGGAATCAAGGAGGCGCCGAGGACGAGTGGCTAGTCGTGGCGGCTGAGTGCTTCCCTAGTTCGTCATTGTGTAGAGGGACGAGTGGGGGAGGGTTTTTCTTTTCCTTTTTAATTTTGATTTCCAAATGTTGTATTTTAGAATGGAGGGAAGGGATATGAGATGGAGGGAAACATTTGTCATGGTATTTTTCACGGGATGATTAGTGAGTAATGCATTTGTGAGGGATTAGTATTTCTAAGGATGTTAAAAAAACGGTTGAGGGATTTGGTCCCATATTTGAAGGATGAGCCCTCACAAATAGCCATCATTATTCACAATCTATGGTTCCTCACAAATGTTCTTCAACAAAGGCCAAATTTTTTGTAGTGATTTTATCCATGTCCTATTTATTTTCCAATTTCCATTAACCGATTTCTCTCTCTTTTTCATATCATTTGATGTTAATCTGAGGTACCAACTGGTTGAATTGGCCAATTTGAATTTGGTCACAACATACCCCATAACTATATTGTGGACAAAAATCATGTTGGTTTTAGGTGTTATGTTGGATGTGAGTTTGTCCATGTGAGATGGTTAGTATTCAAATCATGTCTTAACCCTTTCACTTTGTATGTTTTGGTTAGAATACATGAACAATGTCTAATGTTGATAATTTAACATATGTTTGTACACTTGACTTGAGAATCTACAAAAATGTACATTGCTTCTTTGGATGATTATCGCCAACTCTATCATTTTTTCAACTGGGTGTCAGACTTCCTCAAGCTGTGTGGAATAATTGTCTAAGTTATGCTCATTTGTTTGCATTCAACTTGGATTGTAGTTTCGAAAAATAGATATGTGTCACGGACTAAAATGTGAATAATATGAAAATCTCTTAATTAATTCTTTTTTAGAATTTAAACAAGAATATAAATTTTATCTCATAATTTTATTGTACGAGTTGTGTGAAAAAAGAACACATATGTCTCATCATGTAACCAGATTTTCTATGTAATATAGTTGGCGTCAAGGTGAATGGACAAACAAAAATCATCCTATTGTCACCTCAAGATTCGTACACATAGAAGCCTAAGCCCTTAATTGATTTGTGACCGATATTATGAAGTCTGGGTTGGGCTACACACACTTGGCACCTATGTGTAAAAAAAAAAAAATACAACACCTTGTCCGGATCATATCCCGAACCAAATAAATATGGGACAAAATGATAGTTTGTGATCCTTTTGGGCAACATTTTATGCTATATATGGGCCAAGGAGTCCCATTGCCCATAGTATTTATAGGCTCATGGCCCATTGCCTGTGGAAGTGGGGTAAACACCCCTGACCGGATTGACAGTCATACACATGCACTGCGACTGTCGTGGTCATTAGCGGCAGCACCATCTCAGGTAGAGAATGAAAGATTGGGAAGGGACCGGTCACCGTTCTACCCAATCTGGGGTCACAAGGTACTGTCGGTGGCTGATTAGCCCAATTTGACTGACGGCCATACTACGACATCAGTCAGTGGGTGTATCAGATATCCTCAGCCTCTAGAAGGATTCTTCAGGGGCTATAAAAGCTCTTGGGATCTACCCTAATCGACACAAGCTTTCCATCCTCCGATCTCTTCCTCGTTGCCTGGACTCTTCTTTCTTCTTGATCTTTTGCAACCATGTTCGTTCTCCTTATGTGTCTGCCCCCAGCCACAGTCGTTGCTCTTCAAAATTTCAGGGACACCACAGTATCACAGACACCTTCCTAATCATTCACTATCATTGGGATCAAAGGTCGCACCACTGGTAATTACCTATATCTTCCTTTTTTCGGTAAAACATGGCGACCCTAGAATCTCGTTCGTTAGGCAAGAGAGTCGGGGATGGCTACATATATTAGGTAATAATAAGATATAAAGGATGAGTTTTCATCTGTGTTTTGCAAACTAACGTTCACCATAAAGTAGAAAATGAAAAGGGACATCTTCGATGACTACGATAAGAAGGTATTTTTTCTTACATTTAATAGACTAGTTAATGGGTTAGCGGGGAGTGTCAATCTAAGGACAATATTATAGAATATCGAACTATCAAAGGACATCTATCGTGTGCATTTAGTTTAGACACCATGGTAATCAAAACCAAGCTGCATAGTAAACTTCTAGGGAATAAAGAAAAAAAATGAAGTACGATGATCTATATAACTAGTAAATAGAACACAAGTATATGTGCATGACTAGTAATAAACATGTTGTGCACATAATGAAGTCGTGACTCAACTTTATCACTTCAAGTGATAGAATCAACATAATTATAAGGAAATTGTGAGGATGACCCACATAAAAGTAAAGTAAATTTATAAATGATTAATAGATCGGTGCTAAAGAATAGTTTTCCTAAAGTAAGAACTTAGTCAAAATGATCCAGAACTAAGCATATAGAGCCAAGATCTACATGTAACATACTAATTAGAACTATCTATGGCAGCAACACTTGCTCCAATGATGGGTACTTCTTTCTTTGTCCTTTCACAAAGGCCATCACTTCTTTGCGGATCTTGCATATCATATATGATAGATCCATATCTTGGTATCATATACCTCAGATAAAGAAGCGGTTCATTTCATGATACCTTAGGTAGAGATGGCTGTCGCCTCCTTCTTTTGTTCTTCCAGATATAGAGGGCAATCCCTCATACACTCTTTTCCCATGTGCCTTGAGGCTGAAGACGGCTTGGATTGCTGACTAGCATCAGAACACTTCTTTGCTTTGCCCTTATCCTTGCCCTTAAGAATTACCTTTTTCTTTGATCACATCAAAGATTATGGTTTGTCTTTCTTCATCTTTGCCTCTACTATCCTCAACATGTCCAACAACTCTGTCAACGCTTGTCAAAGTTGTTCATGTTGTAGCTTATCATGAATTGTATGATCCTCGCAACATTTGTAGTATCATACCAATAGCCAACTCTTGGCTCAGAGGGAATCCTTCTTAGTCAGGTTTTCCACATACACAATCACATTGAGTGTGTGAATACCTTACTGGATCTCCTTCTGTCATGACATACTAGGACAGTGTCCTTGAGACATCATATGTCTCATGTTGTCTCTGCAACTCATAGTTCAGAGAACACAACATCAAGCACTCCTTATCAATGTCATCTTCGGAATGCTTCCATAAGCATACTTTCAGCCATTGATGTGGTGGGATTGAGTTCATCTAGTTCTGGTATAACCGGGACTTAGAGCTTTCACTCTACGATTGAGAACACTTCTCAATGTCCTAACCAATGGTGGAATTTATTCCCATTTAATTTGTTGGTCTCAAAGACTCATCGCAAATAAAGTGATTTGTTGATTAACCATTTATTTTAACAAAAGGAACTATATGCAATTTTAGTCCAAAACTCTTTTGACTTGTTTGATTGATTTGAAAAGTTGACGATAAAATTAGGCCTTTAATTAATTATTGCTCCCACTATTTTACTTCAAATTGATGGCCCACACCATCAATTTGGAAGATTGCAACGTACAACCTTCTAGTGGGCAAGATCCTGAAATCCTCTAAGTCATGGACCAGCTAGGGCTGTCACCCACAACTTAGATCTCTCAGGTAGGAAACTCTTGCCAATTGCATCATATGCAACTCTTGATAAGATGTCATATGCAACTCCTTGCCATGATCACCTCCATGCCTCAAGGTGCTAGATCCTATCTAGGTCACCTTGTTAAGTCTGACCCAAAGCAAACACGATGAATATGCACCCTGCTAGGGCAGACCCACACATTCATCCTTCACGCTTCCACGAGATAGACAGTGCACCACGCTAGGGCGTGCCCACACTTAGTCGATCAAGCTTTTCACGTGTGTCGCATTTGGAAGGCATCTAAAACTTAATATTTAATAAAGGATTTGGTTTTTATATACATATATATATATTCAATCACCACAATATATAGTACGTATCATATACATGCTATATCCCACAGAAAACATGCAAAATGATAAAAGTGATGATTATGGCCATTCTAATGTGATTCCTCGAGCCAAGAGGAATCACGGTCATCTAGGTCTACATCTCATGCAACTTGTACAAGATGAACTCTGTGCTTTGCCTTTCTGGGTTTGATCAACTCATCACATGAATGATCAGCTTGCCATCAGACTGGTCGGCTGGGTGCCACCAGCCGATCGGTTGGCTCCTCCAACCGATCGGTTCGCCTGGTCGTCGTGCATCTCTTCATGGCCGCCACCTGCTCGTCTCACTCCTCCAACCGGTCATCAACCGATCAGCTCACTCTTTCAACCGATCGTCTGGAACGTCAACCGATCGGTTCATGCCTTGAACCGATCGTCTCAGCTGTCGTCAGGATGTCCTCCATTCTTTGACATAATAGGAAATAAAAATCTATTCTATTTTAAATTGTAAAAAGAGAAACCTCGAGTTACATTCGAGGGGAGCAAAGGCATGAAAGAAGTCTCGAATTATTTCAAGTTACATCAGGAATAGGAGAAAGAAGATCGGTGTGCAGACTGAGATGCAAGAAACCACAAACAACCATACACAGATAGGGTTTATTCGCCATAACCACGCTATACATCCACCACAAAACTCATTTAAGGGCGACGCGTATCGAGTGCATTAATAATACATATCATATATGTAATTGGGATTAGTGGATTTAGGATTGGACATGCATAAAGCCAATATTATTCGCATCGTATGCAATAAATAAAGGCGACAAACCAAAATCGATCATATCGATATTACCAAAGTATAGAGCAGTTGACTTGGCTCTGATACCACTGTCGGTTTTTAGGGGAGGCAGAGAAGGCAGCGGAAACAAAAAAAAATTCTCCCCCGAACGCAGAACAAGGAAACGTGTCAACGTCTATACAATAGGAAAGGATGGTTTGTGGAATCATACCTTGTCCCGAGGCTTGCTCGGCGACAATACCTCACGGCTTGTGCGGTCTTCACCTCCAATCTTGGACGATGTCTGTGCAGCTCCTGGTCGCATCGGGACTGACAGGATTGAAGGTTGTTCTCCTAGCGGCAGAAACCTCCTGCCTCTGAAGTAGTCCACACAGACCACCTGGAACTCCACACTCCTTGTCCCAAAAGGAGTTGGAAGGAGTCGCACCCTCCTATTGACGTACTAGTCGCCAACACACTCTCCTTCCTCCAGTTGCAACTGCAGTTGTCTTTCCCTTGTTGCGCCTCCCTTTGAGGGTAGCACTTGCTCGGGCTGTCTCGGTTACCAAAACCAGGGAATGACAACTTTGCAGAGCAACTGGTTGCACTGAGTTGTACTTTGAGAAGCCCCCAATACCCCTATATATATAGGAGGGTCATGGGAAAAGGTTCTCTATCCCGGGAAATATGGGACTAAAGTAGGAGTAGAAGGGTTTGAGATTTTCCACAAAAGAAACCAACTCGCAACCTGAACCGATCGTTTCATTTCTGAAACGGTCAGTTGGGGATCTGAGCCGGTCGATTGACACTCAACCGATCAGTTGGGACCCATGAGCCGGTCGGTTCACTTTCTGAACCGATTGGTTCGTGGTCCTAATCAGTTCCCGATCGACTTTCCTTCTTTTGTTTCTAATTGGTATTGAATACCAATCCTATTTCCCAATCAAATTGGGCAATTGAAACGAAAGGAAAATTCTCACCAATACTATTTTCCCAAGTTGCTCGGTTGCACCAGTTGAATCGATCGTTTCAACATTTGAAGCAATCAGTTCACCCTGAACTTGAGCCAATCGGTTCAACACTTGAGTCAACCGGTTCATCAAGCTCAGCTGACCGGTTCATCACATGAACCGATCGGTTGGGAGTATAGGTTGTGCAGAATCAGTGAATTGTGATTTCAATCAATCTGATACTCCAATCAATGTGTCCAACACCTTGAACATTATGATATTGAGCTATCAATTGACTGAGTATTTAATTGAACTACTAAACTCCTTTAGTAATCAATCTAAACATTGCTTATGGACAAAAATCCTCTTCCAGGTTAAATCCTATGTGTGTGACCATGCATGTCCATTTCACGTTGGCAGTGAAAGTCTATAACACTTATGACTTCACAAGCAAAGAGAGGTGCCTAGTCACACATCATTGCTACCCAAGTGAAAGTAGAAAGTTGGAGAACAACTTTCAGTCCTACAATCCATGAATGGTGTTACATCGAATGTATAATTCCTTTGTCACTGATATCCCGAATGAACTCGAGGCATCGAACAATCATCCCGTCAACGTTCATTCACTTTCTTGATCTCAGAGTAGATTGGAAGAGATATGTATGACATAAATATCACATACTGATTCACACATACGTGCGCACGCCTATTTCAATCCTACTCATCAAGTGGCCTTAGATATCAAACTCCCTCAGGAGGGACAAATCCCATATCTATCACTCACCCCTCAAAAGCCCCATGTGTCAAAGCCACCCAATCATCACCTTTATAACAACCCATGTTTCAGGATTGCGTTTGATGATGTCAAAGTGTGCCCAACGACATGTGTTGAGTGTAGTGATTTCAGGTCAAAGAATCACATTCACCACCATCATTGTGAGTACTGACTGTGACTACCATGTCATGGTTCCATGTGTCAAACTCACGGTGGGTCTGTCCGGTACACTTGTTCTCTAACAAGTACCTATGTGTTTGGTTTGATATCTCTATATCATGACTAATGAGATTTTGTCATCAACCAACACCACAATCTAGTCTTGTATGTCATTGCTGTCTATCTACCTTCCACAATGACATCCGACTAGGGACATAACAAGAATGTACAAACTCTTAGCATCCGTATGATCTCATAGTTCAAGTCCTGAACCTGAAGGCATACGTCATTGAGTACTGTCATTCTCTAGACATTCAATATGTTCTGTCACTATCTCATATGACTGGACCAGAAAGAATTGGAAGCTTTCCTTTGATGTTTATCAAATCAATCTTAATGTATCCAACCAATCATCCCATGATTGGCTCTCAGGGCATACATACCAACATACCCTATACATGATATCTATTCCTAATAATAATATAGCATAGAGGAATACCTATCCATGTCCATGATGAATACTTTTGGCAATATACTCTAACTTATTGCAATTGAGTAGTCTGATTCCTTGCCTGAAGTTACGTGATTTATACATGAAAATAGAGAAAACTAGGATTTAGGAAAAGCTGGTATGTACCCCATTCGAGCAGCATGAGTGAGAACATGATAAAAGATAAATAAAACACACTCAAATGAGACATTGTTATTAAACATTAATGTATGTATGTTTTATAGAAATATTTCAAGAAAAAGGTAGGCAGTAAGTTTGTAATAATATTTTGGTAGATATCTAGCAGTATTACTGAGCCTGATTCACCGATGTGTCTCAACCCACATCCACCAAGTCAACCGAGGCTAAGAAATCTATCATGCCTTTGGGCCCGCAGGCCTTACCAGCATGCACCGGGAGGAAAATCCTCACTCTACGTAGACAATCAAGAGACTTATGGCCACCGCTCCCTCCACTAAGGTTCACTCAGATAACATATTCTAGATATACAAGTATGTCAACAAAAAGAAATAAAAAGTAGAGATTCAACAACATGTAGGTAGCAATTTTTCACTTGGTAATTTCAAATGTTTATGAGACATGTTGGGATAATGTTGAAAGGTGATAAATCAATAAGGGTCTAAACCCCTGCTTACTCACCCAATAGAAGGGAAACATGCCCTTACAAAGTTTCTTAGTCATGATGTAGATATTTTGCTTCAAAACCACTGAACTTGCCTATTTCAATATTTGAAAAACAAAACTAGTATATATGACAGAGTTTCATTATAAAATTACCCTTGAGTTTATACTGCTCTCCTAATTTATTTCAACCCAATTACCGAGCATATTTAGTTTTATGTTTCTTTCTTAATCTTGTTTATATTTTTACCGGACACACCCATATCCATATCATTCGAATTGCAAAAATTGATAAATCTTTTTAAGGATGGATCACCAGGATATCTATCTAAATTTTATTTTACACAATTATCCATTATCCCTTAATCATTGTAGGACTTGATTTGCTTTTGAATATGTATTATATGGAGGGTGGAGACATCCACCATTAGGTATCTTTTTTTTTTGGAAAGATGATTCTAACTACCAATGCTGGTTTCCATGTATCACTCTTATGGTGGGTCTATCTGATACATTATTCCCTAACAAGTATCTATGGGTTTGGTTTGGTATCACGTATCATGACCGATGCGATTATATCATCAACCAACACACACTCTAGTCTTATGTATTTAATGTTGTCTACATTGCTTCCACAATAATAACTGACTAGGGACATAACAAGAATGTATACTATTGGTATTCATATGATATCATTTAGGTCCTCAACTAGAAGACAAACGTCATTGAGTAATATCATCCTTTAGACATTTATTATGTGACATCATTATCTCATAAATGAATAGAACAAAATAAATTGGAAGTTTGCCTTTATCATTAATCAAATCATTTACAAGTTATACAATTACAATCATCATATGATTGACTCTCTGGGCATACATACTAATAGACTCCTATTTGCACTTAGAGCCAATCACTCATGAATCTTATCCCAAGTGATCTAATATGACCATCATGCTTCTACTGTGAATGTGCCATTGTCAAGGGATTGACAACATTGTTTTTGGTTGGTAGTATGCAAATCTTCATATCTCCTCATTGTATGATCTCTTGTATGAGATGGAAACACCTTTGTATGTGTTGGAATGCTGATGTGATCTGGGTTCCTTAACTTGTTCAATAGCTCCATTGTTGTCACAATATATCTCAATTGCATCATTGATGCTTGGAACGACCCCAAGTTTAGAGATGAACTTCTTGTTCCATACAACCTCCTTTGATGCATTCAATGAAGCAATATACTCGACCTCTGTTGTAGAATTGGAAACTGTATCTTGCTTAGAACTATTCTAGATGACAACCTCATTATTTAGGCAAAACACAAATCCTAATTGCGATCGATAATCATCTTGCTCAGTTTGGAAGCTTGCATTAGTGTAACCCTTTACCACCAACTCTTCGTCTCTGCTATAGGTAAGGAACTGATCCTTAGTTATTCTCAGGTATTTAATGATGTTCTTCACGGATGTCCAGTGAGCATCACCTAGATATGACTTATATCTTCTCATCACACTCAAGGCATACGAGAAATCTGGATAATTACATAACATTGTGTACATGATAGTTCCAATTGCAGATGCATATGGAATCTTACTCATATACTCCCTTTCTTCACAAGAACTGGGACACTAAGCTCTAGAGATACTGACACAATGACACTTGGGTAGGTTTCCTCTCTTTGAGTTCTCTGTGTTGAACCTCTTCAACACTTCATCAATGTATGTGATCTGACTTAGTCCAAGAAGCCTTCTAGATCTATCTCTATAGATCTTGATTCCCAAGATGTAGGATGCTTCACCTAAGTCCTTCATAGAGAATGTACTTCCCAGCCAGTTCTTTACCATCTATAAAGAAGGAATCTCATTCCCCATCAATAGTATGTCATATATATATAATATGAGGAATGTCACTATGCTCCCTCTACCCTTTCTGTACAAGAAATGTTCATCTACATTTTGACTAAAGCCAAACTCTTTGACTTTCTGGTATAAAACAAAGATTTTAGCTTTGAGATGCTTGCTTCACTCCATATATTGACCTTTGTATCTTACAAAATTTATTTGTATCCTTTGGGTTTATAAAACACTAAGGTTGTGTCATCTACACATCCTCGAGAAGATTATCATTGAGGAATGTGACTTTAACTAACATCTTCCAAATCTCATAGTCATGATAAGATGCGATAGCCAGCATGATCCTGATGGACATAACCAAGGCAATTGGAGAAAAGGTTTTGTCATAGTCAACACCTTGAACTTGTTTGAAACCCTTTGCAACCAATGTTCCCTTATAGGTTTGTACTTTACAATCCATGACGGTCTTCTTCTTGAAGACCCACTTGCATCCTATGGGTTGTACACCCTTAGGTGGATCAACCAAGGTCCATAACATGGATTCCATCTCAAATCTCTTGGCCTCAGGCCATTTCTCAGAGTTTGGTACCTTAGTATCTTCTAGATAGGTCATTGGATCATAATCTATGACCAACTCATTGCCTTCTTGAGTGACAAGATAACCAAATCTTTGATACTCAAGGTGTGTCCTACTAGATCTATGAGGTTTCTGTGTTGCTTGAGGAATTTGAGATTCCATAACAACTTGTGATTTCTCTTGTTCCTCTTCTACATATATTGGTTCAATGTTTTCTTATTGGTCTCTAACCCCTTTGAGTTGTACTTTTCTCCCACTGATTCCTTTGGAAATAAATTCCTTTTCAAGGAATACACTAGTAGTGGAAATAAACATTATTGTCTGATGGAGTATAAAAGTAGTATCCCTTTGTTTCTTTGGGATATCCAACAAAATCACATTTATTGGATTAGGGTCCAAGATTTTTAGGAAACATTTTCTTGACATAAAGCTTCACATCCCCAAATGTTCATAGACGATACATCAGGACGTTTCCCATGTCATATCACATATGATGTCTTTTGAACCAATTTAGAATAACAGGGGTAAGTGAAGCACTATAGTTTCTAGAGAATAGCCCCAATAGGAAGTTGGAAGATTAGAAAAACTCATCATGGATTGCACCATATCTAGAAATGTGTGATTCCTTCTTTTTGATACACCATTATGTTATGGTGTTTGAGGTGGAGTCCATTGTGATATGATACCAATGGCTCACAAAAGGTTCTCAAACTCTTGGCTTAAGTATTCTCCACCTTGATCATAACAAAGTGCCTAAATACTTTTGCCAAGTTGGTTTTGTACTTCATTCATAAACTCCTTGAACATTTTAGGAGTTTTTGACTTATGTTTCATCAGTTAAACATAAACATACCTACTGAGGTCATCAATGAAGGCAATGAAGTACTAATACCCACCTCTAGTATTTTTTGTAAAAGGTCCACACACATGAGTATGTATGAGTCCTAATAGATCTCTAGCCTCCCACTGTTACCAGTGAAGGGAGTCTTTGTCATCTTGCCCAACAATCATGACTCACATATTTCTATTGATTTGAAATCAAAAGAGTTTAGATAACTATCTCTATGGGTTCGAGATATGCATTTCTCATTTATGTGCCCTAGACGACAATGCCGAAGGTATGTTTGGTTTGAGTTATCAAGTTTTTTCCTTTCGATATTTACGTTACACACACTCATCTCTAGATCTATCAAGTATAGACCCTAAGACATTGAGGCACTTCCATAAGAGATCTCATCTTTACTAATAGAACATTGACCATTATTTGTAGGAAATTTGAATCTGCTCTTGTCCAAACAAGATGCAGATATGATGTTCCTATTAATGGAAGGTACATAATAGAAGTTCTCCAACTCTATCATAATCCCACTAGGTAGAGATAATGCATAGGTTCCAACATCACTGGCAACACCTCTTGCTCCATTTACAATGTGTAGTTCAACCTCATCTTTCTCTAAAGGTCTGCTTCCTTTGAGATCCTTCAAATTTGAACAAATGTGCGATTCACATATAGTATCTAGTGCCCATGATGAAGAAGTAGTGAAGATAATCTCAATAACATTTATACCTGAAGTAGAGATCTCTATTCCTTGCTTCACCTTCCTAGGTTTCATTATCCTTCTCCTTATTTTGAGTGCACAAGACTTGGACTTTATCTTAGCCTCAAAAAAGTTCTTGGCTTTGCCTTTGTCCTCAGACTATATTCTGCTGATCTCTATCATGAATTTTTCCTTCTTCATTTGTGCTTTGACATATACCAACATGTCAAGAAACTCTAATAGTGGTCTAATCATGTTACTCAAGTTATAACACTTGATAAAATGACTATATGATCTAGGCAATGATCGCAAAATCATATTCGTGGCCAACTCGTAACCTAAAGGAAATCCCAATTTATTTAGATGTTTCACATTTGCAATCATATTGAGCACATGGGACTCTACTGGGTCTCCCTCTATCAGTTTGCACTCAAGCAGTGCCCTAGAGACATTATACCTTTCATGGTGCATTCTCATAGTTCATATAGCTCAGCATAAGGTCTTTAATGTCCACAACATCCTTGGCATGCTTCAAATAAGCATCCATTTCAGCCTTAGCTGGACATGGAGAGGATTCCACAGGCGCCAGTGTTTTAGGAACACACATAACACTTCTTAAAGTCCAAAACCAGTAATGGAAATATATCTCGTTCAGATTGTCCTTCATAAGGACCGATCATAATGATGATTTTATTATCATTTGATTGTACAAGAGAAGATTTTGCATTTTTTCAAACTACCTTTTGATTTGATAGGATTAGAATAATATTTGACAATATTTATTTAGGCCTATAATTAATTATCGCTCTTAAAATTTTCTTCAAATTGATAGCCCTCACTACCAATTTGGAAGATTGCAATGTACAATATTCTAGTGAGCCAAGACACAAAATCAATTAAGTCAATACCCCAACTAGCACTAACGCTTGTGATCAATTATTAAGGTAGACAACATTTTCTAATTGCATCTCATGCAATTCTTGGATAGATGGTATACACAAATCCTTTCCATGATCCATCTCTATTCTTCTAGGGACGTAATCTTATTAAGGTCACCTAGTTAAGCCTAACCCATAAGCCAACATGATATAATATGCACCCTTCTAGGACAGACCTGCATATCTACCATCACACTTCCACAAGATAGACGACGCAACATTCCAGGGGTTCCCACACTTGGTCGACATGCTTTTCATGTTTTCTTCTTATGGAAAGCATCTTGGGATTAATATTATATTGAGGGATTTGTATTTATAAATACATATACACTATCCAACCACCACATATATAGTACGTATCATATACATGATATATCCCACAATGAAAATAGGCAAGTAAATAAAAAACAACAGTTATGGCCATTATAATGTAATTCCTTGAACCCACAAGGAATTGCCACAACCTGGGGTCTACATCTCATGCAGAAACATGTTGTTAATGAAGACATGTGCTAGCCAATCTAGGTCGATCAGTTCAACCCTTGAACTGATCGGATCACCTCCTGGTCGGTCACTTGGTTGTTTGATTAGTCATTTGGTTAGCGATCCACCATCTTCGGGGTCGTCCAGCCAATCGTTCAGGTCCACTAGCTGATCGGTTCGGCTCGTCCTCTTTGGTTCTCCTTGGTCCTCCAACCAATCAACTCACTTTCGAGATGGTTGGTTGGCCTGGTTTCAGTGTCTTCTTCTTCGTAACAATAAAATAAACTATTCTACTATTACATGATTATAGGAAAACCTCGAGTTACGTTTGAGGGGAGCAAAGGTAGGAGAAAACAATACCTTTACAATCAAAAGATAAGATAGAGGCTCAATATGTAAACCAAGATTATATAAGAAATAAACACACAACCACCATGCACATGTAATTAGGATTAATGGCCAGAACCATGCTACACATCCACCATCAAAAATCACTTTTAGGGAGATACGTATAATTTGCATTATATATATATATATATATATATATATATATATATATATATATATATATATATATATATATATGTGTGTGTGTGTGGTGAGTGTGTGTGTGTGTGTGTGTGTGGGTGTGTGTGTGTATGCGTGTGTATATAAATATGTATGTGTGTATATATATGTATGTATGTATATATATATATATACATACATATATATACACACATACATATTTATATACACACACGCATACACACACACACACACACACACACCCCCCCCCCACACATATATATATATGTGTGTGTGTGTGTGTGTGTGCGTGTGTGCGTGTGTATATAAATATGTATGTGTGTATATATATGTATGTATATATATATATATATATATATATATTAGTTTGGGATTTATGTGGTATTTGATCAGACATTAATATTTGCATCGTATGCAATAAATAAAGGATAAAACCAAAAATCCATCATATTGATAATCCCAAAATATAGTAAATTGATGTGGCTTTGATATTAGTGTAGGGAAATATGGCATCAGGTAGGCAGTAGAAATGAATAACTTTACTACCATATTCCCCATTAAATCAACGGATTGCATCAAAAACTGTATAATGGAAAGGATGTTTTCGAGAATATACCTGGTCTTGGAGTAAGTCCAACGACAATATCCTCACCATTGTAGTTGTGTAATTGTCTTCTAGTTGCACTGGGATGGTGTCTGCTATAGCTCCTGGTCTTCGCTATGGACAACAGGTTGATGTTGTCCTCCTAGCAGAAGGAAACGACCTTCATACCTCAATGGAAGTCCACACGGACCACCTAGAACTCTTGTTATCCTACTAGAATAGATAGGAAGGATTTGTCCCTCCCGTTGGTGTACTAGTCACCAACTTGCTCTCTCACAAATTTTCTCCCTTACTATCCCTCCCTTTATTTAGTAGGACATGCTCAGTCTCTCAATTGGTTATCACAACTAGAGAGGACCACAATTGTAAGAGGCAATTGAGTTGTGTCTCTAGGAATACCCCAGTACCCCTCTATTTATAGGAGGTGTTAGGGTCAAGGTTATGAGTCTTTTTGGGAGATGAAGGGACTAGAATGTCATGAATTTTTGCAACCTATGATAGGGAAAATGGTCAGTTCACCAGTGAACTAATTGGTTGGCATATGATCTGATTGGTTCACCCAGTGAACTGTTCATTTTAACATGTTTCCTAATCGTAATTGTATTGGCAATTATAATCCAATTCATGCACAACATGACGTCAACAATACTCCTTGAAGCAATCTAATTGCACATATGAATCAGGTAGTTCATCTCATGAACCGGTTGTCTCATGACCATGAGTTGATCGGTTCACTCGGTGAATCAGCCAGTTCGACCCTAATTCATCCAAAATTCAACCAATGCATTATTCAATCAACCTGACACTCCAACTAGTCATTTCATCACATGAAACGATCAGTTTCGAGTCCAATCAGTTGATTTGTTGCTTGAACATAATATATAAAGACTTTTGCAATCTATTCAATTATCATACATGATTATGGTCCTCGTCTAGGTTTATCCTATGTGTGTGACCCTATAGGTCCCCTATTACGTTGGCAGTGAATGTCCATAACCAATTGTGTAATCATAAGCAAAGAGAAGTGCCTAGTTACACATTATTGCTACCCAAGTAAATGGAAAGTTGGAGAAAAACTTTAACCTACAATCTATGTTTGGTGTTGTAGTGTGTATAGTTTGTTTGTCAATGTTATTCAGATTGAACTTGAGGCATGGAGTTCTTATCCTCTTAAACATTCAATCTCTATTCCTTGCTACAATAGATTTTCTAATATATATGGATGTTCAATATCACATATTGACTCATATGTGCACAACCATGCATTTTCTCAGTCACTCTAATTAAGTGGTCAGGATATCATACTCCTATATGAGGGAAATATCCCATCTACATCGCTCATGGTCATCCCCATGTGTCACAATGCACCCAATCATCACCTTTATGGAAACCATTATTCAAAATCACAGTGGATGATGTCAAAGTACATTGAATGACATGTGATGAGTGTAGTTTCTTTATGTCTAAGAACCATAATCACCACCAATACTATAGGATCTGATTTTGACTACATATTATGGTTTTCATGTGTCCCTATTATGATGGATCTGTCTGATACACTATTATCTAACATGTGTCTATGTGTTTCGTTTGATATCACATATCATGAATGATGAGATTTTGTCATCAACCAAAACACACTCCAGTCTTATGTATTACTATTTTCCACATTTCTTCCACAGTAATAACCAACTAGGGACATAACAAGAAAGTATACTCTTGACATTCATATGATGTCATTCTTCAGGTCCTTAACCCGAAGATATATGTCATTGAGTAATATCATCCTTTAGACATTTATTATGTTACATCATTATCTCATAACTGAATTGAACAAAATAAATTGAAAGTTTTCCTTTATTATTAATAAAATCATTTACAAGTTATGTCAGTACAAATATCACATGATTGGATCTCTGGGAATACATACCAATAATATATTCTTAGGGTTGTCATATATTTTCTTTTTTGATAGAATGAGTTTGCTTTTTAACTCCATTGTCCTCATTTCTGTTAAATTTGGTTCTGATTGCAATGGACATACTTTTTATAGGTTTTACATACAAATATGTAGATCCACTTCTGGATACTTTTGAGCATATGATAAGCATTATAGTTTGTGGCTAGTACAATGGTGAATTGAACACTATATTTTCATCCTATTTAGTCAAAATTTTCAATTTACATTTTTGTTTATATTTCTCAATTGCTTTAGAAACACCCTCATTAAGTTCTCTTCAATTTTATGTTAATTTGGAAGATTTTTATATAATTTCTAGAGCTCATGGTAGTGCTCAAGCATCTAGATATACACATCAATATAAGATATTGGTCATGTTGAACAATCAACAGGACCTGAGAAAATTTTGACCAAGCTCAACAATTCACATCAACCACCTAGCATATTGACCATGGTACTCCATTGATTTGTGGACTAGATGGCTCTGACACAGCCCCAACCTTACTCACCAATCCCCTCTTGGTTGCAGCTAGTCAACCCATTGATAAGTGTCTCTCATTGATGTACCTCATTGCGCCCTAATGAGTCTTCCAAAAATATGACCCGACATAGTTGCTCACATCAACATATCCACTACCCAACAAGCCTAGTGCATCGATGAGGACTCTTGATCGATGAGGATGTCACACACTCATTCAATAATGAAACATATACAACTAATGTGTTTAAGTCCTAATGGTCCGATTAGTCACTCATCATCTAATAAGGGTCACTCTGTAATGCTCTCATATGACCAACAATGCTTCTGTACCAATGCAACTCACTCACACATGATGCTCCAAGGTGACTCTACTTCCTGGATAGTGCAACAACCCAAGGGTATTGTTGTTCGTCATTGTGAATTCTCATTTTGCTGCCATCAAGACCTATGTATTCATGGAGGTAAACAAAATATTGTAGGTGGATACATGTTATAAACGTATTTACCAGAGAGGATTTCTATAAATAATAACCCACCAAATTCATTGGGAGGCTTTTATTGCCATGTCTTCCAGATGCAACACTCCATCCTCAACTTTGTCTCCAGGTCCATCAACCACCATTTTTGTATCTTCCAAACCTAACCACGAGAGAGGCTAGTTCAATGTAGCTATCTACTACTCCCACCAAGCCTTAGAGTCTTGACTAAGGTTATGACGACTAGATCCTATAGTCACTCCACCACTTCCACCCATTGAACCCCTACTAATAGGCCACCAAATAAGGAAATATAATGTCCAAAAGGCCAGTCATACTAAAATCTTGGGTTTAGCCTTGATATTATGTTAGATCCACCTCAACAACAAGCCTCAATGGATATTTTTGCAACCATGGCCACATCTCTTCTAAATACAATAATGACAACTACTTCTCCCTTTCTTGTGTTGATCTTATTACTTCCATGAAGAGCGAGTAGTCCCACCACTAAGGTGTCAAGAGTAGACTTGATACCCATTTTTATTCTCTATATGCATATAATCTTGTATCAATCCTATTGTGTTTTGATTTAATCATTTTTATGCTTGCACTCTTATTTGATCATCAGTGTTGCATGTTTCACAACCTTGTATCTATCCTATAATTTACTTTCTTGGTTACCAATGAGGTGATTATCTTAACCAATGTAAGATAATACCACCTACAAGTGGATGGATCTTATTGTAGTATAGTTCAAGTTGAAATGCAAAGGACAATATATTAAGGGTAGTTCGATCAATGTAAACAACAAAAACTAACACTTGTCAAAAATTTTGGATTTGGTTAATTTTATAACAATTTGAATACCAAAATGGATTCAGTAAGGTTGTATTTACCAATGGATGCAAACACTAGGGTGGATTGGTTTCACCATTTCTTCCTATCATTCACTTTCTCACTACATCATAATTTGCATGAACATAAATATGTTGAGTCTAGATAAATCCCCCCTTCTAAGTTAGGATTAAAACCAGAAATGTATTAATCTAAGCTCATCATCGACTTATCAAGGTATCATTTATTTATCCCCTAAAAAATGACATATTTGAAGTTATCATCAAGGGTTGAACATGAAACAAATGATATCTAGATCTTTGGTTCAAAGTTCTCTACATCCAATATTACATGAAAATAGTCAGTTAAATTATATTTGCAAGAATAAGACATTTTATTCAAAACATATATTGGTTCATACAGGAGTAGATGAAATATCAAGAATGAAAATAGATAGTGGTTCTACTCCCCACAACCTAGAGAGAGTACTAATCACTCATGGCAACATTTATAAGTACAAATAAGGGAAAAGAGAGAGAAAGTCGTCATCACCATATAATATGGAATTGTATTTGTTATGTGTGCAAGCATTTCTTCAAGTTGGAGAGGAAGTCATTGAGCAAGAAGCAAGAAAACCCTTTGATATTTTTTGGAGGTGAACTAGCAGTCGTCGATATCCTTCTTATTGTCTGACTTGTCACTGTGATAGGAGAGTAAGTGGATGGTTATGGAAGGTGTAAGGTGTCATTAGTCTATGTTTCTTCTGAGATCAAGACCTTGGATCCTTGATGGAAATAAAGTTTCTCCAGTTCATGGGTCACCAACCAATGGAAACCACCGATGGAAATTGGAGATGGATTTTGAAGGACAATTTTTGCATTTTGGCGGTGTCAAGATTAGATGCTTTTCAAGAGGAGAATGGTATCATACTTATTATTTATACTAGTGTTTGGAGTACTATCATCTGTCTTGTAGTTATATCATCATCTACCCTAAATGTGAAGAGGTTGGTGCACCGTGAAGATGATGGGTCTCAGAACTCCTAGAATTCTTATCGGTGAGTGAGCTTTTTTAATTGAGGAATGCACATATATCCATTAGTTGTCTTTGTCGGTTGTATAATTGAACATGTCAATATATTATCATTGGACATGTCTTTTTTGTCGATAACTATCTGAAGATAGGATATGATCCATATATGAAGGCATGACTTCCATTTGTGGATACACATAGATCCTTTATTAATTAAAGATCTAGGACCATCGTTGGTTGATGAGTGTCAAACTTCCTTCATAAGGAGGATATAACATTTTCATCAGTAGATGATGTCAGAGTTCCACTAGTGGGAAAATCATTGCTACAAGGGAGAGGGCATCTTCATTAGTTCAAACCTATGGGGAGTTTCATCGGTAGGATAAATGCACAAGCTTCTCATTGGTCAATGTGTAGGAGTTTGCATCCATGGAAGCAGTAACTAATGAAGGGACTTATCAATGATAATCCGGTCCATTTATCAAAACTTTTTTGTTCTTGCTAGTTGATGAGAGAGACAACTATCTACTACAGTAGTGCATAGGATATGCAAATCAAACCTATTTTAGAAATCAATAATTGGATCAAAACCTTACAAAATAATACAAAATTAAAAAAACCAAAATGCAAGTTGGTTCTAATGTAAAATGAGAAAATGAAGGAAAAATTATTTTGAGAATGAAACTAAAACTAGGGTATATATGCATTCATTAGTTACATTGATTAGATAATTTGTAAACATGATTTTGTTAGGTTTTGATCCTAAACTACCTATACTATGTGACAGTAACATTCGTCGACTTGAGGGTGTGATTACATATACTGGTTAAGGTTAAATATAGGGTTGTAAAACCTAGTGACTTTATAGTGTGATAAGATCCCACATCATGAATGAAATTGCAGACAACATCATCTTTTGATGTGAAGAGCATGATGAGTAAATACTTTTTTAGCACCGAAACTCCTTAAGCATTAGGAGAAAGTACTAGAAGTTTATTGATTTTAGGACAACCCATCCCCATTAGAAAATATAAGACATTTCAAATGATGTCATCTACCTAACATGACCTAATTGGCATAATAAAAGGAATGAGGCAAGTAAATAATGAACATTGAGTGTCACCTATTGAACAAGTTTGTTACTTGGTACAATATTTTGGTCACAGTCACATAAATAAAAACCTAATCAAAGACTATGTGCACTCATGGGAGACCCTAACCCAGAATTTCAATAATATACTTAAGGAGGCATGCAAATTGCGGTAGGACTATATCTCTCAACTTGACCCAAGTACTCCTACAAATCTCGCCATGAAGTATGATCCATATTTATTTCCCTATTATGGCATGATTTACATTTCATATTACATGAAAAAATAACAAACCCTTTTCCAATTTCTAGGATACAATAGGATCCTTGATAAAAACACATATCCAAATTTTTATGTAGAATGATAAATTATATTTATATCATAATAGTAGTGACACAATTCATTTTATTTAATGTGTCTAGTAAATTCAAACATTGAAATTATGTCCTTGTGACTAGATGAGAGGGTATTGTCAACAATATGTGGGTTTTGGATAAAGCAACAAAATATTCCATTTCCAAGTGAAGAGGGGAAAGTAATATATGGGATAATTCTATTATGCTAACATCTCTAGGTTAATTGCACCATTGAATAACATAGTATCACATATTGAAACGTACAAGGAGTAAACAAATTTACATAAACAAGGAGGAGATTTGGAACCACCTACATGCCTAATAAAGAAAACGTGTCAAAAGAGCATTTATTTAGTTAACATGAATATTTTCCTTCCTAAACATACATTTAAGATTTCTATTAGACAAGTAGGGACTAATTTTTTATGTGTTTTTTGTTTTGGACAACACCATTATAAGTCAATGACTGAAAGATACCATGATGAGTCCAAATGATGATATGAATGCCCCTTCATAAGTTGTAAATAGAAGAGACATTGGGGTTACATTATAATGTAGGGAAATTCAATAATGACAAGGTCATAAGAGATGGAATGACAACTTAACTATGAAAGAATATAAAGTTTTCTTTTACAAACAATATAATATAGAAAAGTATGGTATCTATATTAACTACTCAAAATTGTTTTCTATTTTGTCTTACATGAACTCTACTACTTTAATTGCTATATTTAATACAACTCACATCAACCATTCAACACAATAGTATTGCATACAATTATAATTTTATTGTAAATTTATATTATCAAATGATATTAGCTACCAGAATATATTTAGCTCAGGTGATAGAAAAAAAAATTCCTACTTGCCAATTTGGTACTCCATGCTTTATGCAGGTCTATAGCTATGGCCATATGAAAGTAATGAAAGATTGTAGGACAATTGAACTTATCTTTACTACTACACATGCATCATGGGGATCACATCGAACACATGCAGTTTGATGATAGCAAATAATTGGATGTAAGACAAACTTGTTACTTATGAGCACTGAGGAAGGATACGTTGGGTTTTTATGATACACACAAAGAGTACAACACGCTTGTAAAATTAGTTGTGATTAGGTTTTTTTACAAAAAGTAATTATGTGGTAGGAACACATACCTATGTGGTAGACTGAACATTACCACTAATAGAAAGAATCAAGAGAGTAGGATGTCTAGAATAACAAGTAGTACATAATTACATAGGTAGTTATAGTTAGTTATTGAGGATGGCAAAAATTATGCATATGATAATTTAAACATTATAGTCAATTATATATCCTAAAATAGATCCTTTGTTGTGTTATACTCTTTCCTAGAGTTTATAAGGACAATTACTCCCAATTTTGTATTATACAAAATGAAAATTTGGTATATTCAAGTGAATGGATGGTTAATGGATCATGGGCTATAGAAAATTGAAGTCAACATTGAAATAGACCTTTATCTGAGCAGTTGAGACCTCAAACGTTCAAGACCACTTTTATCTCCAAACCAGTCAATGGGATATAAATTCATCAACATAGAAATTTGCATAACTTTTCTAGGAACATTCGTTGATCGATTGGATTCCAACTAGTTGACTAGGACACCAACACTAGAAGATATGACGTTTAGATTCACCACCAGAAGGAACACGAGAACTAATATATTATTTCCCTCTTTACCATGTAGTATCTTCTACCTTCTTCTAAAAATCATATATTTGTTATGTTTAACATATCATATGTGTTCTTCAATTTTATCATATCTAAGTTTAAGTATATCATCTAGTTAGGCATGGTGAATAGCTTCATGGCATACATTTCTTATTTTATATATTTCCATATATTGAATTTATTATGGAATATGTCTTCATGTTACTTATTATTAATTATAGCTTGGAATTTTTTACCATAATCTCTTCTATAATAGTGTCCTAAACAACAACATGAGAGGGGGTGTCTGGTTTAGAATAAGGAATCTAGTAGTTCAATTGGATATGAAAGTAGGAGAGATATTTATGGATATAATTACGTGCTTAATGGATTATTTGGAGTTTAACTAACATGAGAGATAACCTTTTTTATTTACTAATACATGTTTTCATATACTTGAAAGGGTAACTAGAAAACATCTAACTAAATTTTAATACCAATAATATCTACAAGAAATTGCATATACCATGGCGGTAGACCCTCATAGATAAGACATTCTCTAAATATTTGATTCCTAAATGTACTTCCTTTTTTGTTTTATCAAGTTAGCTTAATAATACTTCTCTAATTAATACATATATAATATGACAATATTTTAATATAGATTCCTTCCTCTCTGTTAGATTGACCCTAAAGTCCAACATTGACAAAGTTCTCTTATGGGGGATCAAGGTTGTGCATATTGTTTTAAGTTTATATTTTTATTGATTTGGATCCATAATTTAATTCTCATAAAAAATTGCCATAATTTCCTATTACTCTTTTCATGTTTTTAGGCAACCCTTCCATGAGATGATATCTTAGTGAAGGGAACCTATCACATCTAGATCTCAAGATCAAGTGTAAATTATGCCACATTATATGTGATAAGAAGAAAGGCACCTCAAAGATGGTGAGAGAAAAATAACATTGTGAAAATGCCATCCCGAGCATTGACCATATATATTGAAGTTTTCAAGAAGGATATTGAGGCCAACAACTACCAAAAAGCTCCTCAATGAGGTGACCTAGAAAATTCAAATTTTTGGCATTGCCAATTAGACACAAATTATCATATCCAATGCTTAATTGACAATTGTGACACTTACAAGATCAAAGATGTTCCCATCACATCCCTTATAGCCCATCTATTCTTCTTTTCTTTACGCATGAAGTGTGCTACTATTACATCAACATCCCCACAAACATCATAAATACATTGGAGGAGCTATTAATGAGTTTCTCATCAAAACATTCCAATGAGGCATCACGTCCTAAGGAAAATCACAAATTTTAAGCATGGGGAGGATGAGTCACTATGCAATGTTTTGAGAGATTCAATGAGATGCAACAAAAGTGTCCTCATAATAGGTTAAAACAATGGATCCTCCTCCACACTTTCTATAGTGGAGTACAATATAATACAAAAAAACCCCTACACATAACATATGATGGTGATCTACTATGAAACATATATGTTGGTGGAACAAAGATCATCAAGGACATATCTATCAAGCATGACAATTAAGGATAGGAGAGGAAATGAGTTGTTGTTGTGAATATTGTTTCAAAATCCAATTCTTTAGTAGATTTCATTTTCAATATCAAGCTTGATCTTATGATGTATTTCATTGATAACTTGGATATTGATCTGAGTACCTACGTGGTAAACTCAAATTCATACTTTAAACTTGAGACTGTGATGATTTTCATAAGTTCAATATTTTCATGGTCTCTATTAAGAGTTTTTCTTTATGGATTTGATGGTATTTCATTTCCCGATAGAAGGCTAGAAGGTGTTCTGATATCTAGTTGTTCCTGAATCTTTGTGTTACAATGTTTCTAAAGTGATATCATGGTTAACCAATTTATGACATAATCTTCCGTCTCTTGTGATGGTTCTTAAAATTTAGAGCCATGAAGTTCCTTTGGGTAGATAATGATTCTTTGATTAGGTGGAGGCTTCCTCTATATCAGATTACTATCCTTATTGTACACCCTTTTTCTTAATCTGACAGTCCTAAGGTTGCCAGAGTTACCTTGATAGATGCGTTCTTTGGATCTTATCTTTTTGATCTTATGGTTACAACTAGTTGGTTGTATAAATAGCTTATAGAAAGTTAACAAATATGTGTATAGTTTCAAATATACCGGCTTTAGTTTTATGCAAGTAGTTTGCAATACCTCTTTCCAAAAAATAAAAAATAAGGAAGATGAGTTTTCTCGAATAGAAAAACAATAGTGACCAATGTGAATGTTTCTCAAGTGATAATGAGGTGTGATGCACTATTGTGCCACATTGCCACATCCATTAAACATATTCAAGCCCAACTTTCAATAATGCAGAACCAAAATGAACAAGGGAAATGCAAGACCATCAATGTAAGAAGAGGGAAGAAACTTATTAATGTGATACTTGATAAAGGAAGGAACCATAAGACCAAGATAGTAGTACACTAAATGAAGACAAAAATGATCTCCTATAGCAGTTGACACATCTCAGAACAAGACCCAAGGAGAAAATTTGTGAGAACCTGAATTTCTCTTACTCCATAAGTACATGTCGTATACTTTATCTTTACTTTTTGTCTCATCTTAGCCTTCAATTTCATGATTGAATGAGTTTGATGCACAATTAGTCCATCTAGTATACAAGCATAACTAAAATGATGCTCCATTTGACTAAAATCCATTTTACCCTCTAGTAATACATCACAACCTTTCCTTTGAACTTTGTTCATAGACTTGTAAACTTTTGTACTCCATCCTTGTTCTCATGTTGTAAAGCTCATTTTAACGATTCCAAGCATGTAATTTCATCAAAATCGGAGCTAGGACGATATGGATACACTTCTTTCAAATACCATTATTTCTAACATTGTTTTCCAGCCTTTTATTTTGTTTTAACAGTAAATGGGCCGAAATTCTGGGCATGCGTCCCATTTTCCCAATCCCACTCTCAACCAAATTGCAATCTAGGCTCACTCCCCTCATCTAATCAAGATCCCCAATCCCAAAAGAAAGAGTTCAAGATTGTTGAATTAAGACCGTTTGAGTCCAAACAGTCTCAAGACCGGTTGGAGACCCAAGTGGTTTCAAGTGTAAATTGTCCATACAGTTTCATTATTGTTTTGCTTAAATGGTTTCAAACCGTTTGGAGCATCAATGGTCAAGAACCTTTGGATGTTTCAATGTGATTAAGTCAATTGGAAACCTAAGGTGATGAAAGATAAAATGACTCTATGGTTGTTACTGATCTATCTCAAAGATCATCACTATGGTTGTACCTTTAAGATACTAAGTGATTGATAATCCTTAGATGAGTTAATACTTGAAGCTTAAGTAAGCAATAACTTAGTACACTATGTCAATCATAGATGTATGTACTTGATCGAAGGGTTGATGTAAAACTAATCAAGTTGAAAGGATGATAGAAAGGAATTCATACATGAGTATTAATCATGTGGTGATTAGGTTATGATTCTCAGTAAAGAGATCATCAAACCCTAATCCAGAAGGTTAATGAACCCTAACCCTAATTTAGGGTATCATAATGTAAAACCCCAATTATGGATAGTTGAATAAGAAACCCTAATTTTAGGGTAAAGTGCATGAAACCCTAAACTAGTGTAATGTGATGTAAAACCCTGATGTATTGATATGAAATTGAGAAAGCCTAATTGAGGGTGATTCCATGAGAAACCTTAATTGAGGTTGATTCCATGAGAAACCCTAATTGAGGTTGATTCTATGAGAAACCCTAATCAAGGGTGATGCCATGAGAAGCCCTAGTTGGGATGAATAGTAAACCCTAATTATGGGAAATCTGATGTGAAAGCATAATGAAGGGAGATGGTATGTGAAATCCTAACCCTAATGAAGGGAGATGGTATGTGAAATCATAACCCTAATGAAGGGAGATGGTATGTGAAATCCTAACCTTAATGAAGTATGATAGTATGTGAAACCCTAAACCCTAATAAAGGGTGATGGTATGGGAGACCCTAATCCTAATAATGGAATGGTGACTAATACATTGATAAGGGAAATACCAAAGGTGATTGATTATAGATAAACTTATAGAAAGAAATGCCTTAACTTGAAATAAGTCCATATCATTAAAGACATTTGGACCATTCTTGTGTGTGACCAATGCACTTCATGGTAAAAGTGATTGGTTAGTGAATGAAAGGATTAAGATGGGAAATACCTTAATCCAAGATAAGTTGATAACTCAAGTAAGTTGGAAGTGATGAGGAAGGTGATACATCAAGATATGATAGATATCACTTTTATCATTCCAGGGTTGATATACCTTGATGCACCTCAAATCCAATATACTTGGACAAGAAACACATGAAGTGTGTTATGTAAATTCTTACAATGAAATGTAATGAGTTTGATATACTTTGATAAACATAGGCTAATATACCTTGAGAATGGGGTTAAGCCAAACTAATGAGTATGATGTAATCATACCATGATAAGGATGGGAAATGAACTCATACCTTTTAATCATTTAATGATAAATGTTAAGAGTAATAAACATGATTGAATATTCAAGATGTTTAATGGCCTTGTGAGCCATATGGTTAGATGTTGCCTAGTGATAGGTGACACAATTGTTTATTGGCCTTGTGAGCCATATGGTTAGATGTTTCCTAGTGAAAGGTGACAAGATGCTTTATTGGTCTCATGAGCCATGGGAACAAATTATGGCATAGTGAAAGGCACCAAGATGATTATAAACGTTTACTGTAAGAAATGATAATAATAATAAACCTAATAAATGGAACAAATGTATTTAATAAAGAATGTGAAAAACTATGTAGGCTAACCTCAAGGTTCAAAGCCTAGAGAAGGATGTGATGATCAATGATGAGTTAAAGGAATTTATACTCCATGATTTTTGTAATCAGGATTGGTAGTGTCCAATGCCTGGCGGTGTAATTAGGTTTGGTTAAAGTCCAATACTTGGCAAAGGCATGAAGCCTGTAATCAGGGTTAGTTAAAGTCCAATGCCTAGCGGGGTAATCAGGATTGGTTAAAGTCCAATGCCTGGCAGTGTAATCAGGATTGGTTAAAGTCCAATGTCTGGCGGTGTAATCAGGATTGGTAGTGTCCAATGCCTGGCAGTGTAATCAGGTTTGGTTAAAGTCCAATACCTGGCAAAGGCATGAAGCCTATAATCAGGGATGGTTAAAGTCCAATACCTGGCGGTGTAATCAGGGTTGGTTAATATCCAATGCCTGGCGGTGTAATCAGGATTGGTTAAAGTCCAATGCCTGGTGGTGTAATCAAGATTGGCAGTGTCTAATGCCTGACGGTGTAATCAGGTTTGGAAGAGTCCAATACCTGGCAGAGGCTCAATGCCTGTGATGATTATACAAGATTGTTAATAACCCAATGCCTATAATGATGACACAGGATTGGTAATAATCCAATGCCTGTATTAATGATATATGAGTACATGGTAGATATAATCCCATATCTGTTTAGCAGATTGGCTAAGGCCAACAGATTGAAATAAGAATGTCTCATGTGTGACATATCAAGACAATGAGTATCACAAGAAAAGTTTGACATGATGGTATAATATGATGGATAAATGATATACATGTTCTTCCTATTCCTTATTAAGAGAATATATGATATATTGTTATATCATAAATAGTTGCAATGCTTTTAAAGATGAGAATGCTTTAAACTGCTTATCCTCTGCCCAGTTTTATATCATTAAACTGCAATAATAATGTTTCTGGCAGAGAGTTATATCTCTCGCTGGAGCAATTTTCAATTGTCTCACCCCTGTGGGATCCAACATTTTTAGGTGGACGAGCATGGAGGAGATTAAGAATATCATGCAAAGGAAGAACATCAGTAGCAGCAGTGACAGCAGTGATAGCTCAGGTTGAGTGTACTATCTGTCGTGTCTTGTGGATAGAAGTCCTATGTGTCGTCTATGTACTCTCAGGTCCTCGGAGTTAGTAGTTAGTGTTTTTACATCGATCTGAGTTTTTGGCTTGATGCCTCGAGGTTTTTATACTGTATGTATTTAGATTCTAACAAGGTAGTGGATATTGTAACCCTCGAGAAGAGTTGGTACAAGATATGTACTTATGAACCAGGATGTAAATGTCATACATTGGTTCTTGTTGAAAGAGTTTTCCTATGATAGGATCTCTTTGAAAAAGGTTTTAATTTTTAGTGATTTTCAGTAATCCACTGTTAGTGATCGCTTCCGCTTAAGTAAATAATGTTTTTATAAGTTGGATACCATACTTTTGTGCTCTAACATGTACCTTATGAGTGAGCTTGCCAGGATGTAATGTAGGATGATAGCCAAACTATTTTTTTATATGATTCTCTATCTTAAAATCAGTAAACTTTTTGGTTTGATTCCTTGAGTAGACAAAGAGTATCCCCTTCTCTTAACCTTGACTCATTAGACAACCTTGTGAGCTAAGGTTCCCTTTTAACTACATGTAACACATAGTGTCATCTAAATGCATATGTTGTTTGATTGGATGCCAACCTTGATAAGAACACTCTCTAACGTTTCACATGTACCTTGAGACTTCACTCAATAAAATTAACATTTTGTTTACAATACAATTCTAACTTGACCTACTAAGTGCTTCTATGGCTTGAAAATGTACAATATTGCTTTGAATGGATCTAATGTGACTAATTATGATCTTGCTTGTACAAATCTGAATGGAAATCCAAATATCATGTTCCCCTACCTCTAATTCAGACTGAATATCTATCTTGTGGTACTCATAATGTGGATGGTTCACCTTGACCTAAGGTTTAGTGTTAATGCTTATACCATGTTTGAATCGATGTGTGTATGTTTGACAAGATGTGACACCACTTGAACTATTTGATACCTAGGTTTAGGAGAACATCCTAATGACATGTTTCATGTTTACATTATTAAACCCTTTGGATCTAAGACCCCATGCTATATCCTTTCCTTGCGAGGTACCCTTGGTTTGGAAAATTTCTCAGATCTTGCTCATGAATCATAACTCTTAAGGTATGCTTACTCTCTTAACCCTACTATGGTATTGGCTTGTTTGTATGTATGCTCGTATGAATGCTTGGCTAATTATTTACTTGTTTGAGATACTTGTTCCCTATGACTAGTATGTTCATTTTTATTGATATACGTTGAACAAACCTTGAACGTAATTTAACTTGTCCATTATACAAACCTAGTGTACCTTCCTATATTCTCGGGGTAAGGGCACAAGGTTAAGCATCTTACTTGAGATGTCAAGATAAGGTGTACCATGTCGATAAAAGGGTAACAAATCTTGAGCACCCTTACAGACCCTTCCAATGGGAAGCTCGTCAATGGCCATATATGTTGTTGAGTATAATGGAAATACACCTAAAGTATGCTTTGCATAAAGAATGTTGTTAGTTGTTCTCACCTCATTTCATCTTTTTTCATATATGATGTTTCTAGCCAAGCAAGTTTTCTAGTACTCTTAAACTGGTTACATGCCTTTTTCATAGCATACTTAATTCTTTAGCATTAATATGTTTTGTTTATCAAATTAGTAGTTTCCAAATGAAGATTCACTGCACTCAAGACTCTAAGATCTAAAATGCAATGCAAATGGGTATACTTGAATCTAGAAATGGATACATGCTATCTCTTATCTTCCTATTTAGTATATTGTTGTCTTGTTGTTATTTCCTTTTTCATATATATTGCTTGTGTGAAACTATGTACCATTCTATGGAAGGGTGCCCAAACCCTACTGCCACTGGCTCTGTAGTTAGTGGGGGTAGGATGAGGGTAACAAATGGTTCCGTGACAAAAGTCCTCTTGTGGAAAGTCTTACCAGATATGCATTCATGAGTGACTAATGAAGTCTCACTTCAAGAAGTGGTTTGAAAAATTCATTGATGTTTTAAGAATTAAAACTACATCTAAACATTATCATCATTGGAAGAATTGTTGAGATGACCACACACTTAAATTTTTTGAAGGTTATGGTTAGGAGGAAGTACACAGTATATGACTAGGAGGTGGTCAACCTTGAACACACTACTAGTAAGACAATGCAAGAAAATATGTCCAAGAACATGAATGATCCATGATACTTTTTTCTATCATGCTATTCAGAAGAATTTGCATGCCTAAATGGTCCTATGGAATTTGGTTCTAGCATAAGGACCGTGAAATTATCCATATGACAAAGTATATGCCTCCCTTACATGAATCCCATAGGTATGATGATACAACATGTAGTTCTCATCATAAGCACCGCAATAGGAATTCTTGAAGACATACATATGTAGATAGGGAAATTGTACATCCTTTGTGCCTTCATTGTGATGGATATAATGGAGTAACCTTGATATCCATTGATCTACAAGTGTATATTCTTAGCACAATGAGATCTCTAATTAATGTCAAAGTTGGGATCATTACTATTCATGTTGGGAATGAACATCTGACTTTCAAAAATGAACATATGAATTTCAAAGTCCTTAACACCTTGAAGAGAATTGCTCTTACTAAAGAACTCTACATCCTAAGTAATGTAGTTAACAACTCTAGACACATTGGTGGAATATTTGCATTCACCCTCACCATATACACTAATGACCTAAGTGTTGCACAATGTCCATATTTTGGTAATGACTTAACCATTCCATTCATATGTATCTAATATGTTTGTTTGTGACTGATTTCAGGCATTAGGTACATGAAAAGGATCAAATTGACCAAGTCCTGTATTTCTCTAGTTCAAGTCAAAAGCAATGTAAATGCACAATTTTGGAAAACTCTCAAAATCATTTTAGAATATTTTTGTAATCATTGGTATTGATGATATGACTTGTAACTAAAATGAGAAAAAATCAGGCACACTTAATTGTAACATTTGATCACTTAAATAGAATTTTAGAAACTTCATTACAAGAACTTCATTGGTAAAGTTGAAAAATCGACCGATCCTTAATGGATTTTGAGAATGATATTGATCGGTCAAGTTGTCCATCCACAAAACTCGATCGATGGTCTCTCTACGCACGATTGATTTAAGTGGATCGATCGAGTTTCCACTAGGACAAACTCGACTGATGGTTTAAATAGGTGTTGTCGTATGGTGTGATCGATCAAGTTATCTTTATTGAAACTCAATATGATATACTCTACAAAAACATAGAAAAAGTGATTCTAACCATTGGAGAGTTGCAATAATAAAAAAAATATGTTGCACGTCTCGAAATGGTTAGAAAACATTCATAAGTGTTCCCACACTCTAGTGGACACCCCCATATATAAATAGGACCTCTTGGAGTTCATTCCAGGGTTTCTCATTCATTCTATGTAAGGTCCTTGCCATTGTTTAGTGTTTTTAGTACACTTGAGCCCCTTTCTCTCTCTTGATTACACTTCAATTCATCATTATGAGTGATATAGGAATTGTGTGGCAGAGCCACCCCATTGTATGCTTGTAAAGCTGTCAAGCTTCTCCTTTCCAATTCCTTTCTTCAAAGTTCTTGATTGGTGAAAGCTTCTTCAAGAGAAGAAGAAGGAGCAATCTTCTTTAGTTGGAGAAGAAGATGCTCAAGGCTTCTCCGAGTGAAGGAGGAGATCCAGGAAGAAGATCCAAGGAGCTGAGTGGGTAAAGACTCAAGGCCAAACACTTTTTGTAGGAAGGGGAGGACCTTGGTGAAGGCATCTAGCTGATTGCAAGAGTGGGTAAGACCTTGATGAGGTAGAAAACTAGATCTCGGAAAGTTAAGACCTTGATTGTAAGGTTGTTGGCTCCCTTGACCTTAAAGGGAATTTGGGTATCCTTTTCCTAGAAAAGGAAGACCATTTGTTGTAGCTCTTATAAGTGAATATAAGGAGTAGACAAGCTAAAAAATCCTAGAGATTGACCTCTCTAGGTAGTGGACTGACTCTCTCCTAGTTTGGAGAGTGGAATCACTCTAAACAACTTGTCCAATTGGTTGTTTCAATTTTTCGCATCCCTTCTTTTCTTTCTTAGCCCTCAAATTCACTATTAGAAATTGTGCCTTTTTGATATAATTTGAAGTTCTAACTATTCTTGCGCAAGTTTTGAAGCTCTATTCACCCCCTTATAGATCCCTAAGATCCAACATACACTAATGCAAGACTAGCCAAACCCTCCTCTTCACACCTGAGACATTCCCCCTCATCCCTAGTTTAGGTTTACTTGAGACCAGTAAAATGCAATACTTGGGGGTGGAAAGTGGTATATTACCTTTTATTTCATTGAAGCATTACAAATTCTTTTACATTTTATAAGATGATTTGACTTTGTACATTGTTTTCATTTGCATGTTATGAATATATGTTAGGACTATTACTTATCTTATAACTATATTAAGATTGCTAAATTTCACAAAATATGAAACTAACTAGTTGATTACCATGTTTCTCAACAAAGTCAAAGAAAAACTCATCTACTTATTAAATTTTAATGTTCTAAAACTTGAAATATACATTGAATTTATTTATGTATAGAATAAAAAATTCTATGTTATCGTCATGATTGTTGGAAACAACTCTTAGGAACTAAAGGAAGAAGAGAATTGATATTAACTTCCAAAATCACTTACCACTTGAAACTAACAAACATAGATTTCAAGAAATTACACTTGCATCTATATTCATTTTTTTAGCTGTGCATGTACATACTACTATTGCGATAAATTATGTTTGATAATGAATATGATCAAATGAAATCTTACACATACCAAACTAATAAAAAAAGAGAAAAATATTTAAAAAATTCAATCAATCATACATGATACCTCATAGGGTAGGACAAATATGAAACATTAGTACATACAAGGAGAACTCACTTCATGGAAACTAGGCTGACACGTAGGCACCCATTGGTTATTAACATACTAATAGTTTGTGGAATTCTATAAAAATTGAGAGAGCAAATTTTCTTGTTTATTTCAAATTCAATTTTCAGGAAAGTCTAGAGATGTATATTTTAGATTGATTAGATAATAAAATGATAAGTTATGTATAGTTTTATTTGTTGCATTAAAAGTGAAAATGGACTGTGATATATTATATGCTAATTTTCATTGTTTGTACTCCAACCCTTTGTGAATTCCAAGCTTAACCTACTTTTCTTTTTGAAGTTAATGTCATTTTAGAACTTGACTGAAGGATGAAGGCTTTTCTTAATATAGACTTCATTTGGATATATAATTTACTCAATTTTGGTCACCATACTAAAATCCTAATATTTATAAGTCATTTTCCTATTGATTTAATATCATGATTATGATTTTATGATCTGAAGGAAAAGAAAGAACCTAAGTTTGAGGAGAGTATAATATATGATAACATTTCCTAGTTTACATGGTCAATCACCTCCATGTTTGTATATTATATAATGAGCATTTCCATCCTTCTTATATTCATTTAGGTCTTGCATATTTGTTACCTACTCAACATTTTTCATGTGATATCATAGATTACTAATGAAGAAAATGTAAAAGGAGTTCAAAGGATTGGAACCAATTTCACTGATACCGTTTTAGGGCTCTAGACACCTCCAAGAGCATTTTGGAAACGTACCAACCATTTTGGTTATAAAAAAGATGGTGTAATACACTCTTCAAAGTCATAGGCCCTTGATTCAATGGACTAGATGGCCAATGGATCATATAGCTATAGAAAATTAAGTATGCATCAACTAGAACCTCCAATTAATCGGCTGGGATCTCAAACGCTCTACTAGGATAACTTCAGCCTCTAATCGGTCGACTAGAATGTCAATTGGTTGAATCGGAGGTCCATACAACTTCTACAAGCACACTACTCAACCGACTAGATTCCCAACTGATCATTGGGGTCACTAGGAAACAACAAACGTAATTAGCACAACCTCCAAACACCCTAAATTTGCTCCCCTTGTCATCAAAATCTATAAATTGACTCCCTTAACTAAAAAGAGAGGATGTAAAAGCATGAAGTAAAAATGTAAGTGCTTTGAATGACGAAACAATTGGATGAATGTGAGGAACAAGAATGAGAAGATATGGTACATTTCAAATATCCACTGTCTAAGATTGAAGGAAATGAGAGATTCCCTCCCTATCTACCATGAAGCTTGTTCTACCTTCTTTGCAAAACATATTATTTAAGTTCTAATCAAAACTATACATGGTTCTTCATTTTAATCATGTCTAAGTGTGAGTATATCATCTAGTTTGACACAGGGAGTAGCCCAATGGAATAGATTCCTATATTGCATACATTCCCTTGTACTGACTTGATTAATGTATACAACTTGTTTTGCTTATTATAAAATAGAATTTGTATGGTTCGCACCCATTGTATCTATTTCAGTAACCTAAAAAACAATTTGAGAGGGTGACTATGGGTTAAATAAAGGAAATGAGAAGTTCTCTTGAATATGAAAGTAGTATGGAGAATTGTGGATTGAATTGGATGCTTAATAGTTTGCCATTGTGAGACTGTATCATTTTATTTAATAAAGTTGTTTATTACATATATGAAAGGGGAACATGAAACTATCTATGATGTTAAATATGTAAACAATCACTACTTGTAGAGTGTTATCAACTAGACGTTGTATTTTCCATGGTGGTGATTTACAATACCTAACTCTTTCTCCGACTTAATTGATTCCTAATGTTATCTCTTTTATAATTTGAGTTGGTCACTTTATTTTAATATTTCTTATTATAATTAACTCACCTATATAATCTGATAAAGGTTTATTATAGTTTCCTTTCTCCCTATGGGATCGACTTAATAACACTACATTAACATCGTTCTCTTGTGGAGATTGAGGTTGTCTAGATTGTTTTAGATTAATATTTGGATTGATTAAGATTGAAAATCTCTGTCTGGTCAGCTATTTTGGCATCCCAAACTTGATATCAGCACATAATCAACAACCATATAACCACAATATGATAAGAAATACCAATAATAAAAAAGGAAAATGTAATTTAAAAAATGACATCGAACAAGTATACAAGATAGTTCTAAGGAATTTTTTTTACCAAATTTATACACCAAGAGCAAGTAAATGCTCATTATTTTCTGTGATATGCACATAAATGTACAATATCATCATATGTGACCAACATCACTACACATTTATACAAAATATATCCATGTTCATATTTACATAATGCATATCATATGCAAGGCATACATCAAAATTGAGTGTCTAAGGGTGAGTCTAAACCCACCAAAGACCACATTCCCAATGTTGTCTTGATGACGCTTGGGGCAAGGAGATTCCTCACTACCTAACCCCTAACGTGGTTACCGAAACCATAAAGGGCAAGAAACCATGCAAGTGGTAAAAATGTCCCATCAATGGATAAAACATCTGCATAATGTTTAGAGTATGAAATTCGATTGTATATGTTGAATTTAGGAAATTAGATGTAACATAGAAACTTTTAGAAAAAATGGTAAAACATCTATGTAATTATAAATTTATGGTAAGTAATATGTACTAGGCACATTAAAACAATAAAAACAAAGGAAGATGAAGGTTTTAAGTTAAGTACATAAGTAAATTTACACATGTTGGTTATGTATTTTATTAGGAAGTCAAGAGTAGTTGATGGGTACAAACTTAAGTACTTTCAAGTGATTGGGAAGTACCCTAGCCTACTACATAGTGTCTTAATAGTAATCAATCTCACTAAGATCCCACAACACCTTAGTTATGCATGTAAAAAAAGTAGAAGTGTGTCGATCTTCAACCTACACAAAACATTAAGATCGTTTTGGGTACTAAAGTCACAACAATTATCATATGTTATTGACATTAATTTGTTATTATAATCATATCACATATTTCTCAATCATTTTGCATAACATTTCATATATCAATAGGAGATATGAACTCAACCACATTGATATAAATGGGTTGTTCAAGGTTATGAGAGAAGTATAAATGATATGGATTCAGAGTACCATGTATATATTAAAAATTACACAATTTTGAGCACCTTCTTACAATACCGAGATTCCTATAAAGAATTCTATTTCACCTCCTCAAATTTTGAACACTAGGGAAGTTACAAAACTACATCGAAACTACATGTTTGAGGTTTCACTTGGTTAATTCGTCTAATCCCTCATCTACTATAGAGAGAAAATACAGAAGACAAAACATACCGGTAATATGTGAACAATTAAATAATTATAAGCAACATTACAAAATTCATGCTCAACATGCACATACATGGCCATAATTTTACTATACATGGCCTATTTTAGTCATACAAAGTCCATATCACAAAATAGGCTCAACATCTAAATTTATTTTCTAAAAGATCTTCTGTTATTTGCAAGTAATCATTATACATTTCATCCCAAAGATTGGTCATATGAGATCAACATGGTAGAAGTATTGGAAAGGGCCTATGTCAGAAATTCACATATAAAGGTCATACATTTTATAAATAAGATAGAAAAGAGTTTATCATTTTAATTTTAAAATAGTTAGAAATATCATATATGATGGTTTTCCTGAAGTTTCCATAGTTATAGCTAGAATCCCCATAAATTGTCAATTTTTAGCTCATTTTTCATGAATTTAGTGAAGAATGGTGGTTATATGTAGGAAATGCATCACCAATATAAGTGCACAAAGGCAAAATGAAACTCCATAGGTGATTCCTATGTTACATTATGTGCATGCACAAACATAAGCTCTGAAATTCAAATAGGTCTACTCATTCTAGATATAGTTCTAACTAGGTCAAAGAAGGGGGAAAGAAAAGATTTTAAGGAAAGGAATCTAGTTTCCACCATATGTTTCCAAGAATTTCTTCCAAAAGGGTAGACAGGAAAGGAAACAAAATAAAATATGAGATCAATTGAAGGAGTTTATATGTATTTGAGAAGAACTATCTTGCAAATGTGATTCTATGCTTTTATCTTTATTAAACTCAAGGTATCACCTTCATACTAGAGTAGTGCTTTAAAATAACCCTTTTATAAATCCACCAACATTGTTATAGCTCCAGAATGCAATACTAGAGACCTAGGGTCTAAAGGTACTGCTCTATGCATAAGTTCATTTGAAAAATATATTGTAGCCTTAAAACAACCCTCATAAATCAGAATAGGCCATGCATTCACTACTATTGTGTCATACTGACCCAAAATCCACCCACATCATCCTACCTCCACATGCTTAGACCTTAGACTGATGCATCACTCTTTTCCCAACACACATCAACCAAACATTGGTCACAATCCCCTCAAAATGACATGCATGAAATTTCTCGAGCTTGTATCCACCCAACTATGGGTTTGAAGCGACCCAAAAACAATATCATTGACCCACATGGCATGCATCGACCCATCCACAAGGTTGTAGATGCCCGACTAGTGTTGCAACATAGAAATAGCAAGGCAAAGCCCACTTAAGTTGGTTCTAATGCATTCAATGGCCCAATCGATTGACACACATAAAGTATTTTTTTTTTGAAGTCTACAAAATCCAAAATTTTTGTGTACTAGAATTTAAGTATTGCTTAATTCCATCATTTAAAACTTATGGTAAATTATGACACAACATGATTTTTTATGTAAGCAATAATCACCTAAATCATGCAAATTAGGGAAAATTGAAGTGCGATTGGAACAAAATATAGGATATAGGCTCACATTAACCTTGTCATAAAGGCTCATAGTTCAATATATAAGAAGTATGATCTTACAATAGTGTTATATACTAAAGATATTACTATTTTTTATTAATTATATATCTTGAAGAACTTGATGTAGTTAATTACATATTTAAGAGAAAATTTATGCAATTAGTTATACGTCTTGAAACAACTCGATCTCTTTTCTTAATATTTCACAGAGTTACTTTAATTGATTTTTCACCAACATAAGAAATTCATAGTTTTCACATATCAAGCCACTCAAGATCGAAGTATCTCATTCACATTCTTAAAAAAATGAGAAAGTTGTTGCATTACATATTAACTAGAGCATGTCGATACTATTTTATTGGACAGCTGAGAAGCATCATGAAAATTAGTACATATGTTTAATAATATTTCCAAAAAGAAATTTTAGTACTCTACCTTTTTTTCTCTTAAAATGATAACTCCTTATATAGGAAAATGAATGTTGTTCTTTCTTCAAGTGGTCCACATATATTCTGCCCACAAGATTTTCCTTGTAGGCTAAAATTAAGTTTTTTCTAGTGTAACATATATGATATGATGAGCTCAACCTAAGACACATATGTTAGATAAAGTACAATGTTGAAACACAATAAAGTCATTTAGAGTAAGAGTACATGTCATTAAAAGACCAAAATTACTACACAGTTCTGTAAACATCAGTAACAACTCCTAGACGTTATGTTATTTATCAAATGATGTAGTAAATTATAGTGTGTTCTTGTCTTCTTTATTTAACAATATTAATGTCTAACACTGTGAATGTTTGTCATTTAAATATCTAGTTTTGGCAGCAACATATTTCAAAATGTCAATACAGTTGTAGATGGCAGCTGCAAAACAAGTTGATGTATTGAATGGTGTACCACATAACTCTTCAACAACAATATACAAGACCTCACAATGTTTTCATACACTATTTAATTCAGAAGTTACACATCAATATATTAGGACTCTCTAAAACTTAGTAATGAATTTTCTTATATATGGTAATTCAGAGTAATCAAAATACAAAATTCATCAAATATATGTTCAAATGTATTTTTAAATATTCAGCTCACATAACATACAATTGAATATTTTAACCTTTTTTTTCCTATTTATAAAGTTTGAATACATTATCTGAGCATATGTTCACTTATTAGTTTGGCATTTCCCATTTTTTATTTTTCTTCTTTTTCCTTCTAATATAACTTATGTCAAAGCATAGTTATACATTGTAAAATATGTCAAGAAAGTTTTGGAACTAAGTTCCATATTTTCCAACTTAATCATATTATAGTCTAAATTTTGTGGTAGACCTCCAAAAAAGATCAGATTGTAACTAGAATAAAATGTGAATAGTATTTAATCTAAATCTAGATGAATCCAACCAAATATCCCAACCAACTCAACTAAAATAGGATTTTGGGATTTATTTCCAAAAAGAGGCTAAAGAAAACACACTTCATAATCTTCACCCCTTTAATCCAAAAAAAATTGAATGTTTAGTGTTCTGAATGAGAAAAGGTATGGATATTGGTATCCAATTTATACTAGTCTTGAAGTTAAGGTTTGTGCAAATTTGGTTCTGGTACGATTATGTTAGGGAACTTATTCTAGTTTTGGTCTTTTTTGAAAGAAATCATGTAGTCTAGTTCAGGTCTGATCATGGTTTGATTCTAATCAGATAGCAATATACAAAATTTTTTAAAGCTAGTCCTCAAGGATAGTAATCCAATAGGTCTCACAACAACTTTTTGCTTTACCTTATGAGATCCAACACAACATTGGTCCCCTACATCATTAATACTCTATGACACGCTTGGATAATTGAGATAAGAAGGTGTTGACATTAGAATAAAGACATAAAGGTGGATGTTGAACATCAACAACCAATATATTTATCCATGCCTTCTATCAATGATGATCTTCCATACTACCTCTACTAACATTTAATGCTATAGAAATTACTATGTATGTGATGCAATATTATCTTGATCTTCCTCACTTCTACCAATGATGATTTACCATACTATCTCCATTAACACTTGATGATAGAGAGATTACTATTTATGTGATGCATTATTATCTTTGTATGTCTCCACTCATTTGTATCAACCAACTTTTATACATTTTCGTCTTCTTTTCGACCCAATACATGGCATCACCCTAGAATTGAAAATTTGGAATGTTTTTGTAAAAGGGACACAAGAGTGTTCTAGATTAATGGTAGGTATTCATGTTTGAAAACCATAAGCGTAACATATCAACTTGTGTAAATTGACCACTATCTACTGTGCAATCCCAATTGGATCACATACCATTCCATATATATCATAGTGAAATGATAGTATAGTTTGTTCCATCATGTTATGAATTAGCCAAATAAACATATAATTTAAGTGCATCTAGGAAGATAAACTAGATAAGTCTTTAGAAGAAGATTATGTGAGGAGGAAACCATCTACATATCATTTATATGAAAAGAAAGGGGAAAAGAAATATATACATAGATTATATATACAGTTATAAATTTATATGGATCAAGATACAAACTACAATAAAATAATCACTTACCCTTTACAAGGAAGATGAACACACTGATCATCTCTATTCTTTTACTTCTAGAAGAAAACACATGAGAAGAAAAGTTTCTTCTCCTAGCTATACTCCATATGTAGCCTTCTCGCATGAAGTATCTTTATAGAAAGAAATCCAAATATAGTGAGAGGAAGTAGGAAATAAAATCACCCCTTACTACAATTGCACTTTCCTCATCAAATAGGTGTTGAGATACCCTCACGAGATGACTTTCATGGAGTGGATATAGAGAGGATATCACACATAGCCTAAAGCATGAGTTATGCCACTTTAAGTAATTAAAACAAAATTTTTTTATAAAGTATAAATTTATAGTCTAGTTTGATGTACCAATCAAGTTATTTTTTCCCTATATAAATCAAACAATTAGTATTATATATTGGGGATGGTAGAGAAGGTTTGTCAGTAATTTATTGTAAGAACATATTGTATGGAGCTAAAATACCTAGAAATCTTTTACATTTTTGTTGCATACACATATTTATAAATAAGATGGTCTTTGCTTGATCTATAAGTGTGACTAAGAATGTTCTTGGGAAAGAGTTTTTTTAACAACTACTTCTATGTCAAACTATAGTTAGGAAAACCCTTCATCCTGTCGAATATCATGTTTAACCAAATTTTGGTATGTAACATGTTTTCTCAACTTTTCATGTAGGTGGAATCAAATCTTGAAGGGAATTTCCTAGAAAGATTTCATGTATTATGTAAGAAAAAAATGTATTATGTAAGAAATCCTTCAACAAACTAGTATTTAGTAAACCTTATATTGACAAAAAAAATGATATGTACTTTAACTATGCAATGATGTCATGAGCTAGATAAAATAGTATTCAATGGCACACTTTGAGGTAGATACCGTCTCCATAAAATTATAGTATGATGAAGAAAGTGCCCAAGCAAATTATAAATTTGAGCAAGGAGGTTTGTTATAACCAGAATTTTTGCAGGTATATATACATATATTTGAATGCAAATAATGGGTTGCTAAGGGCATATTAAAACTTTTGATATTTTATATGTATTGTTTAATAAGTTTGGATTTAGAATGCAAATTCTCGATTGAAAAGGGATTTCATGTGTTTTTGTGTTTTAAATAATCCATTATGGATTGATGGCTAAAGAAAGAGTGGATAACTCAATAATAATAGAATTTGCAAAAGTAATGGATAATTGGTAACTAGAAAGAGATTTGTTTATAAATTTCTAGAAAGATATTTTGAAGACAACTAATAGGAATAAATTTGGGCCTAACTTACACCTAAAGAAAAAATATATCAAAATTTGATTGTTTGCCGAATTTGGCTAAGAAGAAGATTTAATATATGCCTTAAATTATTCAAATAAAGAAACTGCATAAGAGGCAAGAAAAATACATTTAATATTCCTAATTTGGCACCAAACCTTGGTTAATCAGGGATTTAGTTATAAAAGGTTTCCCTTAAAATATGGGATCATTTGCAGTAAGGAGGAGATGGATATGAATTTATTTAGATTCCTTAAAGTTATGGATTAAAGGATATATACATTTATAGGTCGCTCTAATCAGATTAGGAATATGGGGGCTCTTTAATAATCTAGTGCCATTCCTTGACCCTTAGATCTCGAATCAACGATCCAAGTATTGTCCCATACCTTCGGTCAGAATAGGAAGCCAAAAACAATAATACTCATTTTTCTTTCTCGATTCTTTCTTTGTGACCCATGTAAACACTTCGAAAATCCCCCAACGAATTTGGGAGGTGGTTCTGAATGAAAACAACCCTAGTTTTACTCACTTTGGATGATTATGGGAACTTTCCACAAATGTGCAAACATTGTCAGTGGCCAACTATTTGAGGCCATGGCTATATAAAGCCTTAGAGTCCCTCGTGAGACTAGAACAATCATTGTGAAGAGCCTACATACCTCACAAACTTGGCTCTTCCTCCAATTACATTTCCAAACAACTGCCATCTCTCCCTTTTCTTCTTTGTATCTCATCAAGGAGCCTTCTTCCCATTCTCCCTGATCTTTCCCCCTTTGAGCAATTTATCACCACCATCAGATCCAACAAAGCTTAGTGAGGAGGGAGGTACATTGCTTGCCGATTAGGAAGCCAAAAGCCCAGAGTCAAAAACTGTGTTGACTCATGAAAGCACCTGTTCATGAACAGAGACAAGTGAAGGAGGAAGATGACCTCTGATGAAAGGAATCCCCTACCCTCATTGGCTACTGTGAGTTAATGGTATTACTAACTTTACCCCTCACTTCTCGCTTAAGGCACGACAACTTGGGTGGTCATCTTGGCATGAGCTGATTAGCTCAACCTTGGCCTGTGGCGTGCAATCATTATCGGGTTGGCTGCTTATGTGGCAATTTATAATTTTTCAAAAAAGTATTTAACTTAAAATAAATCTAGAAAATGATTGTTAGGTCCAAATATAGCATATATATGATTTTGATCAAAAAAACATGGAGAATCCAATAATATAGGTTTCATGATCTAATTCTTGTTTGAATTCCAAAGGGAGTTAAGATGCCTACTTTAATGAAATTCAACATAGATCAATACTAATTTCATGTGATTGATGAAATTGATAAGTATATCTTGATTAATTAGTTATGATAAGTAAAGTCTAATCTTTTTGGATAAAGAGAACTTGGATCTAATATAGGTTAAAGAAATCACATGTTGACAAAATTAGGTTTCCTAAGATGAAAAGCATTAAATTATGATAATTAGGGTTTGGGAATCCTAATCCTAGTGAAACCCTAATTTGACCCTAAAACCTCACTTACAACCAATGCCAATCTGAATGGATATTTTGTGAACACATTAGTAATACTTGGGTGTTATACATTAATTACATGTTAGGGCTTTATTGGTTGCATCTACTCTTGTGCACTTGGACATTAAGGCATCCATAGGGAAATGTACATGGTTACAATCACAACTACTCGCAATTATCGACTGCCAGTGTTTGCTGAGGATTTCTCGAGGATTGTGGAAATAAATTGCTGGAAGTTTATTCATATTCTATTCCATTATAATGCAACTATGAGTATCACATAAAGTAAGATATCATATATGTTGTTAGTTTACTTGCACACATTTGAATGCATCCCACATACACAATATATTAATATATTGATCCGTGTTTTGTTTCACACCGTTTTAGGTAAATGCAAAATATGAAGATACCAAGACATGATGAAGATATCAAGAATATATCAAGACATGATGAAGCAAATGAATTTTATAAAAAGACATTAAAGCTTAGTAAAGAAGGATTACTTAGACACTTCTTCTCAAATGTATTGGTCCCATGTTATATATTCATGTAACTCCTTAGAGGAGCATTATAATGTATTTTGTATAAAATATTTGTGAAATAATGGAAATTGTTTTCAATTATTTGTTATTTGTTAACATATGGATCTTGGGAATTTTAGGTCATTGCTCTCAAATTTAAGGTCCTTTCATAATTGGGGACACTAAAAAATCAGATTGTGGTTACATTTAGTATCAGAGCCCCATATTTTTGAAATAAAATTTAATAGCTTATAATTTTGAGTAATCTTTAGAAATATAAGGAGAATTATTAAGGCATAACATGATGGCAATGGTGTCTATAAAGGACCATGGTTTTGGGGTTTGGAAATATTTTCATTCGCACCATTAAGTTGGTATACGAGGAGTCCCTTAGTCAATGTGACACCGACCTAGTTAGAACTGAGGGTTTGCCTAAATTAATGTTTCCTCTAAATCTTTAACCCCATATATCATCCATTTTTCACCCTCATGTTTAATAAACCCTAAAATATACTTACCTCCTCATCTCAAGTTAGGGTTTTGAGAAGAAGTAGGACTAAGTCATCCTCCACCAATTAATGTACATGTAATGTGGAAATAATGATGAATTAAAGAAATATGTTTTATGGGTTTTTCATCACCAAGGTAAACCCTAGAGGGATCTAGGGTTGGTTGAGGAAAACCATTGGTGGGTGAAGGGCATCATAAATCCTAGGCATTGTGGTAATCCCTAACCCAAAGTCTAAACCTTAATCCTAGGAAATGAGAGTAGTGTGGGTGAAATAGTAACCCTACCCATATGAACCCTAATTAGGGAAAAGGACTAAGAAATATCCAAATGAGTGTAGGTGACCCAGTCTCCCATGAATGCATGTATGTGGAGCAAGGCATTCATGTAAAGGGTTTTAAGAAACATAAGAAACCAATGATTACATTAAATTGAAAATATGAAACCGTTAATTCAACTTTTAGGGTTGGTATACCGACTTGGGGTGGGTGAAACCAAGAATGGGAAAAGGACCTATGTGGGAGGCAAAACCCTAAACCGCTGGGGTTGTGGATATATAACCTAATCTTCTTATGTGTTTCAAGAAGACACCCTAGTTTAGGACATTCCCTAGAAGGGTGAGTTGACCAATAAGCTACAGGATTGAGGTAACTTGGAATGTCACCTAAAACTTTGAAGATTTAAGTATACCAAGAATTAAAGCACATTTTGGTCATAACTCTTGATCCCAAGTATTACATCATCGAGGGACACGATGACCAAGGCCTAGTTAGTAAAGGTCACAAAGAGGTCAGACCCCAGATTGGCAAGGTCGGTATGGCACAAAGCCCCAATTAGGGAAGGTGGCCTAAGTCTATAGTGTAGATGAATAATACCAAGCCCTAGATAGGGAACGTCACAAGAGGTCAAGCCTCAGATTGGGAAGGTTGACATGGCACAAAGACCTAGATTGGGAAGGTGACCCAAGTCCACTGTATAGATGACTATGACGAAGCCCCTGATAGAGAAGGTCACAAAGATGTCAACTGACATGACACCAAGGCCCGGGTAGGGAAGGTGGCCCAAGTCCATTACGGGGGCATAAACTAAATGTTTTGTACCCCAAGAGATTAAGGAAAGCTAGTTTAAAGAATTACATAAGAAACAATTATTCTTGAAAATTGTTAAAACTGTGATAACCCAATAAACCCTAGGTAGGGTAAATCAATAAGTCGATTCTATGGTCAAGTAGGGAGGATTAAAGGTACATAAAAACTATGTGGTTGGAAGGTGATCATGCCCTATATGCATAAGACCATGGGATCAGGAGATAGTCATCCATTTTTTCATGAGGCCCATGGGTCCGGAGATTGGCCATCTTCACGAGTTCATGAGGCTAAATGAGTATATGTGAGAGGCACTACATCAGTGCATAAGGCCCATGGTGTCAAAAGGGGATTACTCCAAAGGTACATGTACCGCTGGAGACCTTAAGTAAGATACTAAGGTTAATGATACATGAGATGTAGATATAAGAATACAAGAGGTCATATAATAATGTTGATAAAATCTTGAAGGGATTAGTGCATAAACTCAATGATTATGAGAAAGTAACTTTCCATGTGAGAGCATGAAAGTTAAGAAAATTGTGGGATTAAAAGTAACTATGAGATTGATTCAACCTAATATGTGAAATTTTGAGATAATGTGAGGATACAACATCTTTGCTCTTGGAATGCGACGAACTTTGTATTTGGGCTACAATCAAGTTTTTATTTCATCTTATTATGAGTTAGAGATATTGGGTAGAAACATTTTATGCTTAAAACTGACATATGAGAATGAATATCTTAAGTTGAGTATTAATGACATAATCTTGTGTTTGAGGTGTTACCTCACCCTTTTGTGAAAATATATCAGTGAATATTGGAAACCTAGGTGAAAAGGTAATCACCAAGTGAAAAATTAAATTTAAGTGAAAATAAAATCACTAAGTGATGACATCATGTGATATTATGGAAGTGGATATATCTTGAATTGAATTTAGGTACAAATCTTAGTAATGACATAAGGAATTTTCTTATCTATAAAACTTGTTAAAGATAATCCAAGAAGGGTTTCTAACCCTAAGGTTAGAAGCTAAATTGAGTTAGCTTTAACCTTAACCTTACTTGGTGTGAATTTCAGGCATGAAATTCCTTTTAAGGAGGGTGAATATTTGATCCTCAAATTTGGTAATTTTGAATTTGGTGAATATGAGACCTAATTTGATGAGTAAATTACCTAATTTTATTTGATAGAATAATAAATTTATCAACTTTGTGGCATGGGGTCAACCCATGGCCCAAGTTAGGTTCATTATACAAATTTCTTTGCAAGGTCCTTGAGGAACAAGTTTAAGAAATAAAAGATTTTGTGCATAAATAAATGATAATTACTTCATGGAAAATGTTAGATAATTGATGTATGAGATAATAGGTAGGTTCATAAAGTATTCTAAGATAAATCTAGAATTTTAGATGGTAAAGGTTCTTTGGAAGCACCATGGTATGGATGAAGTAACATGGGAACTAAAGACGAACATGGAAAATTGTCATCCTCATCTTTTTAGATGACTAGTCAAATTTTGAGGACAGAATTCTTGTATGAGGGAAAGGATGTTATAACCTAAACTTTGAATGTATCTACACATATATTCGAATGAAAAAAATGGATTTCTAAGGCCATATTAGAAAGTTTGATATTTTTTATGTCTTATTTAATAAGTGTGGATTCAGAATGCAAATTCTCCAATAAAAAAGGATTTCATGTATTTTTTTGTTTTAAATAATCCATGATTGGTTGTTGGCTAAATAAAGAGAAGAAAACTCAATAATAAAGGAAATTGTAGAAGTAATGGACAATTGGTAACTAAATAGGGAATTTTTTGGAAATTTCTAGAAAGATATTTTGAAGACAACTAATAGGCATAAATCTGGGCCTAATATGTACACAAAGAAAGAACAAACCAAAATAGGACTGTTTGCCAAATTTGGGTAAGAAAAAAGAGTTAATATATGCCTTCAATTATTCAAAAAAGAAATTTCTTAAGAGTCAAGAAAAATACATTTTACATTTGTATTTTGGCACCAAACCTTGCCCAAACTAAGATTTAGTTATTAATAGGCTTCCTTTAAAATTGGGATTGTTTGAATAAAGGAGGGAGAGATATGAATTTATTTAGATTCATTAAAGTGATGGATTAAAGGATGTATGCATTTAAATGTCGCTTTAAACACACTAGGAATATGGGGGCTCCTTAATAATGTAGCATAGCTCCCTGACCCTTGGATACTTGATCAACGATCCAAGGATTCTCTCTTACCTCCAGTCTATACAGAAAACTGATAATAATATTACTCCTTTTTCCTTCTCTATTATCTCTCTGTAATAAATGTAAACACTTAGAAACTCTCCTAAAAAATTTTGAAGGTGGTTCTGAATGTAAAAAACCCTAGTTTTACTCACTTTGGACAATTATGCGAGCTTTCCCCAAATCTATAGACTTAGTCTGTCAACAACCCTTTGGGGTCATGGCTATATAAAGTGTTGGAGTCCCTCGAGAGACCAGAAAAACCCTTGTAAAAAGCTTATGGACCTCACAAACTCACCCCTTTCTCCAATTCCATCACCAGACCTCTACCTTCTCTTCTATGCACCTCGTCAGGGAACCTTCTTCCCATCCTCCCTAATCTTTCCTCTTCGAGCAATTAACCACTACCATCGGTCTGGCAAAGTATGTTGAGGAGGCTGGTACCCTACCTGCCACTCAGGAAGCTAGAAGCCTAGAGCGAACAATTGGGTTGACTCACACAAGCACTGGTTTGTTAGCAGATACATGTGAAGGAGGGCGATTCCCTTTGGCTAAAGGATTCCCCTACCCTTGGATCGACTACTGTGAGGTAAGGGTATTCCTTACTTTACCCCTTACTTCTTGCTTAAAACAAACAAGTGAACGGCCTCCAGCTTGGCGTGAGCCTAGTGGCTCAATGCGACGACCCCAATTTCTATATAATTTCCTTAAAGACATTCTCAAATATGCGTGAACTCATATCTAAAGATTTCAAAAGGGAAAATATAAGAGATTGTGATTGTTAACTAAGTATAAAAAGAATCCATATCATGTTCACGGTCATCATTGATTAGCCACACAAACAAAATTCCTTAGAGATAGTAAAAGTCATACATATTATTCAGGAAAAGGAAGAAATAGTTCCTATACAACATCTAGTAGAAACAACAACTATATAACTGAAAAAGAGATAAGAAATGGAAATCTAGCTAGTCTATCCTCCATACCCATTTATTTGGTAGCTTTAGGTACTTTGAGGTGCATTATTTGTTCCTTGTACTTAGAAAATACGAGAAACAAAATCATCACCATAAGTTGGTACGTGGCAAAAAATATAATAGTTTGATTGCATAGTTGGAAATACTTGAAGTAAGAAGAAAGAAAAGAAAACCATTGCTTAAGGCAGAAAATCAGGTAAACATCTCTTTTTCACATTTCATTAGATGTTGTTGTACTACAATTTTTTATTAGCACTTATCATACATCCAATATGGGACAAATTACTTTATCCTACATCTAGCATGGGAAATTCATTATACATACATACTAGGAAAAAATATCATACATCCATATTGGGCCAATGTGCACTAGTAGCTACAAGTCATCAAAATGTTCTTTTATATTCCATTAAGTTTTGGCGAAGGATATAGTACTAGTAATCATCCAACAAGGTAAAAGAAAATCGATTCACATAGGGTACACCATATTTTATGCAACTAGGGAAAACTAGTCTTATACTTAATTAAGACCACACACCTATGCTGATTATATTTGGGATCCAAGAGTCTAGAGGAAAAGTAAATACATCAACCTGAAAGGAAATAAATACCTAATGTCATTATGTGTTGTCAACACCTCATATTAGGGTGTTTGACTCACTAGGGTTTCCTTTTAGTGGTATTGGATCATATTAGAGTATTTGCAGGGTTTGAGAGTAAATTGGATAATTGGTTCTTTCCTTTCTCATCATTATTGAAGGAGAGAGGAAATAAGGGTCATTCATGTGATACTAGTGTAAACCTATTATTGATCTTCATTTTAGGGTTTCGAGTCAAGGGAATCAGGGTCAGATCTCATACTTCAAGGCCTTACAAATATACTATCATTTATTTTATATTTATTTTCCAAAAATTAAAGTTAAAAAGGACATAAAACAAAGACATAAAAGATAAATCGATATAGGGTTGGATTTAGGTACATGTGATAATTTATATAGGTTCTCGTCATTTTTTTGAGAATAGGGGTATTTTGTGGGAATTTTTCAGACATGGGAGCTATTTAGAATGGATTTTGCAAGACTGGCCAATCAGGTAATTTTCTAGAAGAATAAACAAAAAAAATAAGAAAGAACAAGGTGGCCGGTCTCACAGATTAGAGGAGGGATCTAGCTTGGTGGATCCTCTCCTTAACCCATGAGCCAGCCTCAGTCACCAGGGTCTAGGCCAGGTGCGAAGGACGCAAATTCCCATGAGGGGTCAAATGTGCATCATGACAGAGCATGTGAAAGGATGGTATCTTGCCCATTCGATTATTGCTCGCTCTGTGGTAGTAGAGTGTGATGGATGTAGGTCAAACGTGGTGATGGCTTGGGGTATCTAGGTGGTTTCTGAGTGATCAAGGAAGAGTGGGTTTTGTCCGCGGAATCACCCTGAGTTCAACAAACCCAAGAGGTTCGCTGGAGATGGACCATAGCCTTGGTCTAGATCAACATGTAGACATGAAATGGAAATGGGGTTTCTCGGTTTTACCTACCCTCAGATTGGATTGAGGGGTCAGGAAGTTCCACACATGGTTTGCGATGCTCTGTTATCGCTCCCTGTGACTCAAGCATGTCCCGACCTCGACGGTGATGGAGCTCTAGGGCTTAGTTGCAACAGGAGGTATTGATCACCTTGTCAAGGTTCCAGGAAGGTGTGACCTCAGTTGATTGGAAGATGGAGGCTTTTGGAGTGAAGGGGGGTTCGAGTCAGGAGAGTTGAGGGTGCTCGAGGTCGGGGATGAAGGGGTGATTCTCGACACAATTGAGGATAGGATATGAGTAAAGGAAGTTCGAAGAAGCTATTGATGGGTTTATATAGAGGTAGGGAGGTGTAGATGTGAAAGCCCTAATACGGGAGCCACCATCTATGAGAGGCTCGGTGTAATGACCCTGACCTAGGTTATGAGGTAACCCTATTTGTTTTGGCTAAGTTTCTTAGAACTTTAATATAATCCTCTAAATTGTTTTGCTATTAGGTAAGAAACTTATGTTTCAAATTTGGTCTTGTTTGAATAATGTTTCAGCAATGTTCTCATGTTTTGGACCAAAATGCAATTTACCCTAGATGAGGGGTTATATTGCAATTTGTCCCATGTTGAATGTTCCCTAAGTGTTTTATAATCATAATAGAAAGAATGATGCAAGGTGGTGGCTTGTGGAAATTCTAAATTCCAAGTTCGAACTTGTTTGAATAATGCTAGTGACTTGTGTGCCAATTTTGGTGCAAGTTGTAATTTACCAAAAATATAGGGTTGATATGGAAATTACCACCTCTAGAGTATACCTAATACCTCCTAGTATCATTTAGAGGATAGATGAATAATGAGGGACCATGTTTGAATCAATTATGAGTGATGGTACTCTTGGTGATGAAATGACCAAGAAAGGGGTTGAATATGAAACCCTAACTTGAGTTGTATCAAGTCAAAAAGCTTATATATCAGTGCCTATCAGCCAAGGATACATAGGAGGAGTCACATATCGTTTTATGGACTCTTGGAAAAGCCCATGACGTGCAAACCACCTCAAGGAGGTGAAGTGTATCAGTTTACAACTTCCTTAGAAAAGTTGTATCAGGTCGTGAATAAAGTGGTGATTTTGTTGATATATTTTATTCAAAGGGATAAGTAATGGACGAAAATTCATCCCTAGATTATACTCAAGAGTTTTGCATGACAAGATAAATTTTAATGCATGCATGTACACGTGTCAACCATGTATGGACATGTGGCACCTAGTAGCTCAAATTGATGACACCTCATTTTCACACTTCTTCATGAACAACAAGTATATATGCCCCTTCTTTCACCCCTTTAGTGAACCTTTTCGAAACCTACCACCTCCTTGCTCTTAGATATCATGCATAGGGTCCTTGTATCGTGTAGGAGTGATGTGGTATCGTGCATAGGCCTTGGGTATCGACCATAGCAAGTAATATCGGCCATAGCATGTTGATATCGGCCATAGCAAGTCAATATCGGCCAAGTGGAGTGTTTTTGGCCACAAGTGAGGGGAATATCGTCCAAAAGTGATGGAAGATCATGCAAGAGTAGTCAGGTATCATGAAAGGTGCTAAAGAGCAAGAGCGAGCTCAATACTTAACCCTAAGGTGAGGCCATGATCATCTTCAACCTTGGATTGAAGCATGATTTTAGGGTTTTGATCTTCCTTTCTTTTCTTCTTCGCCAATTGCTTATCCTTGGTGATTCCTTGTATATGAACGAGTTTTGAATGAGCCTTGGACTTTTGATAAATCATCTTCAACCTTAGGAACGTGAATCTTTGGAACTTGGAGCTTTGAAGCTGTTCTTAAGCAGGGTTATATAACTTGAACTCAACCATGTTATTATTCATCACCTAAATTGCTATACTTAATGATCTACTTTTAATTCCGAATTTTTTTGAAATAGTTGATGACATTATGAGTTCTAGTAGATTCTTAGACCTGTTTCCATGAACTTTAACAGTTAGAAATAAGTTCTAGAGCTTAAAGAAGATGGTATCACCTTATAAAATGATATTGGGTTCAAGCACACAAGCAAGCACCTCTAACCCGATATGGTGAAGCACCTACTTCACTAAAATGATATGGATAGGATTTTATAATTTCTTGCTTGATATGGTGGTGTATTATACACCTATTGCATGATATGAGGTCAATCAAACACCTCAAAAACACTTTGATCTTTTATGTCATTGTTGTCTATCAACCTTCCATAATAACAACCGATCAGGGACATAATGAGAATATATATATATATATATATATATATATATATATATATATATATATATATATACTCGTAACATTTGTATGATCTCATCCACAAGAATGTAACTTAAATACATACGTCATTGAGTAATATAATCTATAGACATGTATAATGTTACATCATTATCTCATAAATGAATTAAACAGAATAAATTGGAAGCTTGTCTTTCTTTAATAAATAAAGCACACACCTCTCTGCCGGATATGGTGTGAAGCACACACACACCTCTTTGCCCGATATGGTGTGAAGCACACATACACCTCTAAAGTGATATGGTGAGAAATAACATACCTCTTTGCCCTATATGGTGTGAAGCAGACATACACCTCCTTGCCCGATATGGTGTGAAGCATACACACACCTCTCTGCCCGATATGGTGTGAAGCACACATCACTAGTACATAACCATCCTTTAGTGTTAGTTATTTAAGGCCTTTAGTGTCGGTTTTAATGCGAAACCTATGTGGGCACTGTTAAAAGCCCAACCGTTAGGCCTCGGTTCTCAAACTGATGCCACAACCCTTCACGCGCCACCGAAAACACGCCAACAGGGGGGGTATAGGCGTCAGTTATTAGCTTTGAAACCGACGCCATAAACCTTTGTGCCATAGAAAGGGAACCATCTGGGGCATTATCAGTGTCGGTTTATTAGTAAACACTGACGCCATATCACCCGCTTCCACGGTCGTGCCGGTGAGTAGGGCTGTGTTGTCTAGCCAGCTGCCACGACCGTGCTGGCCAGCATGGCCATGGTGTGTGGCCCGCTAGCACGACCGTGCTGGCCAACATGGCCGTGGTGTCTGGCCTCGTTAGGGAAATCGACATCGGTTACTAGTAGGGCAACTGAGGCCAGAACCATCAATGTCGGTTTATTAGTGATAACCTACGCAACATCACATGCATTAGGCGTCGGTATAATTATTTATCTGATGTTGTAATCCTTTGTCATCAGTTTTAAACAAATAACCGACACCTATTTCATTTTTTTTTTCAGTCTGCAGGCCTGCTGTGGCTGGTCGCAGGATGAGAAACCTGCATTTCAATTATGAACTGTAGGTTTTACGACATCCATTGATATCAGCCAACAACAGACCACAAACCTACAAAATTAACAACATTAATTTTCACACATTTAGCAACATGCAGTTCCATTCGATTTTCACACATGTAGAAACATTCATGTAGTAATTTGCAGTTCCATTCATTTTCACATTCACACATGTAGAAACATTCATATAGCAGCTAATAGTTTCATTCACACATGTAGAAACATTCACACATGTATAAACATTCAGACACATGTAGAAACATTCAGACATGTAGAAACATTCACACATATTATAATTCAGAAATTCATTTACAAAATATCATTCTTTAGTCATTATTCACTATTAACATCCCAATTATATATTAAAACCCCCACTACTTGTATGGTTGTTGCCCATTCTTCTCTTACATCATTTAATTCTTTCGTCGTATAGGGAGCATGTACATCTGGTAAGACCTTTCCTATAGTGAGGTCAGTTTTAAACACCTGCAAAGAGAATGATGTATATATATAATTAATAATATATAAATAAGATTGATATATTTCATATTATCTAATGAGACTATATATAATACCTCAAGAATGGTATCGATGTCCACTGCGGCATATTTGATAATCATGTGAATAAATCGCATCACATAGTATGTACATGCCCATCCATTGTCTTGTGTAGCGCACTATCAATTGAAACACACAAAATATTAAAAAATACAACTAATTAAGCACCATTACAGTCGGCAACTTACTTCCACGTTTTTCCAAATTATTTGCTGGTTCTTTTTCCTGGGGACCTTTCCTCCAGCCTTTTTGAACTCATCTAAACCCCTACATGTTAATGTAACACAGTACATTGCATAATTAAATAGTAATGTAATAACATATGTTTACAGATATGAAAATAAAATATTTCTCACCGGAATAATGCTATTTTCATTTTGTGTCCATATTTTGAATTCAATTTAGTCCCCTTAGGATCTAGATAATAGACAGTGAACGTCTCAGAGACAATAACTAGTAACTCCCAATGCATACCACTAGAGGTAAAAAAGTTAAAAATTAATAACTCAAAATCTACAATAAAAATGTAATTTTCTTAAGTCCAAATTATAAGTAAAGTAAACTTACTCCACATAGAATGGAGATATTATCACCGTCTTCTTATTTTGACCAAAACTTGTAAAAGCATCACAGTAGTATTATTGAACTGACGGAGGGTCTTTAGCTACTAGACTAATCAAAGATGGAATAAAAAATCCTACATGTTCGAATAAAAAATCTGCACATATCTTGTCTAAGTAGCTGCAAAACATGTATTACGTATGCATTAATAAATAAGAAACCAGATCACCAGATCCTACACAAGGTATATGGATGTATAAAGAAGATCTCACCTAATCCATAGCTCTATCACAGATGTATTCAACTAATCATATCGAAACAACTCCAAAATATCTTGTATAAATAGGTTGCTTTCGTATGATTGACCTGCAACATTCACATCTATAGACACAATTATAGGGAAATTTATATCATGTTCGCCTAACCATATTGTTATACCCCTACAATTAGGACCTAACGGGATAGGTAGGTCCTGTAGAACCCAACTTGGTAATGTAGGAGGTGGAGGTGGAGGCCTAGATGCTCTGGGTGTCTTCTTTTTAACCTGTATATATATATATAATTTCAGATCAATTGACATCATATACACACACTAACAATTTAACGTAATGTAAATTTACCATACAGTTTCAGTATAGAGGACATCCGCTTTTAGCTACAATATCACTCCACCTTCTGCCTCACCAAGTGTTTCACAATTTGTGTGGGCATATGGCAATGGAAGATCCATCCAATTGGGGAATATACGTACCAGGCTCACATGAACCCAACCAGCTGGTAATGGAGACCCATGAAAAATTTCCCCTGGTAGGGATGGGAGTATAGAGGACATCTGCTTTTAGCCACAATATCACTCCGCCTTCTGCCTCACCAAGCGTTTCACTATCTGGGTGGGCATATGGCAATGGAAGACCCATCCAATTGGGGAATATATGTATTGGGCTCACACGAACCCAACCAGATGGTAATGGAGACCCATGAAACATTTCCCTTGGTAGGGATGGGTAAGCCGACGCCTCTGCAATGACAAATTCTTTACTATTTAAATGGCATGGCTTCAACCCCTACAAATTTTTGTGTAAAGAATGTTATATACATATATACATATCATCTTGAAAACATATCATCTTGAAAAGACTAGTTACTATGTCATAAAAATACTTACAACAGATGTGCTAGGTGGTGGGTCTATAGGATTACTCCCAACCTCTACAGTAGGAGTAGAGCGGGATGCCATAGGTACTGTCTGTTGAGTGGCAGTCTGAGATGCCTTCCACTTGCTCATTGCTTCTTCGAGTTTCCTATCAACTAACTTATCTACCTATACATGGATAAAAGAAATGTTAGCTTTTGATTATTGAATTCTCTTTTATAGTAACATTATAAAGAAATAATAGGTTACCTCTCTTGTGAAAGTCCTACTTTTGGGACATGTTTGCGTTGGGATGGCCCAAAGAATGCTTTGATGCCCACACCAGCGCCTGCAGCCCTACCACGTCCAGGATGCTCTGGGTTACCCAAAGGAACTGTCAATTCATCCTTTGTGCCCTCAGGGATGAACTTGCCTTGTTTCCTCAGCTCCCCGCTAATCGCCAAAACAAAAATTTGTAATTAAGTAAACACCACAAATAATCAATATTCGAACGATTGCTCTAAGAGTTGTATTTTACCATTTTTGTAGCCACCTCAACAGTTGTGGGCTTCCTTATTTCTCCCTTCTTATTTTTCCTCCCAGCTATCCAGACATCATGGCGAGGCAGAGGTATGGTACCAATAGTAGAGGACTCCTGAGTAGCAGCAGACTGAGCAGTAGACTCAGCCTGTTATCTTTGGCAAATGTCTGCATACCCCTTTGGACCCATTGTGTGGTCATGCACATTCAGTGCACGCCTTGCTTTTTGCGCCTCACTGAGGGCCTAGTTAGTATGCACATTAATGATTTGGTTAGTAATAGTAAATGTTAATCTTGAATAGGTGAATACAACATATATTAATTAAATTGGGAGTGACACCTAATACCTTGAATTCATCAGTTTGTCTTGAAGCAACAAACACATCCCATTCTTCTTGGTCCAGGAAGTTCCACTGTTCAGTGGTTGTCTTCTTCCTCTTGTCACCTTCTTTATGTATTCTAGGGTGAGATTTGTCCTATAGTTCCTTAGGACTCTCCCACAACATTGTATCATGCATTTACGATGCAGCTTTTCATCCAATTCAAATATACTCTGCAAAATAGAATTGTTATTAACTAGTATCTAAAAATTAGTAATCTACAAAATAAAATTGCAAATTAATTATAACTCAAGCATTAATCCTTCCATATTACGTCTTTCTTCCCCTTAGGAACTTTATGCCAAGAATCTATCTTACAACTGCAATGGCTACGAGTAACATACCTAAGATAAGAAACAAACAAATTGTGATTCACTCCAATTACATTTCCTGCATTATCAAAATCCACAACATATTTGGGTCCATTGCCCCTTTGCGCTATTAACTTTTTCATCATAGTGATGCCCCTTCTCTTGTCAACTTTTTGGTGCTGCTCATCAAGTGCCTCAAGTGCTTCAGAGGGTACATGTGCATCATCAACCTAAAATTTGACAAAATAAACACACTTACAAGATATAACTATAAATGGACATGTAGATATAAATATATGATATATTTTTAGAACTTACATTGTGAGGTGGTGCATTGATGGCCTCACCCTCACGGTAATCATCTGCACGATCATCAAGAGAATGCTCAGTCATCTGAAAGTTCACATTCACATTTTAAAGTTCACATTGTAAAGTAATTCACATTGTAAAGCTCACATTGTAAAGTTCACGTTCACATTGTAAAGTAATTCACATTGTAAAGTTCACATTCAGAAAAATAAAACATATAAAAAATATAAATATGACTCTAATATTGTGAATTTTTATCAATTAACAATCCTTCATTGTGATCTCCACGCACATACAAGTCATCATTAGCTTCAATATTTGCTGGTGTTGGCAACCTAACTGAGAATGGACTGGAGTCATCATACTTATCATAGTACTCTTCTTCATCTATATGATCTTCAATGAACTGTCTTTTACCATGAAGAACAACCGACCATTTATCATTTGTAGGATCATCGATATAAAATACTTGTTTTGCTTCTGATGCCAATATGAATGGTTCACCCTTCTCGCCAATCTTTTCAAAGTTCACTAAAGTGAAACCCAATTCATCCACTATAACTCCTTTGGTGTTATCAACCCAATTACATTTGAAGAGAGGAATTCTTAAATCTATGTAGTCAAACTCCCATATGTCTTCAATGACACCATAATATGACATTTTAGCTTCACATGGACTCTTATCCTTTGCACTTGCAAAAAAACATAGTCGACACTTGAAGGGTGACCCCAGTGTTTTGGACGACACTCTTATCATCTTGGCGCTTTGTGTAATATGTGAATCCATTAATGTCATACCCTTCATAAGATATAACATTCAATTTTGGTTTAAAGGCGAGGCATTTGATAGTTTTAGTAATATCATCTGGTGTTTGGGATAGTTGATGTAAGACTTTATCTTCAAACCACTTAATAAATGTCTTGTTATGCAAGCCACATTGTATTGGCTTGAGGATATTATCTGTTGATGAAATTGGTATGTTCCTCGATATAAACACTCACTTCGTCCATGTTGTGTAAAATATACAAGTGACCTTGTTCCAACTACTCACGGCTGATTACTTTCACCCGTGATCCCAAAATTCCTTTGCCAAATTGCTCGTCAATATTCTTGTCATTACCAGGAGTGTCATTACCACTGATAAAGTCATTGCAAAAATCCATAACCTCTCTCACCACATCACCCTCAATAATACTCCCTTCAGGCCGATAACGGTTTTGAACATCACTTTTAAAAATGCTCATGTATCGTTCAAAGGGATACATCCAATGCAAGAAAACTGGTCCCAACATTTTCACTTCCCTAGTCAAGTGGACAACAATATGTACCATGATAACAAAGAACGATGGAGGAAAATACATCTCAAGCTGACATAGGGTAACAACCACTTCTCTTTACAAATTATCGAGAGTATCAGGGTCAATAACTTTGTTGCACAGACTGTTGAAAAAGAAATAAAGTCTGGTGATTGCAAACCTTACATGCTTCACCAATATAGATCGAATTGCCACACACAATATTTGTTCCATTAGAGTGTGACAATGATGAGATTTAAGACCTATCAACTTTAGATCTTTCATTGATACCAATCTACAGATGTTGGATGAGTAACCATGTGGAACCTTAACATTTACCAAACATTCACAAAAAGCTTTCTTCTCCTTTCTAGACAATGTGTAACAAGTGGGAGGTAAGTATGTTCTCTGATTTCCCATTTCACGTAATTTTGTTAATTCTGACCTTAATCCCATTTCACATAGGTCTAGTCTGGATTTTAGCCCATCTTTTGTCTTACCTGGTATATTCAACAAAGTACCAATGACACTATCACAAACATTTTTCTCAACATGCATGACATCGATACAATGCCTGACTGTCAAAGAACTCCAATAAGGAAGATCCCAAAATATTAACTTCTTCTTGAATAAAGCTTTGTCACTCTATGTGGCCATAGTACATTGTGATCTCTTACCAAATTCATTGACAAAGTCTTTTACTCTTTCATAAACAACCTCCCCTGGTATAGGTTTAGGTGTACTCCATTCCTCATTCAATCCATTGAATGCTTTGCGCTTCCTACGATACTGATGGAATTTTGTAAGAAACCTTCGATGACCGAGATATACAGTCTTACCACCATGTTTTAGTCTTGTTGAATCAGTGTTCTCTTCACATATTGGACACGCTTTAGCTCCTTTGACACTATATCCAGACAAATTTCCATATGCTTGAAAGTCATTAATAGTGCAAAACAACATAACATGCAAATGAAATGTCTCTCTGCGTGAAGCATCATAGGTCATCACACCTTCACCCCAGGGTTTCTTTAAGTCATCAATAAGAGGTTCAAGATAAACATCGATATCATTTCCAGGTTGTTTAGGGCCCGATATCAACAATGACAACATTACATACTTATTTTTCATACACAGCCAGGGAGGAAGATTGTATATAACAAGCATGACTGGCCAAGTGCTATGTTGGCTGCTCAATGTCCCGTACGGATTCATCCCATATGTATAAAGCCCAAGTCTTAAATTCCCGACTTCTTCACCAAATTCAGGGTACAATAGATCAATCTTTTTCCACTATGGGCAATCAGACGCATGTTGTAGGATCCCATCATTATTTTTCTTAACATCTGCATGCCACCTCAAATTCTTCACATCTATCGGATTGGCAAACAAGCATTGAAACCATGATATTATAGGTAGATACCACATCACCTTGGCAGGAGAACCAATTTCGGACTCCCCCGAAGTCGTCAATTTATACCGTGACACACCACATTTTGGACAATCTTTCAAATCCACATAGTTCTTTTGAAATAATACACAATCATTCGGGCATGCGTGTATCTTCTTGGCATCCATTCCCATTGGGCACAACAATTTGTTTACCTGGTATGTTGAGATTGGCAGCTCGTTTCCTTCAGGAAGCATTTCTTTCAACAAAGACAACAATGACGTGAAGCTTTTGTCACTCCATCTATTGTTAACTTTCAGCTTATACAATATCAACAAAGTGCTAAGCTTCGTAAACATAGTACAACCTATGTATAACGATATCTCAGCATCATGCATAATGTTTCTAAAAATGGGAGGTGGATCGGTGTGCTCTACCCCACAACTATCCAGCATCGCATCAACGATGCCTGCTGGAACTGGTTCATTCACATCTACGTCATCAGAGGCAATTTCTTCTTCCACACAAGCACTGCTATCGACATCCACTGGTTTCGGGTTTGAAATCTCTCCATGCCAGTGCCATTCTGTATAGCCTTGTATAATCCCATTGCACATGACATGACTTTTGATTTCATCACCAATTCTGACTTTCAAGTTGTTACCGCAATGCCTACATGGACAGTAGAACCTAATCTCCAAGTTGTTTCCTATGTTCCTCGGCAAATCTAATAAATTAATCAAGACCAGATATAAACTCTGGGATGCAGCGATTGCGAATGGACATCCATGGTTTATCCATTCTATGATCAAAGAGAAAACAAGTATATATTACAACAAGATTAGGGTCTAGGGTTAACAGATTAGAGTTTTTGCATGGTTAAAACTTTAGTCCAACAAATACATGTGATGTCATTCTTATATATAATAAATGTGTACCACCTATCCCATCCTTGAACACCTAATCTCACTAGTAAGTGTATAATGTGTATTGGGTTTTCAATAAAATTTCGACAGCATTTCCCCTCTGTTCTCTAAGTACATATGTACTTAGAGAACAAACGGGGAAATGCTACCAAAATTTTCTTGAAAATCCAATACACATTATACACTTACATCCTAAGTGAGATTAGGTGTTCAAGAACAATCTCAAACCGGGGACTATCCAAGATTTACTCCTAATTAGTAAATCTTGGACGAGTTTCTAGGCTAACAAATACATGTGATGTCATTCTTATATATAATAAATGTGTACCACCTATCCCATCCTTGAACACCTAATCTCACTAGTAAGTGTATAATGTGTATTGGATTTTCAAGTAAATTTCGGCAGCATTTCCCCGCTGTTCTCTAAGTACATATGTACTTAGAGAACAAATGGGGAAATGCTACTGAAATTTTCTCGAAAACCCAATACACATTATACACTTACATCCTAAGTGAGATTAGATGTTCAAGAATAGTCCCAAACCGAGGACTATCCAAGATTTACTCCTAATGAGTAAATCTTGGACGGGTTTCTAGGCCAACAAATACATGTGATGTCATTCTTATACCTCCAATCCTAGTTTCATCATTCATATCCTTAGTTTACATCATTTAATCATGCTTGTCAGTAAATAATAAACAATAAATATCCTAAGTTTACATCATCAAGATAATCATTACACACAAATTTAGGTATCCTATTGAGCAATATAGCACAAAATCATCAAGATAATCATTACACATATTGAGCAATATAGCACAAAATCAGCCACCACAACCGTACTACGCAGCACGGCCGTGCTACCAACATGGCAGTGCTGCCCAACACGGCCGTGCCAACCTACGATTTCACAAGAAGATATACCATGCATGGTGGAGAAGAGGAGGAAGAAGGTACCAGGAGCAGAGAGTGGATCATTGGGCGGCAGCGGCGGCGCGCGGGCGGGTGGGTGGCCGGAGCAGCTACCAAGAGAGGGTAGCGGCGGTGAACGGCGCTGGAGGTTGACTGCGGCAAGCAGTGCAGGCAGTGGTGGTGGAGGTTTACTATGAGCATAGTAGAGCGGTGGTGGCGGCGGCGGCGAGTAGAGATGCACCAGCAGCAGCGGCGGCGAGCAACAGGTTGAATGTGGGCAGGCGAGGGCGTCGTCGGGCGATTTTAGGCGAGTAGTAGGAGAGGAGAATTCTCACGATGAAACATAAGAAAGGGGAAGACTTAGGTGATCGCGGGTCTATTAAGTTTGTAAAAGGTGTCGGTTATCTATAAAATTGACACCTAAAATCTGAAGTGTCGATTGATAGTAACAAACTGACGTCCAATTGGACATTCCTTTACCCTAATTTTTTTGGCGGGGACAGCGCGTGCACCCTTATCACGTCAGTTATGCTAAGACAACCGATGCCCATATTGGAACTTTTGGTGCAAATTTTATCTTCATTCAGCGTCGGTTATTAGGTAAAACACTGATGTTGTATCTGATAATTTGGCGCAATTTTGTTTTGCTCGAAAAAATTAGATTTCACGGCCTACTTTAGGCGTCAGTTTCTTTTCTTCAACCGACACTGAATGAAAAGTGATACCCGTGTCTGGCTGGTCTTCAAATATAGACGTCGGATGTCCTTATTAACTGACGTTTAATGGTAACAACGTCAATTTTACTAAAAAACAGACGCCTCTAAAAGAGACGTTGAACGTTGTTTCTGTAGTAGAGCATACACCTCTAATGTGATATGGAAGCAAGCATACACCTCAAACCCGAGATGGTAAGCACAAATACACCTCAAGTGTGATATGGTAAGCACACATACTCCTCATATCCGATATGGGGGAAGCACATAAAACCCCATATGAAGGAAAGCACCGTAGATGCAATGTACTTAATAAAGTAATACATGAAGTGTCTTATATCAAGTCATACATTAAGAGGTATGAATTTTAATGAATATTGATTAAGTAGGCTAATGTACCTTGAAGGAAAGGTTGAGCCAACTTAATAAAGTATGAAGTAATCAATATCCTAGTAAGGATAAGAGAGAAACTCATACTTTGTGTTGATAATCATTTAATGATAAATGATGGGAATAAATAAGTATGATTGAATATTTATGATATTAATGTATGCTCCTAGATGTGTAGAGCAATGAATTAGGGTTTGGATTGATAATATGAAATTGAAACCCTATTCGGCTATAAAGGGAAACCCTAACCCTAATAGTTATCGCCTAGTGAGAGGTGACAAGATGTTTAATGGGCCTTGTGAGCCATGTGATTAGTTATTGTCTAGTGAGAGGTGACAAGATGTTTAATGGGCCTTGTGAGCGATGTGATTAGTTGTTGCCTAGTGAGAGGTGAAAAGATGTTTTATGGGACTTGTGAGCCATGTGATTAGTTGTTGCCTAGTGAGAGATGACAAGATATTTTATGGGCCTTGTGAGCCATGTGTTTAGTTTTTGCCTAGTCAGAGGTGATAAGATGTTTAATGGGCCTTGTGAGCCATGAGAATAGTTGTTGCCTAGAGAGAAGTAACAAGATGTTTATAAGAGTTTTAGGAATAAATGATATTGTTCAAAATAAACTAGTGAATGGACTCTTAGTAACATAATAATAATAATAAATGGATACAATAATAATAATGAAATATTGATCATACATGCTTTATGCTTATAGCCAAATAAGGGCTATATTGTTTTGAATATGCTTAAAGGAGATAAGGGGAATACTTGTATTATATAAAGGATGTGAATAAGTATGATGGCTTGGCCAAGGTAATGCCTAGTAAAGGTGATGTGGTATTCAGTGATGAGATGCATAGGATTGGCATAGTCCAATACCTAGAATAGTTACACAGGATTGGCATCGTCCTATACCTGGAATAAATCTATAATATTGGGATAACCAGATGCCTAGATGCAACACTCACAATACTGGCATCGTCCAATACCTGGAATAAAACTACAGGATTGGGATAACTCGATTCCTGGATGCAACACTCATAGGATTGGCATCATCCAATACCTAGAATAAAACTAAAGGATTGCGATAACCCGATGCCTGGATGCAACACTCACATGATTGGCATAATCCAATACATGGAATATTGTCACAGGATTGGCATCGTCCAATACCTGGAATAAAACTACAGGATTAGGATAAGTCGATGCCTGGATGCAACACTCACATGATTGGCATCGTCTAATACCTAGAATAAAACTACATGATTGGGATATCCCGATGTCTGGATGCAACACTCACAGGATTGGCATAATCCAATACCTGGAATAATGTCACAGGATTGGCATCATCCAATACATGGAATAAAACTACATGATTGGGATAACTCGATGCATGGATGCAACACTCATAGGATTGGCATCGTCCAATACCTGGAATAAAACTACAGGATTGGGATAACCCGATGCCTAGATGCAACACTCACATGATTGGCATAATCCAATACCTGGAATAATGTCACAGGATTGACATTATCCGACATTATCCAATACCTAGAATAAAACCATAGGATTGGGATAGCCCGATGCCTGCATGCAACACTCACAGCATTGGCATAATCCAATACCTGGAATAATGTCACATGATTGGTCATAACCCACTACCTGGAATAATTGCACAGGATTGGAAGAGTCCAATACCTGGAATAGTTGCATAGGATTGGCATAGTCCAATAGCTGGAATAGTTGCATAGGATTGGCATAGTCCAATACCTGGAAGAATATGATGATATATATTCACATGACTGGTACAATCTAACACCTGGCTAGCAAATTGGTTGAGGCCAACAAATAAAAATGAGAATGATTCATGGATAACATACCATGATAATGAGCATCACAGGATAAGCTTGAGGTGTTGATATAGTATGATGGGTAAATGATATACATGTTCTTCATATTCCTTATAAAGTGAATTGATGATTTACTGCTCTATCATAGATAGTTGGAATGCTTTAAAAGATGAGAATATTATAAACTGCTTATCCCCTGCTCAGTATAATACTATTTAATTATGATAATAACATTATTGGAGGAGAGTTATATCTCTCACTGGAACAATTGTCTCACCCCGTGGGATCCAAATTTTTTTTAGGTGGACGTTCTCGAGGGGGGTTGAGACCGTACTGTAGAGAAATAACAATAGCAGCAGGGACAGCAGTGACAGCTCATGTTCAGTGTATTTCCTGTCATGTCTTGTAGATAGAAGTCCTATGTGTCACCTCTGTACTCTCAGGTCCTTGGATTTAGTACGTGTTAGTTTTATGAACAATCATAGATTTTAGCTTGTATGCCTTGAGGTTTTTTGTTGCTTTATGTATATGTTTTAAGACAACAACTATTATATGTTAACCTTGATAAGAGACGGTTCAGTGTATGTACAATATATGATCAATGTGAATATCAGGTTTTGGTTCTTCCTTAAATAGTTTTCTTGGAAATGGAACACTTTGTAAAATGGTTTTTAATTTTTAGTGATTTTTGTTAATCTGTTTCTTATGATTATTCTGCATAATTAGTAACGATTTGGTTGTCAGTTTGGTGGCGGTCATTACAAGTTTGGTATCATAGCTTAAGGTTCATTGAGTCTACAGAGACATGGGACTAAGGTGTTGAGTCTGTTCTAGTGTCCTCCATTATACCCTATAGTGACTTTTGTTTATGCAGAAGAAAGGGTGAAGTTTAAAAATGACTAGAGAACACGAGGAACATGTTGTTGAGAGAAATGTTGTTGCACCAAGAGAGGGTGCAAGGGATCAGGAAAGAGAAGAATGAGTGCCTGAGAATTCCGATCTTGACCTAATCAGGAGAGAGAATCTTATTTTTATGCTCTTGTTGGGCAGGTTAGGATAATAGTGATGCATATAGTAGATTGGATACTAGAATTACAACCTAGGTCACTAGCCCTCAATGTAGAAATTTTGGGTTCTAAAAGGGTTCCTGAATGACATAGTCATGTTGGAACAATGGAAAATGTGGGAAGAATTAACATGTGGAAAGAAAATAGACTCTACCATAACTATAGACAGATAGTACATATGTGATGGCAATGCCAAGGAGAGGTAAAAAGCTGAGTGTGAAGGAATGGTCTCTATAATTCTGGAGACATTTGCCTAGTTGTTATAAAAAGCCAACATTTTTGGTACCACCAGTGCAATAAATGCCTAGTCCACCAGGGTAGTAGTCACTAAGTCAAGGCAAAAGTCCTAACTTTCCCCCTGTAAGAACTCCTGACTCAGCTGCTATATTGGTAATTCGACCAATAAGACTATGGTATGAGGATAAGACATGTTAAAGATATAGACATGTTGAGCATACTAAACCCTTTTGTTCAAAAAGAAGGGAGGAAATGACCCAACAATCGAGGCAGACTCGGCAGGGCTTACGCAAGTTACAACCCAAAAGTGTAAAAAGGCAAAAGTAACAATATGAAATAACTTGACTCTACGTTTGAGTCAACCTAAAGTGGTAGATGACTGTGAGGGGTGACAGTCAGATAGAGCTTTCTCATTCTGACATGTCTTCTCTAGATTTTATTTGATAATTATAAGAATGTAGTTGTTGTTGAGCTTCCTTGAATTAATCCTATAAGGACATGAGGAAGAGATAAGAAGGATGAGAACTTATATTCAGTCCAATATTCCCTTGTATGTTTTGAAATTTCTCTCTTCATGTAGAGAGGGAAGAGATATAAAAGGAACACCAAGAGAAAGTTAGACATACTAAGTAGTAAAATCAAAAGAGATGATAAGAGCAAGAAACATAAGATAAAACAAATGCATACTACCTAATTTCAATTCTTGAATACCCTGGCCATGTATTCATCTATTGAAGATAAGGTAAGTATGACACTCTTAGATTGCTATCTTTCTGATTACTCTGATCAAGTAGTCATTTTGAGACAATCTAAAGAGCATAATGAAGTCAGAGATGTGGCATGGATATTTCTACCACATCCTAATTAATATATGGAGAAATATTAGTTAATCGTAGATCAACTTATAAACAAAAGAAGATGTTTAGTATAATGTATACCTTGGTCTGAGGACCTAGAGGTAACAGTTACCCGATGAGAGGTAACAATGTTCAGTGATTAACTAAGGGTTGGAATACCCAGATCTAGTAATCATGATGATGATAATACTGAGAGGTGGTGACATGTAATCATCTCTATAATTCCTATGTTGAAGGCAAGGAACTTAAGAGGAAATAAGATTGAATGACACATGAACAATTGAAAGTTCATGTATTACTTGAAGAAGGTGATAATCTCTTTTCTTTAATAAACAACCCTGAATAATGGTGGGGTGATAAAAAGGACTATGTTTCCTTGTACTCTTTCTCTTCCAGAACATGACAATCAAGTAAGTCTTATGACACTTGATGTGCATGAGTTAAAAGTGTTCTATGGATGGATGCTTAGAAAAGTATCAGCTAGTCTTGGAATTTAGTTCCAAGATAAGAATATGTGATAAGTAATACGTTTGGTCTTGGTAAATAACAATAGTGGATGGAAATGATGATGATGTGATGTGTTTTTGGCATAAACAATGGATACCAAGGTAAAGAATCCTAGTATCCAAGAACTTTCAATGATATGAGAAAAATGAGAACATGATTCCTGACAAGGGGTAATGTTTGGTTACCTAGAAGGGGCAACCTTGTGACAATTCTAGTAGGAAAATTATATGTTAGGGGTTTATGCTCTGCATAAACATAACTTTGATAAAGATATATTAACTTTGGTAAAGAATCCTAGTATCCAAGAACTTTCAATGATATGAGAAAAATGAGAACATGATTCCTGACAAGGGGTAATGTTTGGTTACCTAGAAGGGGCAACCTTGTGACAATTCTAGTAGGAAAATTATATGTTAGGGGTTTATGCTCTGCATAAACATAACTTTGATAAAGATATATTAATTGAAGGAATAAAGGTAGAATCATTTGGGAAAAAGCTTATCAAAGCTTAAAATATATGATAAGACCTGTAGTTCCAAGTGGGTGACAAATTAGTGAGGTTTGACACCTGAGTTAAATAAGGTATGTATAATGATTATCTGACTAAGAAAAAAATGTCACCCGACACAGAGTTGACTCTACAGTCAATAATGAAAAGGACAGTGGAGTATGTGTCATATATGACATATTCTATGATAACCATGTGTGAAAGAACTTTGTGTTGATAAAAGTTCTATGGCATCTCCATTACATTAATATGTTATGTGGAGATTTGATGTTATGATTAATGAATAATATTTGTCTCCCTTTACCTGGGATTTCGGGGACGAAATCCTTGTTAGGGGTTTATAACTTGTAATTACCCTGACCTGGGTTATGAGGTAACTCTATTTGTTTTGGCTAAGTAACTTACTTATAACTTTAATATAATCCTCTAAAGTGTTTTTCTATCAGGTAACAAACTTATGTTTTAAATTTGGTCATGTTTGAATAATGTTTCAACAATGTTCTCATGTTTTGGACCAAAATGCAATTTACCCAAGATGAGGGGTTATATTGAAATTTGTCCCACGTTGAATGTTCCATAAGTGTTTTAGAATCACTATAGAAAGAATGATTCAAGTTGGTGGCTTGTGGAAAGCCTAAATTCTAAGTTTGAACTTGTTTGAATAATGCTAGTGACTTGTGTACCAATTTTGGTGCAGGTTGTAATTTACCCAAAATATAGGGTTGATATGGAAATTACCACCTCTAGATTATGCCTACTCCCTCCTAGTATAATTTATAGGAGATATAAATAATGAGGTGCCATGTTTGAATCAATTATGAGTGATGGTAATCTTGGTGATGAAATGACCAAGAAAGGGGTTGAATATGAAAACCTAACTTGAGTTGTATCAAGTCGAAAAGCTTATATATGAGTGCCTATCGGCCAAAGAGCCATAGGAGGAGTCCCATATCGTTTTGTAGACTCTTGGAAAATCCCATGATGTGAAAAGCACCTCAACGAGGTAAAGTGTATTGGTTTACAACTTCCTTAGAAAAGTTGTATCAGGTTGTGAATAAAGCGGTGATTTTGTTGATATATTTTATTCAAAGGGATAAGTAATGGACAAACATTCATCGCTAGATTATCCTCAAGGGTTTTGCATGTCAGGATAAATGTTAATGCATGCATGTACACGTGTCAACCATGTATGGACACATGGCACCTAGTAGATCAAATTGATGACACCTCATTTTCACACTTCTTCATGAACAACAAGTATATATACCCCTTCTTTCACCCCTTTAGTAAACTTGTTCAAAACCTGCCACCTCCTTGATCTTAGATATTGTGCATAGGGTCCTTGTATCATGCAGGAGTGATGCGGTATCATGCATAGGCCTTAGGTATCGGCCATAGCAAGTAATATCGGCCATAACAAGTCGATATCGGCCAAGTGGAGTGTTTTTTGCCACAAGTGAGGGGAATATCGGCCACAAGTGATGGCATATCGTGCATAGGTAGTTCGGTATCATTCAAGGTTCTATGGATCAAGAGGAAGCTCAATACTTAACCCTAAGGTGAGGCCATGGTCATCTTCAACCTTGGATTGAAGCATGATTTTAGGGTTATGATCTTCCTTTCTTTTCTTCTTCATCAATTACTTATCATTGGTGATTCCTTGTATATGAAGGAGTTGTGAACGAGACTTGGACTTTTGATAAGTCATATTCAACCTTAGTAATGTGAAGCTTTGGATCTTCGAGCTTTGAAGTTGTTGTTAAGGCGGGTTATATAACTTTAACTCAACCATGCAATTATTCATCACCTAAATTGCTATACTTAATGATGTACTTTTAATTCTGAAATTTTCTGAAATAGTTGATGACATTATGAGTTCTAGTAGTTTCTTAGACCTATTTCCATGAACTTTAATAAATAGAAAGAAGGTCTAGAGCTTGAAGAAGATGGTATCACCTTATAAAGTGATATCGGGTTCAAGCACTCAAGTAAGCACCTCTAACCCGATATGGTGAAGCACCTACTCAACTAAAATGATATGGATATGATTTTATAATTTATTGCACGATATGGTGGTGTAGTATACACCTCTTGCACGATATGAGGTCAAGCAAACACCTCAAAAACGATATTGGGTTAAGCACACACCTCTCTGCCTGATATGGTGTGAAGCACACGTACACCTCTTTGTCTGATATGGTGTGAAGCACACATACACCTCTAAAGTGATATGGTGAGCAAGCACACACCTCTTCGCCCGATATGGTGTGAATAACACAAACACCTCTTTGCTCGATATGGTTTGAAGCATAGACACACCTCACTTCCTGATATGGTGTGAAGCACACATACACCTCTAAAGTGATATGGAAGTAAGCATACACCTCAAACCCGAGATGGTAAGCACACATACACCTCAAGGGTGATATGGTAAGCAGACATCCACCTCATACCCTATATGGTGGAAGCACCTCAAAACCCATATCAAGGAAAGCACCTTAGATGCAATGTACTTGATAAGGTAACACATGAAGTGTCTTATATCAAGTCATACATTAAGAGGTATGGAGTTTAATGAATATTGATTAAGTAGGCTAATGTACCTTGAAGGAAAGGTTGATCAAAGTTAATAAAGTATGAAGTAATCAATATCCTAGTAAGGAAAAGAGAGAAACTCATACTTTGTGTTGATAATCATTTAATGATAAATGATGAGAATAAGTAAGTATGATTGAATATTTATGATATTAATGTATGCTCCTAGATGTGTGGAGCAATGAATTAGGGTTTGGATTGATAATATGAACTTGAAACCCTATTCGGCTATAAAGGGAAACCCTAACCGTAATAGTTGTTGCCTAGTGAGAGGTGACAAGATGTTTAATGGGCCTTGTGAGCCATGTGATTAGTTGTTGCCTAGTGAGAGGTGACAAGATGTTTTATGGGCCTTGTGAGCCATGTGATTAGTTGTATCCTAGTGAGAGGTGATAAGATGTTTTATGGGCCTTGTGAGCCATGTGTTTAGTTGTTGCCTAGTGCACTACTATAGAAAATGATTTTTACAACAGTTCCTTTTCTCAATTTACAACAGGTGTTAACCGTTGTATTAGATCGCATGGTCTTATGGGGGGTGCTTTACACAACATGTGATCACATGTTGTAATAGATGTATTTTATACAACAGTTGAAACATGTTGTCTTTTAAGGAATGTCCTGTTCTAATATGGGTATTTTACACAACATGTGGTGCACCTGTTGTAATATATATTATAAAACAGTTGAAAGACGTTGTCTTTCACTAAGCACACCCGTTGTAATAGGGGTATTTTTTACAACATGTGGTTCGCCCGTTGTAATATATATTACACAACAGTCGAAGCATGTTGTTTTTCACTAAACACACCCGTTGTAATAGGTAGGTATATTACAACATGCAATGCACCTGTTGTTATATACATGTTTATACAACAGTTGGAGTATGTTGTCTTTCCATACATTTAACCATTGTAATAGGATTGTTTAGACAACATGGTGTGTGTCTGTTGTAATATACACAATTTATACAACAGGTTATGCATGTTGTAGTTCACTAGAAACACATGTTGTAATAGGTGTATTTTTTCCTGACAAACCTGTTGTAATAGGTGTGGATAACACAACATGTGTTGTTTGTTGTAGAATCATACATTTTACAACATATCATTAACTGTTGTCTTTGATTAGAGTTTGACAGGTCATATATCGAACCAATTGTATTGATCAAATTAACCATAATATTAATAAATTATAATAAATATGCAATTATACTTTTTCATTTCACAAACAAACACATAGTTGAACAAAATTTCCATCAAACCTTGAAAGAAATGCGTACTAAATTTAATTAATATTAAATCATCCATACAAAGATTCCATAATACAAAATACTGAGTATCCACTCTAGAATCGAACTGAAAACTAACTAAAAAAGTTTCACACATTGTTTTATGCTAAAGAACAAATGTCTCCCCCACATGTCACATAATCTTACGTGTGCTCAAGAACACATGTCGCCCACTCGTTTCATACCTTATCGATTTCTTCTTGGTTGAAGCAACAACCAATATACTTCGAATAATACTGCAATCATATGACAAATATATCAACATATTGTGATTTTTTCAATTTATTTAGAAATTTGAACAAACTAAAAGAATATAATGTTAAGTAGCTTACACATTCAGGAATATTTCTATTTCTCACATCAAAGATGTCTTTCATATACTTTAGCACATAATACTCGCAATCTATATTATTTGGCTTCTTTGGACACTGTACAAAATAAATATTAATTTTTTATCCAAATAATTGTGAGAACTTGTTAGAAAATAAGAGGATGGAAAGGTATAAATATCCAGAAAACTTAATAAAAGGTATGTGTAAATAGAATAAAAAATGTTATAAGAGTGAAAAAGGCATGGTTTATTGCTGAAGAAGGCATGGTTTATATGCCATATTGGATGATGCAAAACTTGCTCTTGCAAGAGGGGGATTTTGTAAGAGTGAAGAATGCCACCCTTCCAAAAGGAACCTTTGTTAAACTGCAACCTCATAACATTTAAATTCAATTCAAGTAGACATTGTCAAGCAAATAGTCATTAAACTCCTGCATACATTCTAGAAGAAGGCTCTTTACAAACTTATTAAATGTCCTTACAATTGGGATCTACCTATAGGGTCTACTTGTAATATCTTGTTTGAAAGGATAATGCCCGAGCAACTTGATGATATTGACCCAAAGAAGATCTAATCCATATATGAAAAAATAAGAGCATTTGTAAAAATAAGACCATATCAAATCAAGTAGAAAAATCTGAAGAAACTAGAACAACACTTCTACTGCTGAATCAGAAAGCAGTATTTTTATGGATCAAAATGGTAAATTACCTTGATAATTTCCTATTTCAAATTCTTCCTATATTGTACATCTCTCTTTTGATAAACTTTATGAGTCCTATTCAAATTCATATCAAGAATTCTATGCATTAGTAACTATATATGGAACTTTCAATACATGTATTATGTAATAGAAATTGTTTTATGAAGTACTTACAACTCCATGAGTTTTTCTACGTTCCCACGTAATTTTCCTCATAACGGATCAAGATAGTGGCACTTACCCCACATAGGGTCGAAGACGTAAAGTATCCAATGCCCCCTACATATACATGAGTATTACATTTTAAGATTAATGTATTTTTAAGAAACATTTAAAGTAAACAAATAATAGACAATCAACAAAATGTATGCGTACCCCACATTATAAGGTATAAAGAACAATTCTAATATTTGTTTCTTCCCTCTAATGAACTGATCTTCTATGTACTACACACGAGTCTCCACTTTATCATTGTATAACAGATCTATAAAATGTGGACATATAAATCCAAATATATTAAATACATTTCCCGAGGTCACTTTGTTGAACAAATGCCTACAAAAAACACATATTTAGTCTTTGTACTTGTATAGAAACTTGTAAAGAAACACATATTTAGTCTTTGTACTTGTACAAAAACTTGTATAGAAACACATATTACTCGTATAGAAACTTACTTTATGTACACTGATATGTGCGAGGCTTCTAGTTGGTCTTTATCATGGCATATTTTAACCAATTCCGGTCTGATAATCAGCTCATGTGTGTAACCTACTACATTTTCAGACATCTGAAGAGAGATGTTACGATTCTCATCATCTTCCACATACACCATCAATAGTTTCAGCTTCATTGGAGGCTTTTTGCATGTTGGCTTGACGAGACTTGAGACTTCATCACAGTTTTTTCTAGTTTTTGAATTTCCTATTTGTGTGCTTATTGATTCCCTCACTTTTCTTTGAGACAATGAGTCTTGGGATTCCTTACATATGATTATAAAAATAAAAAATATAGTTTATTAATATACATGATTCATTTCAATAAATTAATAAAAACACTGTCAAGTTATCACATATACCTTCATATTTATTTTGATCAATTCTGCATGCCAAGGAAGGTAGGTGCCTATGCCTTGACAAACTTGATAAACTTCAGCCATATCTATAGGTATTGGCACACTTTCTTCAGGCATCAATGGGGTATCAATTATCATTTTTTTTGTATTTTGGATCTAATGCCACATTATGAAGGATAATTGGCTCATTTGTGTGAGATATATACACCCTTCCATAAGCTACTGAACGTAATGGATTATCCAACATCAAAATACACTTGTGATAGCCCTACAAAAATCAAATATAGATATTGTTAACATGAGAAATCACTATCTCTAAAATTTACTACATAACAGACTTGTTGATTACCTTAGGTAGATGTGAGAATTGTGCAAGTGGGCAATTAGATTTGGAAGGACATAAGGGCGGAGGAAGGCAGAGGAAGGACGGACAGGCAGAGGAAGGATGACCGATGGGAGACTTCGGCCCATCCGTGGGAGACTTCGGCGGCAGAGGGGTGTCGGAGGAGGGGATCAGTGGACGAAAGATGCACGCGCGGGAGACAGTCGGCATTGCTTCTTCTTTTGGGCAGCAGAAGGGCTTGTTTAGTTTGGGGAAAGTTTGAGAATCGCCCGTTGAGAAGAGGAGACAAAACTCAAAACCTCTGCATGACTAATATATATGTAGGTTAATTAATTTTTTTAAAATAACATGTAAATATATGTAGGTTAATTAGTTATTTAGTGAAAAACTATCATTGTCATGACCACATAAAATTTAATTTTGTTCAAGCGATATCTCACACAAAAATCCACCCATATTTCTAGCGAGGTAGTAGTTTGGGTGGTTAAAAGGTCGGCTCCCAAATAAAGGGACCCTGACTCGAAACTCATCTCCTCGGAAATTGATTTGTCCCATCATGTAGGTCCGCACAATGTGTGATTTAAATGACCTCCCCGTTGTGCGGGTAGGCGGGGGGGAGGGGACCAAGGGTTTACACCGCTAGGGTGGGTCTCACTTAATCATGGACCGTCCTCAGGAGTGGTTCCCACATATATATATAAAAAACCCATATTGAGAAAATTAAATTGCAAAAAAGAACTTGTACCCATATTTGACAATAATTTTATAAAAAAATCATGATATGATTACATGTTTATGAAAAAATTCAATAAAAAGAAATAGCGTCCGACTCGGTTCACAATATATAATAAGAAGTAGGAGTATGTTGTAGATACAACAATATGTATAGTCACAAATTCAGCATTCGACGTTATTCTGTGAGGTTGAAAATTTTGGTATTCGGGAATTATGCGGGAACTTCAGATAAAAAATGGCAAAGATACGGTAAATGTTTCGGTCAACCATTCTGGAAAAAAATGGATACATTTCGGATATATATATATATATATATATATATATATATATATATATATATATGCAAATTTTACTTGGTAATTTGGTACAAAAAGTTCAACAATTATCATGATTCATACATGTACATAAAAGCACCACAATACCACAATGGTCAATTTGGTAAAATTATAGGTGTAGAATTTAGTTGAGAAACAAAAATATGTACAATTGATAAACATCGACCTTTAAGGGTCTGACTGGTTTGGTGTAACTGAAATTTTCCTGGAAGGCTCCTATTGGTTTAGTGTAAGTAGAGTTTTTTTGGAAGGAAGTGCAGTTCCTAGAAATTGAGTTTGGATGATTGGTTTAAAAATCAAAGTTTTTCAGGAAAATGAGTTCCATATGATTGGTTTACTATAATTTTGTTACAATACATGAAATGTAATGTACCACGAACATCACAAACTTTATATTTTGCAAACCATATCATATCTATTTTAAATAGAACTTCATAAACAACGAAGTATTATTCATAGGCTTATCCCTAAGTACATATGATTTTTTAATACACAGATAATTTCTATGTCGTCTCTTGCTCAAGATCAACATGATCATCATTATCAAAATGACATATGTTTGTTGACGTTCCATACAACCAATATGATCAACCATTTACATTAAAAACAAAATAATCCAAATATGTTCTAACAAAATTTCTATGCAAACATGTGACATTACATAAGTTATACTAATGTTTAATCAGTAGTAGAACTGGATTTTTCTTTACAATGATTTATATGATACGAAGAATATGACAGTCACCCAAATACTATTTGGTAAGAATCCCTTAATCATGACATGTTCATAAACATCTTCCTTTGATTTTAAATACCTATTGCTACAAGTTTTGCATGGACACAACAATTGATTGTTTCTTAAAGGCCTTTGATGAGAAAGAGCATAGTCTATGAATGTAGACACCCCCTCTCGAAAGTCTTTACTAAGTAAACATCTTTCAATGTACATCCAACTCCTATAGGCTAAGTAATCCATCTACAAAAATAATAAATAATATATTTAGTTTCATAGTAGGAAAATAAGTTGATCATCCATATGAAAATAATAAAAATACTTCTCTAGATATTTTGATGAACTCCTTTTCCCTAGCTTGCAAGATACATTCTCAAATAAATTTTTATTGGAGATATGCCTATTTTAAATAATCTTCTTTTTATGATATTTTATTGCATCTAACATAGCACGTAAAGTTGATCATTTCAAATTGTATTGAATGCGTTATTGAAATTAGGAATTTATTAATTTGTTTTTATCTTCTTTAAATCTTCATGTTCTAATGTGTAACAACATGAAATTATTCAACATTACAATATCTTCATCATTAAATAAAAACAATGTTCAGCTAAGATCATTTGACTTAACTAAAATAGCATTATATTAAAGAGTTGTATTTGAATTATGATAATGTCATTTGAAAATATATGAACCAGAAATACATATCACTACAGAATGTTTGAAAAACATTATAATGTGCACATGTAAGTATAGTAATTGTCTACAACATGAAATTATTCAAGTGTTATAGAAAAATCTACTGATAAAAATTGGAGCAAGATATGCCTTTTTAATTAACTTCTTTTTATACTATTTTATTGCATCTAATATAACACGTCAAGTTAATCATTTAAAGTTGTATTGAATGTGTTATTAAAATTAGGAATTTATTAATTTATTTTTATCTTCTTTAAATCTTCATGTTCTAATGTGTAACAACATGACATTATTCAATATTACAATATCGTCATCATTAAATGTAAACAAAGTTCAACTAAGATCACTTGACTTAACTAAAAACTCTATCATTTATAGAGAAAAAGTACACGTCATGTAGTTCACAAAACAAACTTAGAATGCTCTTTAAAAATATTCTATATCTAGTTGATCTTAATTTTTTACCATTAATAAAATAAAAAAATGTATATCAAAGTTTTATTTCATTATAAAACAACGACAAGAATTTGGATATGCATGAGACAAATGTAATTAATTCTAAAAGTAAATCATTGCTAATAATTTAGTTGATATATGTATTACAAATGGTTGTTTGGTATCATTTGGGAAAGAAAGGACAAATGGGAAAGGAAAGGGAATGGAAAATTTATTAAAAATGGTTGTTTAGTAACATGTGGGAAAGAGAGGATAACTGAAAAGAAAAAAGAATGGAAAATTTATTAAAAAAAATATGTCTTCATTGCTATGCTGAACAAACACAATTTTTTAAGGTAAAGAGGACTTTAGCCATATGGTGATCTAAAAAAGTGACAACGACATGCTCTAGGATGCCATAACAAATTTAAATATAAGCAACCTAATATAATTAATTAGAATAATGATGATAGAAAATGTATTGTAAAATTAAGATATATACTATTTTGGCCTATGTATAGAAAAAGGTTAAGATTTTTGTATCCAAGTAATACATACTCAATGAGAAAATAGGTCATTAACTTATATAGTTGAATGAACAATGTACGTCAATCATGATTTTTTAATACTAACACTAAGATATTGTTAATACCACTTGATAATATTCGATTGTCAAGAGTATGTAATGGTGATAAACCTGATTTTTTAGAGTGATCTAATATTATTAATTAAAATATGATCTCACATATTTATTAGCAACACAAAAAAAATTAAGATCAGAAAATATTACTAAATATGGCATTGACAACAATTCCAACAAAAGGAGAACCTAAATCAAACTCAAGGCATGAAATAAATCATTCCCGTCTACAAGATTTGTCAAGTGTGATGTCCCTTAATAAAAGGACCTGAGTTTGACTCCCAGAGGCCGCATTTAATTTACCACCCTTCTGAGTGTTTGCCTCTGCTAGGGGTTGCGGGAGGGGGAGAGTAATGTCTATCATGGTTCAAATAAATCATTATTTTACATGTAAGTTTTATATAAAATAACAAGAACATCTCATTTCACGGGTTGACATGTAAAAATATGGATGTAATATCGAAAAAAACATGTCAATGACACTCAAGTTCAAGTTTTTATTATATAAAACAAAAAAAGACATATTGTATATTCTCTTTCAGACAGACTCTTAAGAACACTGATAATATATGTAAAAAAAATTAGAGATACAAGAACCCTTTTTCAGAAATGAAAAATTACCTGACTTCATCCGCAATGAAAAGATGTTAATTTGTATTGTCCTTGCTACTACACAACTGTGCCTTGGAGACTGTTGTTTGAGGAGAGAAAATAGGAAAGACCTAAACGTTGTCGGTCACCCAGAGATGCGATTTAAAAGATGCCCCTTTTAACACTGTCTAGGTAGATTGGTCGAGGATAATGGTTCCTGGTGCAGGGACAACTATAATTTTAGTATACAAGGAACAATCTAATAGTCGGAGAACGTACTCACCAGAAGTAGAGGAAAAAATAGAATGACCTATCCAATGTCGGAGCAGAATGGATAAGGAACAATCTAATGCTCGGAGAAGGCACCCATTAGATAATGGCCTATCCAACATCGTCGGTTACCCGATTAGGCCTGGCTGCAGTAGATGAACCACACCGAAGACTCCTTGTAGAAACAATCGTAGACTTCTGATGGCTAATACAGAGGCAAAATAGATTGAATCCTGATGAAGAAGACCAGACAGAAGAAGACTTGTAGCGGCACAAGGAGAGGGAGTGCTTGTTCTGGTTTTGTAGGCGGGACTTTGGCGTCATTCTATTTCTAGAGCTGGAGCGAGGGTTTGGCGCCGTTGTTTTGTTTTCGGAGCGGTAGATATAGAACGGAAGGGAGACATGTATTGGAAAGTAATCCACTGTCTAAATGAATTAGGATTCAACAAGGTACAAAAAAGGAAATTGCAATTGTTGTTTAAAATCAACGACTGATCCATTTAAACAATTATGATTATCTAAAAGGAAAAGGATAAATGTCCACAATAAAATGGACTCTTCACGGAAGTAAAAGAGATAATGGTTGGTATAATATAGTTAATATTGGTTAGGAAAAAAGTTAATGAGGGTTAGGAGAAATCCTTGGGTAAATTAAATAATAGTCTGGGATACATTTCCAAAGGTCAGTGATAAGCCTTTGGGAAAATTTAATATACTCGTCAAGGATAGTATCACAAGGGCCAAGGATAAGCCTTCGAAAAAATTAATACACTTGTCAGGGATTATGTCCTTGAGGAAAAATCCTTCGGCCTTGTTGAGTTTTGTAGTAGTGATTGAAGGGAAATAGTCTTTAGAAAATATTGAAACATGAAACAATGCTAAGTGAGTATTTTTTTAAACAATTCGGAAATAAATTGTTTTGTTAAGGATAATATGTGAAAATGCATAAATGACAAATAAAACACGAATAATTCATAAAATTTGGGGAAAATATGGGTTTAATATGAAATTCAAGTGTACCATACGTCTAATAAAAAATTTGCATATTATACATGAATAATTGAAAATTTTAGAGAATTATGTGAATATGACGTGTTGTTTAACTATGGTCCTTTACAATATGTAGCTAGTACAACATGTGATATAATGTTGTGTAATAATAGTATATTACAATGATTTAGTTTACGTTGTGTAATGGAGGTCTATTACAATGATATTTTATGTGTGGATATTACAACATGTTACAACATGTTGTGTAATTATAATATATAACAACAGGTTGGAGTCTGTTGTCTCATGTTGGGATATAACAACGAGTTTCAATATGTTGTATTATGGTGGTCTGTTACAACATGTACCAAATACAACATGTAAAGGCCGGTACATACTACAACGGGTGAGTCTGCGTTGGGTAATGATGGTCTATTACAACATGTGACTATTACAACGGGTCAAAATATGTTGTGTAAATAACATCTTTTACAACAGTTTTGAATATGTTGTGATACTACAACCTATTACAACACTTTAGTAGTTGTTGTAGTATCCGCCTATACTACAACAGGTTTGGAATGTTGTAAATGACTTGTGTTGTATAAAATATACAATATACAACACAAAAATGGGCTTGTTGTGATAAGTATGCTAACTACAACACAATCATCAAAACTATTATCTATCTACCGTTGTAAAAAGCATTTTCTGTAGTAGTGGTGAGAGGTGACAAGATGTTTAATGGGCCTTGTGAGACATAAGAATAGTTGTTGCCTAGAGAGAGGTAACAAGATGTTTATAGGAGTTTCAGGAATAAATGATAACGTTCAAAATAAACTAGTAAATGGAAAGTTAGTAACATAATAATAATAATAAATGGATACAATAATAATAGTGAAATATTGATCATACATGCTTTATACTTATAGCCAAATAAGGGAAATAGTGTTTTGAATATGCTTAAAGGAGATAAGGGGAATACTTGTATTATATAAAGGATGTGAATAAGTATGATGGCTTGGCCAAGGTAATGCCTAGTAAAGGTGATGTGGTATTCAGTGATGACATGCACAGGATTGGCATAGTCCAATACCTAGAATAGTTACACAGGATTGGCATCGTCCAATACCTGGAATAAAACTACAGGATTGGGAGAAACCGATGCCTGGATGCAACACTCACAGGATTGGCATCGTCTAATACCTGGAATAAAACTACAAGATTTGGATAACCTGATGCCTAGATGCAACACTCACATGATTGGCATCGTCCAATACTTGGATTAAAACTACAGGATTGGGATAACTGGATGCCTGGATGCAACACTCATAGGATTGGCATAATCCAATACCTGGAATAATGTCACAGTATTGACATCATCTAATACCTAGAATAAAACTACAGGATTGGAATAACCTGATGCCTGGATGCAACACTCACAAGATTGGCATCGTCTAATATCTGGAATAAAACTACAACATTGGGATAACCCGATGCCTGGATGCAACACTCACATGATTGGCATAATCCAATACCTGGAATAATGTCACAGGATTGGCATCATCCAATACCTGGAATAAAACTACAGGATTGGGAGAAACTGGTGCCTAGATGCAACACTCACAGGATTGGCATCGTCCAATACCTAGAATAAAATTGTAATATTGAGATAACCCAATGCCTAGATGCAACACTCACAGGATTGGCATAATCCAATACCTAGAATAATGTCATAAGATTGGCATCATCCAATACCTGGAATAAAACTACAGGATTGGGATAACCGGATGCCTAGATGTAACACTCACAGGATTGTCATAATCCAATACCTAGAATAATGTCACAGGAATGGTCATAACCCAATACTTGGAATAATTGCACAGGATTGGTAGAGTCCAATACCTGGAATAGTTGCATAGGATTGGCATAGTCCAATACCTGGAATAGTTGCACAGGATTGGCATAGTCCAATACCTGGAAGAATATGATGATGTATATTCACATGACTGGTACAATCCAACACCTGGCTAGCAGATTGGCTGAGGCCAACATATAGAAATGAGAATGATTCATGGATGAAATACCATGATAATGAGCATCACAAGATAAGCTTGAGATGTTGATATAGTATGATGGGTAAATGATATACATTTTATTCATATTTCTTATAAAGTGAATAGATGATTTTCTGCTCTATCATAGATAGTTGCAGTGCTTTAAAAGATGAGAATATTCTAAACTGCTTATCCTCTGCTCAGTATAATACTATTTAACTATGATAATAAAATTGTTGGAAGAGAGTTATATATGTCGCTGGGAAAATTGTCTCACCCCGTGGGATCCACATTTTTTTTAGGTGGACGTGCTCGAGGGGGGTTGAGACCGTATTGTAGAGAAACAACAACAGCAGCAGGGATAGCAGTGACAGCTCAGGTTGAGTGTACTGTCTGTCATATCTTGTAGATAGAAGTCATATGTGTCATCTCTGTACTCTCAGGTCCTTGGATTTAATACGTATTGGTTTTATGAACAATCAGATATTTTGGCTTGTATGCCTCGAGGTTTTTTGTTGTTTTATGTATATGTTTTAAGAAAGAAATTGTTATATGTTAACCTCGATAAGAGATGGTTCAGTGTATGTACAATATATGATCAATGTCAATATCAAGTTTTTGTTCTTCCTTAAAGAGTTTTCCTCGAAATGAATCACTTTGCAAAATGGTTTATATTTTAGTGATTTTTGTTAATATGTTTCTTATGATTATTCCACATAATTAGTAACGATTTGGTTGTCGGTTTGGTGGTGGTCGTTACACTCGAAGAGGAGGGGTCCGTTCTCCCTAATCTGAGGGCCCTGGACGACATGGCAAGGGTCATTGGGTTCAATTTTGGGAGGCGAGGAGGGTTATCCCACTAGAATCGTGGTCGGGGGTGTGGATGAGTTGCAGGATGGGTCGAGTCAGCCGCTGGGCTGTTGGAGTAGGATCCGAGATAAGCAGGAGGTAGAAGATGAGGTCAGAGTCGTCAGATCCTTACTTGATCCACGATTCACCTCATCCAACGGCTAAAGAAAAAGATCAGGTAGGGGGTTAGTAAGGTAACCGCATGACACATCAAATGTCACTTTGATCAATTAATACTGAAACCTAGGTCATTGGCTTGAATAATTGAACTAATGTACATTAATTTCAAATACTCATAGCTCCTAATTGGTTCATCCTATTTTAATGAAATTTTATATGGAGCTTCAAAATGTCATTACCCTACTATGGTATAAAATTGAGGGTCAAACATGAATATTTGTTATGTAAATTTACCATGTACCCTAATACATGGATTTCATCTATTATGCAATTAGGGTTTGGATTTTAATGAAGTAAATAATCACTTTTAATAAAATATGCATGGGAAAGGGTTGAGGGTATTATTGGAAATAACAAAATCATAAGAGAGAGAAAATATAAGTAAAAACTCACTCTATCACATGTGACCTTGGCCCACGACGCGCAACTGATATCTAGTTGGATGTTTAGGTTGCAGTTTATAATTGGTCAAAAAGTATTTAACTTAAAAAAATTCAGGAAAATGATTGGTGGGTCTAAATATATCATATATATTTGATTTTGATCAAAGAAACTGTAACGACCCTGACCTGGGTTATGAGGTAATCCTATTTGTTTTGGCTAATTAAGTTGATTAGAACTTTAATATAATCCTCTAAGGTGCTTTGTTATCATGTGACACACTCATGTTTCATGTTTGGTCCCGATTGAATGTTGTTTGATCAATTTTCCTTTGTTTTGGACAAAAGTGCAATTTACCCAAATTGAGGGGCTATAATGCAAACTGTCACATGTTGAACATCCCTCATGTGTTGTAGCATAATTATTGATAGAATTATGCAAGGTTGTGGCTTGTGGAGAGCCTAAATTCCAAGTTTGAACTTGTTTGAACAATGTTGGTACCTTGTGCACCAATTTTGGTACAAATTGTAATTTTCCCAAAATGTGGGGTTGATATGCAAATTACCACCTTTAGTGTGTTCCTATTTCCTCTATGTATCATTTAGATGAGAGAGAAAGAATGATACACCATGTTTGATTCCATTATGAATGATGGTAATCTTGGTGATGAAATGACCAAGAAAAAGGGTTGAATTTGGAAGCTTAACTTAAGTTGTATCGAGTTGAAAAGCTTATATATGAGTGTCTATCGGACATGGAGACCAAGAAGGTGTTCCATATCATTTTGTGAACTCTTGTCAAAGTCCATATCGTTCAAAGCACCTCAAGGAGGTGAGGTATGACGACCAACAAGTTTCCTTAGACAAAGTGTATCGGCTTGACATAAAATAGTAATTAAACCTAGATGACTTATCCAAATGGATAAGCAATGGACAAATTTGCATCTTTATATGATCCTCAACCTTTTTTCATGTCAATATAAATTTTGATGCATGCATGGACACGTTTCACCCATGCATGACATGTGGCACCTACTAGCTCAAAATGTTGACACCTCATTTTTGCCTTTCTTCATGATTAGCAAGTATATATACCCCTAGTTTCACCCCTTGGTCCAATTTTGCAACCCTTACCACCCTCCTACCCTATGGTATTGTGCATAGAGCTCCCATATCGTGAAGGGATGTTGTGGTATCATGCATGGGCCTTGGGATATCACCCATGGCAAGACCATATCGCCCAAGTAGGTGAAATTGGCCATATAAGGTGATATTGGCCAATAGGGTGAAGAGTTGAGTGACATATCGTGCAACTGAGTGCCATATCGTGCAAGTGAGTGCCATATCATACAACAGGGTTGGCATATCATGCAAGGGCACAAGGGTATTGTGCATAGGCCTTGGGTATCGACCATAGCAAGTGTATCGGCCATGCCATATCGTGCAAGAGGGTTGGCATATCATGTAAGGGAACAAGGGTATCGTGCATAGGCCTTGGGTATCGTCCATAGCAAGTGTATCGGACATACCATGTTGATATTGTCCATAGCAAGTTGATATCGGCCAATTGAAGTGATTTTGGCCACAAGTGAGGGGGTTTCAGCCACAAGCAAGGTTGTGTCAGCCAAGAGGAAGTCCATATCGCCCAAGAGTGGTGGGGTGTCGGCCAAGGAGATAAGGAACTCAAAACTTAACCCTAAGGTAAAATATAGTTGTCTTCAAGCTTGAATTGAAGCATGGAATTAGGGTTATGATCTACCTTTCTTTTCTTCTTCACCAATTGCTTATCCATGGTGATTCCTTGTATATGAAGGAGTTGTGAACGAGCCTTGTACCTTTAATAAAGTCATCTTCAACCTTAGGAACATGGAGCTTTGGATCTTGAAGCTTTGAAGTGGTTCTTAAGGCGGGTTTTATAACTTGAACTCAACCATGTTATTATTCTTCACCTAAATTGTTATAATTAGTGAAATACTTTTAATACTGAAATTTCCTGAAATAGTTGATGAAATTATGAGTTCTAGTAGTTGCTTTTACCTGTTACCATGAATTATATCAGTTAGAACAAAGGTCTATAGCTTGAAGAAGATGGAGTCACTTTGTAAAAGTGATATCGGGTTCAAGTATAAATACAAGTAGTTATAACCCGATATGGGTATGACTTGCCCGGTATGTCTTGCACAAAATGTTGCACAAAATGTTGCACAAGATGTTGTACGAGATGCTTGCATGATAGGGAGTCTAGAATAGACTTCATGCATGATACAAGGTTAATTATATACTTGTAAGATGAAAAGAAATCCTAATTTGGTTAACCCGATATAAGTGAAGAGTAACAAGTATTATTACATGACACATATGGTTGCATGATATACATGGTTGCATGATATGGATGGACGATAGGGTTGCACGATACACAACCCTAGATGAGATGGTAACCCTAACCCGTCATGGCTAACCCTAGATGGTGACTATCCTAATAGGGTTGCACGATACACAAGCCTAGATGATATGGTAACCCTAACCCGTCATGGCTAACCCTAGATGGTGACTAGCCTGATTGGGTGACTGAATGTACTTCTAGCCCGACATGGTGATGGGTTGATACCTCATAAGTCTCATGGACGACACATACATATACCTTGTGCCCGATATGAGGTCAAGAAGGTACCTCATGCCCGATATGGAGACAAATGCAAATCCTAACTCGATATGGTGAGTGTTCATACACCTCCAACCCGATACAGTGGTATCTAGACACCTACAACCCGATATAGTGAACACATGCATATGATTTAACCCTATATACTTTGTAAAGGTGAGAGTAAGACACTCTTAGGAGTGATTTTTGTAGCACCAAGTAATGGTGTGGCTAATACCTTGATAGGTGAAGCACCCAGAGTGGTTGTTAATGGACAACCTTATACCAATAATTCCTTAACCCGAGATGTGTCCATATCATTAGTGAGGGTTGAATAATTCAATTCTGTGACTTATGACCAATACATTACATGATAAATGTGATGAGATAGTGCATAAATTATTAGGATGGGACATACCCTAATACAAGATAAGTTGATGAACTTAAGTAAGATAAAAATGATGAGGGAAGTGATACATCAAGACATGATAGATATCACATCCAGCACTCCAAGGTTGATACACCTTAATGCACCTCAAATCCAATATACTTGGATGAGTAACACATGAAGTGTGTCATGTAAATTGTTACATTGAGATGGAATGTAATTATTGCACTTTGATAAGTGTGGGCTAACATACCTTGAGAAAGGGTTAAGCCAAGCTAATAAAGCATGATGTAATCATACCCTGGTAAGGATGAGAAAGGAACTCATACCTTGTGTCGATGATTAATTTAATGATAAATGATGAGAATGAATAAGTATGATTGAATACTTATGATATCAATGTTTGCTCCTAGATGTGTGCAGCAATGAATTAGGGTTTGATCATTGATAATATGATCTTGAAAACCTAAATGGTTAATAATGGAAAACCCTAACCCTAATGAAGGGTGATGATATGTAAGAGAAACTCTAATCAATAAGAATGGGAAACCCTAACCCTAATGATGAGAAGGTTGTAACTCTTTTATTGCATGGCCTTGTGAGCCATGTGAATAAGTTGTTGCCTAGTGAGAGGCGACAAGATGTATAATGGCCTTGTGAGCCATGTGAATAATTTGTTGCCTAGTGAGACGTGACAAGATGTGTAATGGCCTTGTGAGCCATGTGAATAAGTTGTTGCCTAGTGAGAGGTGACAAGATACTTAATGGTCCTTGTGAGCCATGTGAGATGCTTGTATAACAAGTAACATGTATACCTTGGTCTGAGGACCTAGAGGTATTAGTTACCTGATAAGTGGTAACAGTGATCTGTGATGAACTAAGGGTTTGAATACCCAGATATGTAATCATGATGATGATAATGTTAATGTAAGGATCCTGACCTCCGTTTAGGGTTTACCCTGTTTGCTTTGCTTAACCCTGATGCTTAGTTGCTTGCTAATTACCTTTAGTGGTGATTAGGGTTTGGTTGTGCTTTGTTGAGAGTTGGAGGTGCTACTTGCAATTAACCCAAGTCTAGGGTTTGTGAGCAAGTTTGTCACCTTGAGAGATGTTCCTCCCTCTCCTTGCTTCCTCTAGTGTTGAGAGGAAGGTTTGGGCTCTTTGCTTGAGTTCCTTTGGGCTTGGTTGAGCTTGTTGGGCCTTGTGGTGCCTTGCCTTTGTTCCTTTGGCCCTTGTGTCAGGCAAGAGAGCCCTATGTCGTCCAGTGGTGTATCGGCCATGCTTGTGTCGACCAGGGTTGTATCTGACATGGAGGTGGTGTGTCGCCCATGGATCTTTGACCATCTTTGACCTCGTTTGTGTCACCACTAGTGGATACTTGGTGCTTGATGCTTGCATGTGGCAATGGCCTTGGACATGTGTTTAGGGCATGTTAGAGTGGTGGCTTGTGAACATAGATAAGTGTCCCTAGGTGGGCGACACCTTGCTTTGCTTTGCTTTGGTTTATTCTCCATCCACTTCTATATATGTGTTTCCTTTCCCTTGTTAAGGATCCCTTTAGTTCCTTAGTCTCCCTCTTCCTTGGTGCATGACACACTCTCTTCTCTTGCAAGCTTGGTGGCCAATTCTCCTTGGAGTCTCCTTCTTCCTTGGTGGTGCGTCGAGCTTGGAGCTAGGAGCTAGGAGCTTGCTTAAGGTGGGTTACATAACTCCTAACCCTAACTACATTACCTTCTTTCTATGTTCTTATATGTTTCTATGATCATGTAGGCTATATGAGTTGCTAGTTAGTTCCTTGCTTAAGTTGTTCTTGTTGGCCGAACCATGTGTTCTAGGGTTTCTTGGTGAGCAATACTCCCTTCTCTCTTAGGTCTTGAGGAGTGAGCTTGAGTTCTAGTATCATGAGCAACACTCCTCTCTCGTTTAAGTTGAGAGGTGAGCTTCTGTTCTAGTAGCTTGAGAAACACCCTGCTCTCACCATGGACTAGAAGGGTGAGGTTGATGGTAGTTGTGGACCTCATTTAGGGTTGTTCCTTGTGTTTCTCGATGGATGTTAAGAGATGTGCAAGACCCCTCTCTCATTTAAGTTGAGAGGTGATCCATCTTCTTGACTCTTTAGGGTTTGGTACCCTTGTGCTTGAGGTTAGTAACGATCTTGTGAAGTTGCATCATGGTTGTTATGATCTTGGGGGAGGTGATGCCCGATACCTCTTGACCTAGAGCCTTACACGACAGGTTGTAATGGATTTGGTGGGCGATACACCCGGGACCATGACTTTTGGAGTGTCAGGCGTCACATTAGGCTGAGTACCCTACTCGACATGTCTACCCTTGTTATACCCTGACGTTGTGGATGCGTTGTTAGTAAGTTCTATGGTGGGCGTCACCCCTTGGCCCTAACCGTGTGTGCGTGTTGGCCAATAGCATGTGTTGCTTGGCGTTACGCCTTCTTTGGTGCACACCTTGGTTGTCGTTATCAGTTGGGTGCCCGATATGCCCTTGGACGACACCCTGTCGTACGTTATACCCTACGCGGCACATAGGTGCACGACGCGCCGTTGCGCGATATGCCTCTTAGGCTGAGCGACACCCCTGTTAGTAGCCTGTCACTCCTTTGAATGACATGGAGCTCAGTGGTTAGCCGCGTGATGGTCATGGTCCACGTTACACCTGTGCACGACACAGCGTTGCATGCACGATAGAGCACGAGATGGTTTGGTTCCCTGTTGCCCAATTCATGTGGTAGCTCAGCACCCCAGCTGGTTGTTTGAATGATATGGGTTGAGCCCTACCCGATACTACCTATGGTGAGGGTAGTGGGCATTTTTAGTGAGGGTTCTGTCCCTTATAGGAACCAGTATGTTGGATTTTTTTCTACTATCACGTTTAGTCATGATGGTGATCCTTGCAATGCTTGATATGGTAAAGCTCATCTATGTAACATATAAGACTTTACATATGTATGTGATCATCTTGAATCATCTATATAAGTGCCAAGGGAATGGTAAGCATGTAAGATGCTTTGCTTGATAATATGATCAATGTCTATGGTCACAAGTTGAGGCATGATTAATAGAACATCAATGTCACCCTATGTTGACAATATGAACTTCTAAGCTATTCATGATGATTATGTATACTAACCATGTAGGTCTCACACAGATGCATAGCCAGGTAAAGGGCTATGAGGTAAATATGTTGAGTAACTCTGTTGTGATGATTACTCTTGATAATGAGATAATATGTATGATATGTTTAACTAAAGTGCTTGGGATTTCTATCCCATGATGATGATGCAAGCCTTGAGAGGTAGTGATAGTATGTGATGAGGGATTGAGATCCCATGGCAATGTGATGATCCTTGAGATGGATCTAGATGATTGGCAAGAGGCCAAGTGATAACATGTATTGTTGGATCCTTGTGATGGATCAGGATGATGTTGATTACAATAAAAGCATAATAATGAGTTTTATGTTGTTTATTCTTGTTATAGTCTACATGTTACACAACTTGGTTGAATCTTGCAATCCATATAAAAGATACTAATTAATCATAGTGGAATATATTATGTAGTTGTCCTGGCCATAGATCCATCATCGTCAGGAGCTGGTGATGGTGAAATGGGTTCTCCTACAGGTTAACCCAGAGCGCATATTGTTGAGTATGCGAGGTTTCTCCTAGCCTAAAGTGAGGAGGTAAGAGTGCAACTCTGGTTGTAGACTCCAGGGTGCGGATTCAGGCCCGTAGCCCAAGAATGTGAAGAGCATGGTGAACAGGCCCATGGCTCAGGGTATGTGATATGGGAGCATGAATGTATTCATGGCTCAGAGCACGGTGAACAGGCATGTGGCTCAGATTCACTAGCGCCGATACCTGTACCGAGACGGGCTAGGTAGAGGGTAGCTTGACCCTATAGCTGAGGCCACTTAAGCATGAGACTGTGGTCCTGCTTGTGTTTTACTCGTGCACTGACCACGAGGTGGGAGGTCGTGGAGTCCAACTCTTCCATTGACCTTGTATGGCACCGACTTGGGTTTCGCAACTGAACGTTGGATTTGAGCGGTACGACTCACTTCCTCAGGGCATAATAATATGTAATCCAACCATATAATATTTACTACTTAAAGCAAAACACAGAACATTGGTTGAGGCTTTGCTTGTGTAGTTAATCTTGTTATACCTTGCAGTTACTTATATGTTCATCATGTTATGTGGTAAGACCTTGTAAATCTTATCTTGTTAATCATGTTCCATAAAGAAATAATTGGACATATGCCTTCAGTACGTCTGGTAAGTTTGACGGTATGAATAGCTTTACCTCATAAACTGCTCTTGTTATACTTCTTATCAGTTATCTACTATTGTTGCTTTATCCTTCTGAGGTTTTGTAGTTTCGGCGGGGAGTTATGTTTCTCGTTGGGACTGTGTGTCTCACCCTGCTAGTTTGTAACCTTTTTAGGTTTTCGAGCTAGACGTGGTGGTGGTCACAGAGTTGCGGCTGAGTAGCAAGACGAGCAGTAGAAGGCAAGAGATGGATATGTTGCTGTTTGGATGTTTTGTAGTAGAGTCTTAGAGTCATCCCTGTACTCTCAGGTCCTAGGAGGTGTTTTGACATTGTTTCACGATGTATAAGCTGTGGATGTTTTGTATATCCTGCTGCTGGCCGGATGTGGGCCGTTATGTATGTATAAACATGTGATGAATGCATGTGATGACAAGGCAGTTGATCTTCTAAGCTGTGGACACGTATCAAGACTTGTATATGTTTATATAACCTGTTTCCTTACAGGATGAGGACCTATATGTAATAGCTTCTTAGTTATTCCTCTTTCCACAATCGGTTTTAATTAAACCGTGTTTTTGATAATCCGTGGTTATGGTGATTTCTGCACATTTTCACGTAACACCTCGTTGTTTGTGTGATAGCGGGATGTGTTTCCACAAGTTTTGGTATTAGAGCTCTAGGTTTGCTGAGTCTACAGGGATTTAGGATTAGGTTGTGTTTGTTCTTGTGAGTCTTCCAGATTTTCTTTCAATCATCTTCTACCCTCAGCGGAAGAAAAGTAAAGATGTCTGGAAACCATGAAGAACATGTTGCTGAGCACAAAGATGTTGCATCAGTCGATGAAGCTATAGGGTAGGCACATGAAGATCGGGTACCTGAGGTACCCCAACCTGACCCAGCCATTCTTGAACATCTTGCTTACCAACGACTCATGGGGCAGATGATGGCTATGATGAATCTCATGGTTGAGCGATTGCCAGTGCCTCCGCCGAGAGCATAGGCTCCCCATGGAGAAACATCAGGTATTGGGAAGACCTTTGAGCGGCTTCGCCGAGTCGGAGTTTCGGATTATGCTGGAACGGCTGATCTAGCAGATGCAGATCCGTGGCTGACAAGTCTTGAGAAGGCTTTCCGGATCCTCGACATCCCCGAAGCAGACAAAGTAAAGCACGCTGTCTACCTTCCGAAAGGTAGTGCCGGTCACTGGTGGACCATCAAGGAGGAGAAGCGACCCAGTGAGGTGATCAGTTGGGAGGTTTTCCGGTGCGAGTTTGTCAGCAGATACTTTCCGAAGACGTATCTAGATGAGAAGATCAGTCAGTTTGAGTGCTTGCGCCAAGGAGCGATGAACGTCACTGAGTATGAAGCCAAGTTCATGGATCTGTTGAGGTTTTGTCCTCACATGGCAACAACAGATGAAGAGCGGATCAGACACTTTGAGAAAGGTTTGAGTGCTGAGTTGACAACACCTACTTCTGCGTTGGAGAACAGAGAGCGGTTTGCTACATTTTTGGAATCTGTCCGGAGGATCGAACGGTCAGTAAGGGAGAAAAGAGAATCCATGTCTAAAAAGAGGCCTGCTCAGTTCCAGGTATAGAGGTTTGGTGGCTTCAAGAAGCCCAGATTTTCAACACCCTCTGTGATGAGAGGTTCCAGTGCACCGTCGTAGTGGTCTCCGAGTAAGGGAAGAGGATATGTTTCTTCACTGTCAAAGGCACATAGTACAGCTTTTGTGATAGTAACATGGTCATCTAGGCCACAACAGTGAGACCAGTCATGCCATCTATGTGGTCAGATAGGGCATTGGAGGTCAAATTGCCCAAACAGAGATGTTGAAGTGACACAGCAGTCGAGGCAGAATCATCAAGGGTCAGATAGAAAGCAGCATAGTAGTAGCAAAGGTCGAGGACGCGGTCAAGCGTCACAAGCAGGATCGTCTGTGCAAGGAAGTAGAGGACGTGGACCGCAAGCAACGACTCATTTCTATTCTATAAGTAAGCCGGAGGCGATAGTCAACTCGCGAGTAGTGATGGGTCAGATGGAGTTATTTCATTCTGATATGTCTTCTTCTTGCTTTATATCTGTTCTGGTTGACTCGGGTGCTACACACTCTTTTATCACATATAGTATGCTTGAAAATTGTCATTTACCTGTTAGCTGTAAGAAGGATAGCTTGCTGTTAGAAACCCCTCTTGATGGTTCCTCGATGCTTCGAGAAGAGTGTCCATCTTGTGTCTTATCTTTTTTGGGACACCGTATACAAGTGGATCTTATACCGCTTGAAATGCATGATTTCGATGTTATCCTTGGGATGGATACCTTAGAGAAGTATAAGGTTGTTATGGACTGTGGTTCCAAGCAAGCGGTGTTTGATGATGATGGAGAGAAGTGGATCTTCCAGGGAGATAGGAAGATCCTTCCGACGTGTCTGGTATCCACTATGGTGGCAGAGAAGTTGCTATGACAAGGGTGTGAGGCATTCTTAGCCCACGTTGTGGATACCGTTGTAGATGCCAAGGCAAAGGGTCCTAGTCTTGAGGAAGTGTCGGTTGTCCGAGAGTTTGTCGATGTGTTTCCTGATAAGTTTCCTGGTGTTCCTCCACCTCGAGAAATTGATTTCAAGATCAATCTTGTACCAGGAATGCATCCAATTGCACAGACGCCATATAGGATGGCTCCAGTAGAGATGGCAGAGCTTAAGAAGCAGTTGCAAGAGTTGTTGGAGAAAGGTTTCATCCGACCGAGTACGTCACCTCGAGGTGCTCTAGTGTTGTTCGATAAGAACAAGGACGGATCGATGCGGTTGTGTATTGATTACCGGCAGTTGAACAAGGTCACCATAAAGAACAAGTTCCCATTACCGAGGATAGATTATCTGTTCGATCAGTTGTGTGGTGCTACAACATTTTCAAAGATTGATCTACGGTCCGGATATCATCAGTTGAGGATTAGGGCGGATGACATACCAAAGTCAGCTTTTCTGACGAGGTATGGTCATTTTGAGTTTGTGGTTATGCCGTTTGGGATAACCAATGCACCTGCTACTTTCATGGATCTGATGAACAAAGTGTTTCGTTCGTTCCTAGATCAGTTTGTTGTAGTCTTTATAGATGACATCTTGATCTATAGTCGGGACAGGAAAGAGCATAAGCAACATCTTTGACGAGCGTTGACTCTTCTTCGCCAACATCAGTTGTATGCCAAGTTCAGTAAGTGTGAGTTTTGGTTGGAAGAAGTGACTTTCTTGGGTCATGTGATATCTGCTGAAGGAGTCAAAGTGGACCCGAAGAAGGTGGAGTCTATTGTAGATTGGGAGCAACCAAAGACACCGACAGAAGTTCGTAGTTTCCTGGGTTTGACAGGATACTACCGGAGGTTTATTAAGGACTTCAGTGCGATTGCGTTGCCGATGATGAAGTTGACTAGAAAGGATTTACCTTTTGTCTGGAATGATCGATGTCAGCAAGCTTTCCAAAGTTTGAAGGATAAGCTGACCAGTGCTCCAGTATTAATCCTGCCAGAGCCTAGAAAGGGCTATGTTGTTTTCTGCGATGCTTCCAAGAAAGGTTTAGGTTGTGTGTTGATGCAGGAAGATCATGTGGTTTCTTTTGCTTTGCAACAGCTTAAGAAACACGAGGAGAACTATCCAACTCATGATTTGGAGTTGGCAGTAGTGGTTCATGCGTTAAAGATTTCGAGACACTATCTTTACGGGGAAGTGTGTCAGATCTTTACGGATCATAAGAATCTTAAGTACATCTTTTCGCAGCATGAGTTAAACATGCAACCACATCGATGGATGGAGTTAATCAATGATTATGACTGCACCATCGAGTATCATCCTGGTAAGGCAAATGTGGTAGCTGATGCGTTTAGCCAAAAGTCTTCTTCTCTTTCTTCAAAGAAGGCACAGTTGAGTTCCCTGGTATGCCATAGACGGAATATGTTTGTTTCCTTGCGACAGATGAATGTACAGATGGAAGTTTCCTTGTTAGCTGGACTTTTAGCCCAGATGCAAGTCAAGCCTACGCTGAGACAGCAGATCAAAGATGCACAACAAAAAGATGATGCAGTACAGTTGATCAGATCAGAGTTCGACAGTGAAAAGCATGATGGGTTCCATGAGTCTGAGGATGGGCTAGTTTGCTATCGTGATAGAATGGTGGTCCCCGATGCTGATGATCTGAGGAGGTTAGTACTCTAGGAATCACACACATCGATGTATGCTATGCATTCAGGTGTCACCAAGATGTATCATAGTCTGAAGGACTTGTATTGGTGGCCCAGCTTGAAGAGAGATGTAGCCGAGTTCGTGGCTAGGTGTGCGATATGTCATCAAGTCAAGGCTGAACATCAAAAGCTGGTAGGTACGTTGCAACCCCTGCCTATACCGCAGTGGAAATGGGATTACATAACCATGGATTTTGTAGTTGGTCTACCCAGGACAACTAGGAATCATGATTCCATTTGGGTGATAGTGGACAGATTGACGAAGTCTGCCCATTTCATACCTGTGAAGACAACATATACAGCCGAGAATCTCACTCGAGTATATGTGGATGAGATAGTACGTTTGCATGGTGTTCCAGCAACAATAGATTTTGACAGAGGTCCTCAGTTCATGAGTCATTTCTGGGAACAGTTGCACAGAGCATTGGGAACGCAGTTGAGGTTTAGTACCGCCTTCCACCCACAGACAGATGGACAGTCTGAGAGGACTATTCAGACTTTGGAGGATCTCCTTCGAGCTTGTGTTTTGCAGTTTCTAGGCAGTTGGGATGTACATCTCAGTTTGATAGAGTTCGCTTACAACAATGGTTATCAGCGGAGCATTGACATGGCTCCCTATGAGGCCTTGTATGGTAGGAAGTGCATATCTCCTTTGTGTTGGTATGAGTCTGGGGAGTATCAGCTTTTGGGTCATGAGTTAGTACAGCAGACAACAGAAAAGATCAAAGTGATACAGCAACAGTTGAAAGCGGTGCAGGACAAATAGAAGTCTTATGCAGACAATCGCCGACGACCTTTGGAGTCCAGGTAGGAGACAAAGTGTATCTTAAAGTCTCGCTGTGGAAAGGTGTGCTATGGTTTGGCCGGAAGGGTAAGCTACCACCCAGGTATATGGGGCCATACCCGGTCAAAGCACGTGTTGGCAAGGTAGCTTACGAGTTAGAGCTACCGCCAGAGTTGCACAGGTTACATCCAGTTTTCCATGTCAGTATGCTGAAGAAAAGTCATCCGCATACAGGAACAGTGATACTGCCAGTTGAAGTTGAGCTTGATGAAGATGTGACCTACGAGGAAGGTCCTGTGGCGATCCTTGACAGAAGAGTTAAGAAGTTGAAGAGAAAGAACCTGGTTCTTGTGAAGGTTCTTTGGCATCATTGTGGCATTGAGGAAGCCACGTGGGAGCTTGAGGAAGAGATGAGGAGGAAGTATCCCTCACTTTTCTCTTCAGATTTCGGGGACGAAATCCCTTTGTAGGGGGTTAGCTTGTAAGGACCCTGACCTCCGTTTAGGGTTTACCCTATTTGCTTTGCTTAACCCTGATGCTTAGTTGCTTGCTAATCACCTTTAGTGGCGATTAGGGTTTGGTTGTGCTTTGTTGAGAGTTGGAGGTGCTACTTGCAATTAACCCAAGTCTAGGGCTTGTGAGCAAGTTTGTCACCTTGAGAGGTGTTCCTCCCTCTCCTTGCTTCCTCTAGTGTTGAGAAGAAAGGTTTGGTCTCCTTGCTTGAGTTCCTTTGGGCTTGGTTGAGATTGTAGGGCCTTGTGGTGCCTTGCCTTTGTTCTTTTGGAACTTGTGTCGGGCAAGAGAGCCCTGTGTCGGCCAGTGGTGTATCGGCCATGCTTGTGTCACCCAGGGTTGTGTCGCCCAGGGTTGTGTTGGCCACAGAGGTGGTGTGTCGCCCATGGATCTTTGACCATATTTGACCTCGTTTGTGTCACCACTAGTGGACACTTGGTTCTTGATGCTTGCATGTGGCAATGGCCTTGGACATGTGTTTAGGGCATGTTAGAGTGGTGGCTTGTGCACATGGACAAGTGTCCCTAGGTGAGCGACACCTTGCTTTGCTTTGCTTTGGTTTCTCCTCCATCCCCTTCTATATATGTGTTTCCTTTCCCTTGCTAAGGATCCATTTAGTTCCTTAGTCTCCCTCTTCCTTGGTGCACGACACACTCTCTTCTCTTGCAAGCTTGGTGGTCGATTCTCCTTGGAGTCTCCTTCTTCCTTGGTGGTGCGTGGAGCTTGGAGCTTGCTTAAGGCGGGTTACATAACTCCTAACCCTAACTACATTACCTTCTTTCTATGTTCTGATATGTTGCTATGATCATGTCGGCTATATGAGTTGCTAGTTAGTTCCTTGCTTAAGTTGTTCTTGTTGGCTGAACCATGTGTTCTAGGGTTTCTTGGTGAGCAATACTCCCTTCTCTCCTAGGTCTTGAGGAGTGAGCTTGAGTTCTAGTATCATGAGCAACACTCCTCTCTCATTTAAGTTGAGAGATGAGCTTGTGTTCTAGTAGCTTGAGCAACACCCTCCTCTCACCATGGACTTGAAGGGTGAGCTTGATGGTAGTTTTGGACCTCATTTAGGGTTGTTCCTTGTGTTGCCCAATGGATGTTAAGAGATGTGCAAGACCCCTCTCTCGTTTAAGTTGAGAGGTGAGCCATCTTCTTGACTCTTTAGGGTTTGGTGCCCTTGTTCTTGAGGTTAGTAACCATCTTATGGAGTTGCATCATGGTTGTTATGATCTTGGTGGAGGTGCTGCCCGATACCTCTTGACCTAGAGCCTTGCACGACAGGTTGTAATGGATTTGGTGGGTGAAACACCTGGTACCATGACTTTTGGAGTGTCGGGCGTCACATTAGGCTGAGTACCCTACTCGACACATCTACCCTTGTTATACCCTGACGTTGTGGATGCGTTGTTAGTCAATTCTGTGGTGGGCGTCACCCCTTGGCCCTAACCGTGAGTGCGTGTTGGCCAATAGCATGTGTTGCTGGGCATTACGCCTTCTTTGTTGCACACCTTGGTTGCTGTTATCAGTTGGGTGCTCGATACGCCCTTGGACGACACCCTGTCACCCGTTATACCCTGCGCAGCACATAGGTGTGCGACGCGTCATTGCGCGATATGCCTCTTAGGCTGAGCGACACCCTTGTTAGCAGCCTATTACTCCTTTGAATGACATGGAGCTCAGTGGTTAGCCGCGTGATGGTCATGGTGCACATTACACCTGTGCACAACACATTGTTGCACGCATGATAGTGCACGAGATGGTTTGGTTCCCTGTTGCCCGATTCATGTGGTAGCTCGACACTCCAGCTGGTTGTTTGAACGATATGGGTTGAACCCTTCCCGATACTACCTATGGTGAGGGTAGTGGGCATTTTTAGTGAGGGTTTTGTCCCTTATAGGAATCAGTATGTTGGATGTTGTTCCACTATCACGTTTAGTCATGATGGTGATCCTTGCAATGCTTGATATGGTAAAGCTCATCTATGTAACTTACAATACTTTACATATGTATGTGGTCATCTTGAATCATCTGTATAAGTGCCAAGGGAATGGTAAGGATGTAAGATGCTTTGCTTGATAATATGATCAATGTCTATGGTCACAAGTTGAGGCATGATTAATAGAACATCAATGTCACCCTATGTTGACAATATGAACTTCTAAGCTATTCATGATGATTATGTATACTAACCATGTAGGTCTCACATAGATGCATAGCTAGGTAAAGGGCTATGAGGTAAATATGTTGAGTAACTCTGTTGTGATGATTACTCTTGATAATGAGATAATATGTATGATATGTTTAACTAAAGTGCTTGGGATTGCTATCTCATGATGATGATGTAAGCCTTGAGAGGTAGTGACAATATGTGATGAGGGATTGAGATCCCATGGCAATGTGATGATCCTTGAGATGGATCTAGATGATTGGCAAGAGGCCAAGTGATAACATGTAATGTTGGATCCTTGTGATGGATCAAGATGATGTTGATTACAATAAAAGCATAATAATGAGTTTTATGTTTTTTATTCTTGTTATAGTCTACATGTTACACAAATTGGTTGCATCTTGCAATCCATATAAAAGATACTAATTAATCACAGTGGAATATATCATGTAGTTGCCCTGGCCATAGATCCATCATCGTCAGGAGCTGGTGATGGTGAAATAGGTTCTCCTATGGGTTAACCCGGAGCACATATTGTTGAGTATGCGAGGTTTCTCCAAGCCTAAAGTGAGGAGGTAAGAGTGCTACTTCGGTTGTAGACTACAAGGTATGGATTCAGGCCCGTAGCCCAAGTATGTGAAGAGCATGGTGATCAGGCCCATAGCTCAGGGTATGTGATATGGGAGCATGAATGCGTTCATGGCTCAGAGCACGGTGAATAGGCTCGTGGCTCAGATTCACTAGCACCGATACCTGTACCGAGGTGGGCTAGGAAAAGGGTAGCTTGACCCTGTGGCTGAGGCCACTTAAGCATGAGACTGCAGTCCTACTTGTGTTGTACTCATGCACTGACCACGAGGTGGGAGGTCGTGGAGTCCAGCTCTTCCATTGACCTTGTATGGCACCGGCTTGGGTTTCGCAACCGAATGTTGGATTTGAGCGGTACGACTCACTTCCTCAGGGCATAATAATACGTAATCCAGCCGTATAGTATTTACTTCTTAAAGAAAAACACGAAACATTGGTTGAGGCCTTGCTTGTGTAGTTAATCTTATTATACCTTGCAGTTACTTATATGTTCATCATGTTATGTGGTAAGACCTTGTAAATCTTATCTTGTTAATCATGTTCCATAAAGAAACAATTGGACATATACCTTCAGTACGTCTGGTAAGTTTGACAGTATGAATAGCTTTACCTCATAAACTTCTCTTGTTATACTTCTTATCAGTTATCTTCTATTGTTGCTTTATCCTTCTGAGGTTTTGTAGTTTCGGCGGGGAGTTATGTTTCTCGCTGGGACTGTGTGTCTCACCCTGCTAGTTTGTAACCTTTTTAGGTGTTTGAGCTAGACGTGGTGGTGGTCGCGGAGTTGCGGCCGAGCAGTAGAAGGCAAGAGATGGATATGCTGCTATTTGGATGTTTTGTAGTAGAGTCTTAGAGTCATCCCTGTACTCTCAGGTCCTAGGAGGTGTTTTGACGTTGTTTCACGATGTATAAGCTGTGCATGTTTTGTATATCCTGCTGCTAGCCGGATGTGGGCTGTTATGTATGTATAAATAGGTGACGAACACATGTGATGACAAGGCAGCTGATCTTCTAAGCTGTGGACACGTATCAAGACTTGTATTTATTTATATAACATGTTTCCTTACAGGATGAGGACCTATATGTAATAGCTTCTCAGTTATTCTTCTTTCCACAATCGATTTTAATTAAATCATGTTTTTGATAATCCGTGGTTATGGTGATTTCCGTACATTTTCGCGTAACATCTCGTTGTGTGTGTGATAGCGGAATGTGTTGCCATAGTTAAGGGATGAGAATTCCCAGTAATGAGATAAGGGATTGAGATCCTAAATGTTATATGTGTTTTAAGGATTTGAAAGTACTTGATAGATGTATTACGCTTGTTCTTTGTAACTTTTGTCATAATAATTCATGGTTGAAAACTTGACTGATGCTAAAAGAATATGGCAAAGCACATCCTAAATGTTATATGTATTTTAAGGATTTGAAAGTACTTGATAGATGTATTATGCTTGTTCTTTGTAACTTTTGTCATAATAATTCATGTTTGAAAACTTGACTGATGCTAAAAGAATATGGCAATGCACTTAATTAATCAAGTGGAATCTTATCATGTAGAACCCTGACCATAGATCCATCAGCATCAGTAAATTGCTGAATGGTGAAACAAGTTTTCCTACAGGATCTCCTGGAGACCGCATATTTTTGAATATGTGGTGGTGATGGGTGAAAATATCCGTACGCCCCGAATGAGGGATTGATGGTAGGTAAACATGAAATCTATCAATCCTTCATTATTGGTTGGGATTCGATGTAGATAAACATGAAATCTAATCGACCCTTCCTCAGGTTGATGGTATATAAACACGAGATCTCTCAATCCTGACGAGAGTGCAGCTGACCCTACTACGCTATAGCAAAATTTCCAATATACCCTGGAAAGCTATTTAGTAGTTGAAATAGTACTGCTCATTTTCTCACACTGACCAAGATGGTATGAGGTCATGGTAGTCGACTCTTCCATTGATCTTGTATGGTACCGATTTTGACTTCGCAGTGGTCGGTTGGAGATGAGCGGTATACCTCATCTCCTCAGGGCATAAGTGTGATTGTAAAATGTAATCATCCGCCTAGCATGTTTTCTTTAATACGGGAATCATTTGGCTGATGCTACATTTCTTTTATGCATCCTTAATGGATAGATGTGATTTATGTTTCTTTACATTCCTTGCAAAGCAGATAGTTGATTATTAATCCTACCATGGGTAGATGCAATGTTCTCCTTAAGAAAGGAGATTACTTCATTCTGTTTATACGGTGATTAATCATGCCTGTTAGTATAATAAGAACCTCTGCTCAGTTCATAAATGCTTAATCTGTGATAATAATATGGTCAGCGGAGAGTTATATCTCTCACTGGGACAATTACAATTGTCTCACCCCCGTGGGACCCAAATTTTTAGGTGGATGTGCACGAGGAGGAGAAAACCTTTTTGCAGAGGAAGAACAACAGCTGAGGCAGCAGTGACAGCTCAGGTTGAGTGTACTTTCTGTCATGTCTTGTAGATATGAGTCCTATGTGTTGTCTCTGTACTCTCAGGTCCTTGGAGTTGGTTCGTACCGGTTTTATGATCAATAAGAGATTTTGGCTTACGCGCCTCGAGGTTTTATGTTGCTCATGTATAGTTTGGTAAAGCAACTGTTATATGTTATTCTCGAGATGAGATGTACCAGATATGTACAATGTGAATAATGATGTATATAAGGTTTTGGACCTTTCAGTAAGAGTTTTCCTTGGAATGGATCTCTTTAAAAAATGGTTTTAATTTTTAGTGATTTTTGTTAATCCGCTATTTATGTTTAATTCCGCTTAATTAGTAATGATTTGATTGTTGGTCATCACAAACTTTTGGTATCAGAGCTTAAGGTTCACTGAGTCTACCGAGACATAGGACTAAGGTGTTGAGTCTGTGTTAGTGTCCTCCAGTATACCCTATAGTGACTTCTTCTTGTGTAGAAGAAAGGGTGAAGTTTATAAATGACTGGGGAACATGAGGAATACATTGTTGAGGGCAATGTTGTTGCACCAGGAAAGGGTGCAAGGGATCAGGCAAGAGAAGAATGAATGCCTGAGAATTCCCATCATGACCCAATCAGGATAGAGAATCCTATGTTTATGCTCTTGTTGGGCATGTTAGGACAACAATGATGGATAAAGTAGACTGGATACTAGCATTACAACCTAGGTTACTGGTCCTCAATACATAAACTTTGGGCTTTGAAAGGGTTCCTGAATGACATAGTCATGTTGGAACAGTGGAAAATATGGGAAAGATTAACATATGGCGAGAAAGTAGACTCTGTCATAAGTTTAGACAAATAGTATATTTGTGATGGCAATGCCCAAGAAGGGGAAATAAGCAGAGAATTAAGGAAATGTCATTACAATTCCAGAGACTTTTGCCTAGTGGTTCTAAAAAGCAAAAAGTAACAACATGAAACAGCTAGACTCTATGTGTTGAGTCAACCTAAAGCGGTGGGTGACCGCGAGGGGTAATAGTCATATAGAGCTTTCATTTTGATATGCTTTATTTTGATGTTACCTGCTAATCCTTAAAAGGATTGTTGTTATGGACTTCCATATTGATTGTCCTTTGGGGACATAGGGAAGAAATGATGAGAACTAGAATTTATATTCTGCTCAGTATTCTTTTAAATGCTCTATAATTGCTCTTATCTATGTGAAAGAGGATGAGATGTAGAAGTGATGCCTGGAGAAAGTCCAGGAATGTTAAATCATGTGTTGATGATGATACAAAAAGTAAGGAATATGATAGTACACAAAGTGCATACTACTTAATCTCAGTACTTGTATACCCTGGCCAGGTATATAATTATTGGAGATAAGGTGAGTATGGAACTCTTAGATTGTTATCTTTCTAATTACTCTGATCAAGTAGTCATTCTGAAACAATCTAGTGAGTATAATGAAACTGGAAATATGGTATGGACATGTATATCACATCCTAAGTGCAATAATGTGGAATCTGAGATGATCTCAGATCAATATGTATGTATGAGGAAATGAAAAGTATAATCCTCATAATAAGAGAATGACAACAAGGGAGATGATCCCTATTAGATAAATCATGTGTGAATAGTAAAGATCTTTTCCCATGATGTGGAAATGGGAAATGTAATAAAATCACAAAATGCTCATAAACATGTTAGATAATAACAAAGAAAGGAATAATGATATGTAATCATCCTTATAATTCCTATGATGATGGCAAGGAACCTAGGATGAAACATGAGTAAATGACTCATGAATAGTTGAAAGTTCATGCAATAATCAAAAGAGATGTTAACCTCTTCTCTTTGATAAACAACCCTGGAAGATGATGGGGTGATAAAAGGAATATGTTCCTTAGTGTTCTTTCTTTTTAGGGACATGGAAATCAAGTGGGTCTTATGACACTTGATGTGCATAAGTTAAAAATGTTCAATTGATGGATACTTAGAAAAGTATCAGTTTGTCTTGGACTTTGGTTCCAAGATAAAGATATGTGTAACAAGTAATGTCCCAAGATGAAAGAAAGATGAGGATGTGATGAGTTTTTGACACATGTGATAGATATCAAAGTAAGGAATCCTGGTATCTAAGAAGTGTCAGGTGGTATGAGAAAGTGAAAACATAGACTCCTAATCAGATGATTTATGTTGGTTGCCTAGGATGGCCAACTATGAAATCAGTCTAGTTACATGAAATAGTATGGACATCATATGTTAGGGGTTTATGCTCTACATAAACATAACATTGATGAGAATGATTTACTTGAAGGAATAATTGTAAAAATATTACAATAAAAGTTTGTCAAATGAGATTAACAAACAACCTCTATCTGAGTGAGAAAAGTGTTACCTGACCTAGAATTAATTACATAGTCGATAATGAAAAGACAGTGAAGCATGTATCCTATATGTTTGATTCCATGGGATTTTTTGTGTAAAAGAACTTTGTATTGATCAAAGTTCTATGGTGTCTCCATTACAATGAGATGTTATGTGAAGACTTGAAGATATAACGAATGAATAATATTTGTCTCCTTTTATCTGAGATTTCGGGGACGAAATCCTTGTTAGGGGTTTATAACTTGTAACGACCCTGACCTGGGTTATGAGGTAACCCTATTTGTTTTGGCTAATTAAGTTGATTAAAACTTTAATATAATCCTCTAAGGTGCTTTGTTATCATGTGACACACGCATGTTTCAAGTTTGGTCCCGATTGAATGTTGTTTGAGCAATTTTCCTTTATTTTGGACCAAACTGCAATTTACCCAAATTGAGGGTCTATAATGTAAAATTTCACATGTTTAACATTCCTAATGTGTTTTAGCATCATTATTGAGAGAATGATGCAAGGTGGTGGCTTGTGGAGAGCCTAAATTCCAAGTTTGAACTTGTTTGAACAATGCTGGTACCTTGTGCACCAATTTTGGTACAAATTGTAATTTACCCAAAATGTGGGGTTGATATACAAATTACCACCTCTAGAGTGTTACTATTTCCTCTATGTATCATTTAGATTAGAGATAATGAATGATACACCATGTTTGATTCCATTATGAATGATGGTAAACTTGGTGATGAAATGACCAAGAAAAAGGGTTGAATTTGGAAGCTTAACTTGAGTTGTATCAAGTTGAAAAGCTTATATATGAGTGCGTATCGGCCATGGAGCCCAAGGAGGTGTTCCATATCGTTTTGTGAACTCTTGGCAAAGTTCATATCATTCAAATAACCTCAAGGAGGTGAGGTATGACGGCCAACAAATTTCCTTAGAAAAAGTGTATCGGCCTGACACAAAATAGTGATTAAACCTAGATGACTTATCCAAATGGATAAGCAATGGACGAATTTGCATCTTTAGATGATCCTCAACCTTTTTGCATGTCAAGATAAATGTTTATTCATGCATGGACACGTGTCACCCATTCATGACACGTGGCACCTACTAGCTCAAAATGTTGACACCTCATTTTTTTCCTTTCTTCATGATCAGCAAGTATATATACCCCTAGTTTCACCCCTTGGTCCAATTTTGCAACCCTTACCACCCTCCTACCCTATGGTATCGTGCATAGAGCTCCCATATCGTGAAGGGATGCTGTGGTATAGGGCATGGGCCTTGGGATATCGCCCATGGCAAGACCATATCGCCCAAGTAGGTGAAATTGGCCATATAAGGTGATATCGGCCAATAGGGTGAAGAGTTGAGTGCCATATCATGCAAGTGAGTGCCATATCGTGCAAGTGAGTGACATATCGTGCAAGAGGGTTGGTATATCATGCAAGGGCACAAGGGTATCGTGCATAGGCCTTGGGTATCGGCCATAGCAAGTGTATCGGCCATACCATGTTGATATTGTCCATAGCAAGTTGATATCGACCAATTGAAGTGATTTTGACCACAAGTGAGGGGGTATCGGCCACAAGAAAGGTTGTGTCGGCCAAGAGGAAGTCCATATCGCCCAAGAGTGTTGGGGTGTCAGCCAAGGAGCTAAGTAACTCAAAACTTAACCCTAAGGTAAGATATAGTTGTCTTCAAGCTTGAATTGAAGCATGGAATTAGGGTTATGATCTACCTTTCTTTTCTTCTTCACCAATTGCTTATCCATGGTAATTACTTGTATATGAAGGAGTTGTGAATGAGCCTTTTACCTTTGATAAGGTCATCTTCAACCTTAGGAACATGGAGATTTTGAGCTTGAAGCTTTGAACTGGTTCTTAAGGCAGGTTTTATAACTTGAACTCAACCATGTTATTATTCTTCACCTAAATTGTTATAATTAGTGAAATACTTTTAATACTGAAATTTCCTGAAATAGTTGATGAAATTATGAGTTCTAGTAGTTGCTTATACCTGTTACCATGAATTATATCAGTTAGAACAAAGGTCTAGAGCTTGAAGAAGATGGTGTCACTTTGTAAAAGTGATATCGGGTTCAAGTATAAATACAAGTAGTTATAACCCGATATGGGTATGACTTGCCCGATATGTCTTGCACAAAATGTTGCATAAAATGTTGCACAAGATGTTGCATGAGATGCTTGCACAAGATGCTTGCATGATAGGGAGTCTAGAATAGACTTCATGCACGATACAAGGTTAATTATATACTTATAAGATGACAAGAAACCCTAATTTGGGTAACCCGATATAAGTGAAGAGTAACAAGTATTATTACATGACACATATGGTTGCATGATATACATGGTTGCATGATATGGATGCACGATAGGGTTGCACGATACACAACCCTAGATGATATGGTAACCCTAACCTGTCATGGCTAACCATAGATGGTGACTAGCCCGATAGGGTGACTGAATGTACTTCTAGCCTGATATGGTGATGGGTTGATACCTCATAAGTCTCATGGATGACACATACATATAGCTTGTGCTCGATATGAGGTCAAGAAGGTACCTCATGTTCGATATGGAGACAAATGCAAATCCTAACCCGATATGGTGAGTGTTCATACACCTCCAACCCGATACAGTGGTATCTAGACACGTACAACCTGATATAGTGAACACATGAATATGATTTAACCCTATATACTTTGTAAAGGTGAGAGTAAGACACTCTTAGGAGTGATTTGTGTAGCACCACCAAGTAATGGTGTGGCTAATACCTTGATAGGTGAAGCACCCAGAGTGGTTGTTAATAGACAACCTTATACCAATAATTCCTTAACCCGAGATGAGTCCATATCATTAATGAGGGTTGAATAATTCAATTGTGTGACTTATGACCAATACATTACATGATAAATGTGATGAGCTAGTGCATAAAGTATTAGGATGGGACATACCCTAATACAAGATAAGTTGATGAACTTAAGTAAGATAAAAATGATGAGGGAAGTGATACATCAAGACATGATAGATATCACATCCAGCACTCCAAGGTTGATACACCTTAATGCACCTCAAATCCAATATACTTTGATGAGTAACACATGAAGTGTGTCATGTAAATTGTTACATTGAGATGGAATGTAATTAATGTACTTTGATAAGTGTGGGCTAACATAACTTGAGAAAGGGTTAAGTCAAGTTAATAAAGCATGATGTAATCATACCCTAGTAAGGATGAGAAAGGAATTCATACCTTGTGTTGATGATTAATTTAATGATAAATGATGAGAATGAATAAGTATGATTGAATACTTATGATATCAATGTTTTCTCCTAGATGTGTGGAGCAATGAATTAGGGTTTGATCATTGATAATATGATCTTGAAAACCTAAATGGTTAATAATGGAAAACCCTAACCCTAATGAAGGGTGATGATATGTAAGAGAAACCCTAATCAATAAGAATGGGAAACCCTAACCCTAATGATGGGAAGGTTGTAACTCTTTTATTGCATGGCCTTGTGAGCCATGTGAATAAGTTGTTGCCTAGTGAGAGGTGACAAGATGTGTAATGGCCTTGTGAGCCATGTGAATAAGTTGTTGCCTAGTGAGAGGTGACAAGATGTGTAATGGCCTTGTGAGCTATGTGAATAAGTTTTTGCCTAGTGAGAGGTCACAAGATGTGTAATGGCCTTGTGAGCCATGTGAATAAGTTGTTTCCTAGTGAGAGGTGACAAGATACTTAATGGGCCTTGTGAGCCATGTGTGATGCTTGTATAACAAGTACCATGCATCACTTGGTCTGAGGACCTAGAGGTATTAGTTACCTGATAATTGGTAACAATGATCTGTGATGAACTAAGGGTTTGAATACCCAGATCTGTAATCATGATGATGATAATGTTAAGGGATGAGAATTCCCAGTAATGAGATAAGGGATTGAGATCCTAAATGTTATATGTGTTTTAAGGATTTGAAAGTACTTGATAGATGTATTACGCTCGTTCTTTGTAACTTTTGTCATAATAATTCATGTTTGAAAACTTAATTGATGCTAAAAGAATATGTCAATGCACTTAATTAATCAAGTGGAATCTTATCATGTAGAGCCCTGACCATAGATCCATCAGCGTCAGTAAATTGCTGAATGGTGAAATAGGTTTTCCTACGGGATCTCCTGGAGACCGCATATTTTTTAATATGTGGGGGTGATGGGCGAAAATATCTGTACACACCGAATGAGGGATTGATGGTAAGTAAACATGAAATCTCTCAATCCTTCATTATTGGTTGGGATTCGATGTAGATAAACACAAAATCTAATCGACCCTTCCTCAGGTTGATGGTAGATAAACACGAGATCTCTCAATCCTAACGAGAGTGCAGCTGACCCTGCTACTCTATAGAGAAGTTGCCAGTATACCCTAGAAAGCTATTTAGCAGTTGACATAGTCCTGCTCGTTTTCTTGCACTGACCGAGATGGTATGAGGTCATGGTAGTCGGCTCTTCCATTGATCTTGTATGGTACTGATTTTGACTTTGTAGTGGTTGGTTGGAGATGAGCGGTATACCTCATCTCCTCAGGGCATAAGTGTGATTGTAAAATGTAATCAACCGCCTAGCATGTTTTCTTAAATATAGAAATCATTGGCTGATGTTACATTTCTTTTATGCATCCTTAATGGATAGATGTGATTTTTGTTTCTTTACATTCCTTGCAAAGTAGATAGTTGATTATTAATCCTACCATGTGTAGATGCCATGTTCTCCTTAAGAAAGGAGATTACTTCATTCTGTTTATACGATGATTAATCCTGCCTATTAATATAATAAGAACCTTTTCTCAGTTTATAAATTCTTAATCTGTGATAATAATATGGTCGGCGGAGAGTTATCTCTCTCGATGGGACAATTACAATTGTCTCACCCCCGTGGGACCCAAATTTTTAGGTGGACGTGCACGAGGAGGTGAAAACCTTTTTGCAGAGGAAGAACAACAGGTGAGGAAGAAGTGACAGCTCAGGTTGAGTGTATTGTCTGTCATGTCTTGTAGATATGAGTCCTATGTGTCGTCTCTGTACTCTCAGGTCCTTGGAGTTGGTTCGTACTGGTTTTATGATCAATAAGAGATTTTGGCTTACGCGCCTCGAGGTTTTATGTTGCTCATGTATAGTTTGGTAAAGCAACTGTTATATGTTATTCTCAAGATGAGATGTACTAGATATTTACAATGTGAATAATGATGTATATAAGGTTTTGGACCTTTCAGTAAGAGTTTTCCTTGGAATGGATCTCTTTGAAAAATGGTTTTAATTTTTAGTGATTTTTGTTAATCTGTTGTTTATGTTTAATTCCGCTTACTTAGTAATGATTTGATTGTTGGTCGTCACAAAAACATGGAGAATCCGATAAAATAGGTTTCATGATCTAATTTTATGTCAAATGCCAAAAGTGCATAAAGATGCCTACTTTAATGTAATTTAACACATCTAAACACTAATTTCATGGGATTCATGAAATTGATGAGTATATCTTGATTAATTAGTTCTCATATTTAAATTCTACTTTTTGGATAAAAAGAACACCTTGGATCTAATCAAGATTTTGGATTCACATGTTGCCAAAATTAGGGTTTCCTAAGATGAAAATCCTTAAATATGAAAATTAGTGTTTGAGAAGCTTAACCCTAATGAAACCCTAATTTGACCCCAAAACCTTAACATGGAGCCCAAGTCAGTCTTAATAAATATTTTGTGAACAAAATAGTAATACTTAGGTCTCATACATTTATTACATGTTGATTTCTTGATTGGTTACATCTACTTTTGATTACTTGGACATTAATTCATCTATGAGGAAAGGTATGTGGTTACGATTACGATTACTCACAATTATTGACTTTTAGTATTTGCTTAGGATTTCTCAAGGATTGTGGAAGTAAATTGTTGGAAGTTTGTTTACATATATATTATATTATAATGACACAATGAGTATCGCATAAAGTAAGATATAATATTATGAACCCTAGGCTGACATGTACCAATGGTTGATGCACACGACCCATGAAGGGACATGATCATGCCCAAGATAGCTAATCAAGCATTAACTAGAATATGCAAATAAAATTTTGATTCTCGTTTGCAAGTTATTGATTGATTATATGTTATTATTTTACTTGCAGACTTTTTCATGCACCCCACATATATATTATAGAAATATGCTGATTCACATTTTGTTTCACGTCGTTTTAGGTAAATACAAAATATGAAGATATCAAGACATGATGATACATACAAATTTATCTGACGAGATTAAAGCTAAGTTAAGGATGAATATTTAGATACTTATTCTCATATGTATTGGTCCCATGTTAGAAATTCATGCAACTCCTTAGAGGAGCATTATAATGTATCTTGTAAATAATATTTGACAAATAATGAAAATTATTTTCTACTATTTGTTATTTGTTAAAATCCAGATCTTGGAAATTTTAGGTAATCACTCTCAACTTTAAGGTCCTTTCTTAATCGGGAGACGATGGAAAGTGAATTCGTTACAAGGTTCCTAAGTATACTTCAACATAATCTTCATCCATTAGTACTTTCATAGTAACTAAATTTTGGTGTATAAATTGATTTCTAATTATTAGTTTCTACATCTAGTGGCATTAAGACATAATATAATTATAAATCTTGAAAAATGATTGTTGTAGATTCAATCTAGGTTGAAGTATCTTTCAATTGAGAAGGTGTTGGTCAATTTTTTTTGACCAGGAAGGTTCCCAAGAAAGTGGTTTTTTTAACAACAATATAATATTTGAAGAATGCTTCAACACACCCTTATCCAATCAAACTAATGGTTTCATTGAATTTTAGTACCAAACTTGATTTCTTAGTATTTTATTAGAAACAAATTCACATAATCTACTAAAAGGTTCTAATGGATGACTTAAGTAGGTCATGTCTGTTTTTAGAAAAAGAAATAAGAGGCTCTAGAAGAATGACCTTTTAATAGTTGAGGTGAAAATCATGGTATATTCTAAGCATGTGTTTAGTTAACTATAGTTGAACCAAAATTCTAAAAATACAATGTGAATACGCTGAGAATTCCAAATTAACTTTGGATTTTATGTGAAAATGTTAATGGATAATTGAATCAAATCAAAAGTGCATAGCTTGTTCTCTTGGTACCATATATAAACATTCTCCTATCTTAGATTTTCTTTGAGTTGATGTTTATTTTAGTAGTTAAGTGTCATGTATCCCTACTGCAACCATCATTCATGAATTCACCACTACATGTTGCTTTATAATTTGTAACTTGAAAAAGAATGATTTGCCATGATTAACAATCAAATCACAAGTTTATAGTTCAAAGCATAGAAAAACAATTGGTGTGGTGTGAGTAGTCTACAAATTAAACCAATAAACAATGACATTTAGACATTTAGGATTATGCATGTCCATGCTTAATAAAGGAGAGCACACAAATAATGTGTAATGTTTTCTTCCAATAATTTTGTTACAAATTCAAGTTAGAAAGATTTAACCAGGATGAAATTAACCGGAATGATATCCTAAATCCAAACTTTATATTAGGTGCTTGTTTGCTAGTAGGAAAAATATGTTTATAATATGTACCACACTGGAAACAATGTTTCTTGGGATTATCGTTATTATCTATATTATTGACCACCCACAATGTTGAGTGTACCTAACATACTTGTGGTTAGCTCAAGGAAAATTACGAGTATCCGTTTTAGTATATGTGTCCAGCGTCCAGAGGCGCAACCACATATGGATCTGGGAAGGCGCATGGCCCACCCAACAATCGATAGCTACATAGTCTTTCTATAACATTAACTATAAAACAATTAAAAATTGCAGATACTTCCTACCTCAACAGTTGCAGAAGCTTTAATATTTGCAGATGCCATCCCTCCCTCTCAAATTACAATTTCTGGTTCTTCCATTGCATATATCTCCTCTTCATTTTCCTAATTTAGGAATTACAAGTTGCGGGCTATGAGAAAGCTACATAAAGATTTCAGGAAGAATCTTGAGGTTTTGACAAAGTTCATGTTGTATTGAAATGATTTTATACATGAGTTGTATCTTAAAACTTTGTAGATTTGGGGTTTGATAAAGTTCCTTTTCATGATAACAAAGGTCTAAAAATGTATTCTGCATAGCTACCTTAGCTTCAGGCGTAGACAAAATGGTCGGATAATGTTTCATAAAGGGATTACTCAATGCTTAAATGTCATGAGATCGTGTATATAGAAATTGCTATTCTACAGACCAAAAAGGAAAGCGCTAACCGGAACGGAACTACTTGTCTCCGTAACTTTATCGGAAGCGAAAGTGTTGGTAGCATGGTCGGCAATAGGAACATATCTAGATATCAAAGTTAGCTGCATCTTGCTCATCCCTTTGCCAACTTGCAAGTTTGTTAGATGGGTCCTAATTAACTACACAAAGAAGACGTTAAGCATGTGCCTTGGCCCTACCCTACTTTTTTTTAGATATGCATGGGCCGAAGCCCACCCCCTCTCCAAACAGGTGCCAGAACCCGGATGACCCAAGAGGTTGTCTTCCTCATTATGTACCAAAAATTACCTTAATAAGGTGGTGGTCCTCGAGCATGATCTCGACATCACTCAACGACTTGCATACTCTACTGTCACTGCATCGCTCTCGGATAAAAAGAAATGCTACCACTGCATTGCCTCGAGTGAGCAGTGCCCACTAATTAATACACCTGCTCGTTCACGCTAAACCGCTTTCACGTATCTACGTCCACCATGAGTGACTTTAAGTTTTTTACAATTGATTTTGAGAGGCGCTTGGGTGCGTGATGACGCCGCGACAGTGGATTCAATGCGGATCCTATTTATCTAACCCCACTACCCGTCCCGTATACACCATACCGAAATAGATACCTTTCCAATCGTATAATGCTTACGTGTTCTGACACGTAAGCATTATACATATGGATCCATGCCGAATCTACAGTTTAAGGGCGAAGAAAACGGTTATGTCAGAGATTAAATATACGTCTTTTTCAGATACTGGTAGGACAACAAGGTACACACAGTAAGTCATCATGCACAACACAACAAACCACATGGTAGATGGAAGTGTCGAAGTAGTGGTTAACCACTAGAAAACCTAATTCCAAGTGATATCTTGTCACGATAAACATGAGTCAATAATTGTAGCGTCACGCTCAATTAAACAAAATACCAGGCCCCACTAAATATAAGTGATTATTGGTATTGCCCATTAGTTACAAGTCGACTTCAATTATTGGTGTAACTTCAGATAATTTTATTCATGTATATGTTCGTTTAAACTCATAACAGGTCTCGTCTTGAGCATATGCCACATTCTTCGATTCACTTGATCAGTTCATCTTCAAATTGGAGACTCAGTTTAACATGGTCAAATGCCATGACTCAACCAGAGCATAATAGAACTAACACACTTAGGGTATCAATAAAGACTCATGTGCATACACCACCAATTCTACAAAATCTACATCTAAAAATGAGAATATCAATTCATCAAGCATTGATCTCTAAGAAAAAATCTCTAGTGGGAATTATAATGTAAGTTTTATGCAACACTGAAGCCATTCTCCAATTGCCTTCTATGACATGCCACAAGGGTTGACATGATTTCCTTGTTCATGGAAGATATATGAGAGGGTGGCCATCTACAAGGGGCATTGAATTTTAGCCCTATTCATAATGAATGACCCTCACCACCACCTGGCCAGTTGTGTTTAAGAAATAAGAATTAGTTAACTACAACTAGCTCTAATAGCACTTTTACCTAGATTCAACTTGGTTTAGCCCAGCTAATCACTCTGACTCAAATAAACGGAATTGTGGGCATGCCCTTCATCTCAATCTGTACCATGGCACATATGTGAGCTACATTGTTTTGTGCTATCAAATACTTGATTTTCCAACCAAATAGTTGAATAATAGATAATTCTTTACAATCCAAATAAATAACAAATGCAATAAAAAGAGAAGAAATAGAGAAAATCTAGGGAATAATTTCCATGCCAATTATATGTTAGAATACAACAAATAAATTAGCAAATTTTTCTTGAGAAGTTAATGATAATGTGTGTTTTAAAAATATGGAACATTTTAAGAATTATCAAGAAGGGCTTAATATTTATAAGAAAAAGGAATAATAGTCATGAAATACATAAGACCTATACCATTTATTCATAACTGGTTATATTGAATTATATATACAAATTATAGAAATATTATTTTGTGTAATTTTTATATTATGAAGAACTTTATTTATAAAGGTATTCTAGTATTATTGATATGGTTGTTAGGTGTCGCTCCTAGTAACAGACCAAACCATGATTATTAGGTGCAACCTCAACATTTGGTAAAGCACTAGTCTCAAACCTTGTGTCAAATGATACATAAAAAGATTTTAGTGGATGTCATATCATTTAAGCCGATTACGAATGATACAATTTTTTCACATTTTTTGTCTTATAGAGATTTCACATAAGTCATACACAAATTCCCATAAAAAGGATTTGCCAACTTTTCAGAAACATATACAAGTGTACATTTATTTACAAGATTCATACCTTTAGGGAAACACAGTCATAGGGTACAACCCAGAGAACCCCAATGTAGGAACTACTAGACACAATGTGACATCTAAATTTCACCTAGTTGTGTAGTTACTCATTCTAGGCTTACATTCAAGGGATGATGATTGAGTTTCAAGGCCTAAAGATAGGCTAATTCATTGATTTGCCAATGTCTAAATTAGCAGGAAAGTACAAGCGAGAACACATGTAATCTCATCCTTTTTCATTCAAATCATGAAGATGTAGTGCAAGTTAACCTTGAGCATACAAAATACATAATTTTAGAATTCTAGTTAGCAGATGATACATATCATAAAAGAATAAAATTATCTTTAATTAGAAAAATTAATACAATTTACTCTTCCATTTTATTTTTTACCTGAAGCTAATTGACTTGTACCTAACCATATAGAAGCATTCTCCTTTTGTTGATGTGTATGACACACCGTCCATGTCTTAGTATTTATTTAGTCACCCTGTGGTATTTAACATAGGCTAGGTCTGTCACAGGGCATGGTTGAAGATTATAGCATCACTACCTCTCATTCCCACACCTTAGAACAAGGATAAGGTATACATTAACATACATGATTTTTCATATATCACCCATTTCTCTTATTACATCATTCTTATTCACAATATGGATTGGGGTCTCCATCCCCTAATGCTTCATTCTCTATAAATCATAGAAAGAGATAGGTGGTCTTGTTCTGACCTCTATGGATCCCTCCTAACTCTACATTGATCAATCCTTAGAATCTAATCCATTCTAGATCAGTCTTGTGATTGATAAAATTTTCATAAAGAGTAGCCATGTTCTCCTTCTCAACACAGATATGGGGGAAGGTCCATGGTGTACAGGGCACATATCTAGATTGGATTAGGTTTTGGTTTAAAATCTATGTAACTAACCTTAGGAATTTAATCATAGTGATTACAGTTAGTGTCTGGAAATCATCATTCCCAATGAAATACATGATTTTCATTTTAATCAGTAAAATTCCACAGAATTAACCTTGAATGTAATACTTTTGACATTCAGTTCCATTTATAAATCACTGACAAGTACCCTAACTAATATTGCAACTCAATTAAACTCTTATGAACATAGCCATTTTGATACAAATTCAACTTTTTCCAAAGATTTAACAAAATTTCCAATACATTTAAGCATGAGAAGTATGAAGAGTATGATCATGGGATTCCATTCATTATTATATCTTAAGGAAAGTACCACAATTATTTAATACTCCCAATTTGGTCGTTATTATTTGTTAGGAAATTCTTATTGTATGATTAGGAAGTTAGGAAAACATATTAATTAGTATACATTTACATTATTATACAATCTCCACTGACCAAAAATAGCAAGAGTAAGAAGATGCATTTGTACTCCCACTAAGTCACAGAATTCAGAAGAAATAGCCTCAAATCACCTTTCCAACAAAAAGAGAATGAGATAGGGGAAGACAAGGAAGAAAACATGGATCAAAACCTCATGTTTGAGAAAAACCCAAACTAGAGGAAGATGGAGACGAGGAAGAAGGTGAAAAATAATAGAAACATATATTTAAAATGTATTTCATACTACAAATAAAGAAGAAAATGTTCTTGAGACAAAATCTCTAAGAAATCCATGTTTTTACCCATATCACCTCTCTTGAGAAAACTTGTAAGAGATAAGAACCAAGAGGCATAAATAGTTTTTAAACTAATCAAATGTCCAAAAAGGTCGACAATAAACTAAAATATTTAGTCTATTTTTATAGTTAAACAAAATTATTTGTTTTGATTGATGGAACAATAAATCAACTGACTTTATAAGTAGTTGGTCTGAATTCCCAACCCAGATGGCACATATTGGTTCATGCATAGAAGATAAAACTAAATTATGCATCTAGGAAGTGACAAGTGCATCCCACTTAACCAAGATGTCAGATGACTATTGAGGCCATCCTCTTTCAATGAATCCCAACTTTAGTATAGAAAAAAAACTATTTCGATCGAAAGTATTGCATATGCCCCCAAAGTTGGCCCGTCGGACCCGGTAAATCCTATCATCCCCTATTGTGGGTTGGGCCTGGTCTATCCTAAGATCAACTAATGTTAGGTTCACAATGTGCAACTTAAAGTGCAAGTGCTCTAAATTCATAATTCAATATACTTCATCCTAATATGATTCCATAAGAATATATTCTCATTTTAGAATAGTAAGTTAGCATATTTTTCATCCTAAAAAGGTTTAAGATGTATATCCCATGCCCCTTCATGTAGTATAGCTAGTTAAACACATTAGGCACATCTTATTCAACTACAATTTTAAGATTTGTAATCAATAGAGCTAACTCACAAGTACTTAATTAAAGAAAAAAATCTCTAACAATGATACTTCATATGAAGTTTTCACCAATCATATCCGCTTGAATTCATTAGTTCTTTTCCTAATTTGAATTTTCTATTACTTAGGTTACTTCACAAAGATTCTATCATGCATTTAGGGTTTCTACTTAAAATAGATGATAATGATTCATCAATCATTAAGAAAGCTATTCTATAATTAAGTTACTCCGAATCTTCCTTCCTCAAAAAAATATTGTCCACAACACATAGAGCCACTCAAGGTATTTCTATATATAATATATCTCATCTTCTAGTTCCCATGTGGCTTATCATACTCCAGGGTTCCTCCACAACACCTTAACCATAATTATATCACTACTATAGAAAATGCTTTTTACAATGGGAAATAGACAACAACTCTGATGATTATGTTGTAGTTAGCATACTTATCACAACAATCATATTTTCATGTTGTATATTGTATATTTTATACAACACAAGTCATTTACAACATGCCAAACTCGTTGTTGTATACATGATACTACAGAAAGTGCTAAAGTGTTGTAATAGGTTGTAGTATTATAACATATTCAAACCTATTGTAAAAGACGTTAATTACACAACATATTGTGACTCATTGTACTAGTCACACAAGATAACATATTGTAATACACCATCATTACACAACACAGACTGACCTGTTGTAATATAGCATAATCATACAACAAGCCTTCACTTGTTGTATTTGGTACATATTGTAATAGACCACGATAGTACAACACATTGAAACTCATTGTTATATACCAAGATCACACAACAAACTCCAACATGTTGTTATATATTATAATTACACAACATGTTGTGACCTGTTGTAATATCCACATATAACAAATCGTTGTAATAAACAACCATTACAGAACGTAAACTAACCCATTATAATAAACATTATCACACAATTTGAGATGACCTGTTGTAATAGCTACATGTTGTAATAGACCATAGTCACACAACACGCTATAACCTGTTATTATATGCCAAGATTATACAACAGACTCCAACTTGTTGTTATATATACCCAAAACCGAGCCGAACTAAATTTCTTATCAGAGAATTTTATCATGAACTTATAATCAAATAATTATTTTTGTATAAAATTATTGTCAAATATGAGTCCGAGTTCTTTTTAGAATTTAATTTTTTCAATATGGGTTGGTTTCGATTTGAGAGGTCGGTTGAACAAAATTCAATTTTGGGTGGTTACGGGAAGATAGTTTTTCACTCTGCGTAGATGTTTTGACCTTGAACCGACCCAATTCCAATATTATATCACATGAAATATAATCAGGAGCATCTAATCATAGATTTTTTTTATAGATTCATTGTCAAATATGGGTTCAGGTTTGCTTTTGAATCTAATTTTTTCAATCTGGATTGTTCTCGATTGAAACACCAGTCCAACAAAATCTAGTTTTAAATTTGGGTCTGACACTAACAATTGAAATCTCTAACTAGGTTATGTTTTGTCTCGAAATTGACTGACTCAAAACTAATTATTTAACACCCTATATGATATTATAATAGAGTAACTAATCAACCTAGATGAATCATACACATATATTTACATATTATATGTATATACTATGTTACATAAAAAATAACCACTAGTTCAATCGAACAAAATTCAATTTTTAGTTTTGGTCCGGGATTGACAGTTAAACACCCTGGGCTAGTCCATTTTTTGACCCAGAACTGATTAACCCAAACTCAATTATTTAACACCCCTATGTGATATTATTGTAGAATAATTATTAGCCTACATGAATCATATACATTGCATATATGTACACATACATGTATAGATCTACTAATTAATTAACAGACATCACATAATGTTAATAAAATTATAACAACCACCCACGTTTCCTATTTTCCTCTGCGCACCCATTTCCCCCAAAGTTTCCTCTTCCTTTGATCATCTATTTCTGCCGCAACGTGCATGCACATCGCCGCCATCCCAGAGTGCCCCAGAGTGCCTGTTCTCCTTCGTCAGAAAGTGCTGCCTTGGAGAGACTACAAATGACTCGACTCTGCTTCCCTAGAGAGGCCGCCGACAAGACCTTCTCATTCGCTAGAAAGTGCCACTGTCCTCTGTGCTTTCTTCACTGGAATGCGTTTTGCACCCATCTCTGCTCTCTTCTTTGAAGCTCCCTTAAATCCAAGGTAACCCCTTGCCGCCAGTTTTGGACAATATGCAAATTTTTTTGGTCTTCTACTTCAATTCATCAACTTGAGTGCTAGTATATAAGTATACATATCACTCTCATTGAGAGCGTCACATGCCTCTGTAGGCATGAGCATTGAAATTGAATTATTCCCTTGTAGGCATTTCTAGTTGTAGCTTCTTGTTGGCTTGGCATATTCCTCGTGTTTGAAAAGAACTAGATAGATGTACACATGTGTCTATATTTATTCGGCCACCTACTGGTGATTAATATCGTTATTGCTGAAGATGTGTTGGTTCTAGGTTTTCCAAATTGTCCATAATCTAATGGAAAACTAGGAAGGTGTTACGACCCCACCTTCCGATAACCCCCAATTAAGGGAGACCGAGAGGTCGAAGCCGAACACATAATTTTCAGATCAAAGGTTCGACAATTAACCAAGAATAATTATTAAATTCTAACAGACTAAACTCGAAAGTTGTAAGAAAATAAACTTTTGCATACCTTTTGAAAACTTGGATATTTAAACTTCTATCCACATATGAATTCTACTCTAACTAATCCTCCTTGTATTTTAATTCATGTATTTCATAATATGACGATTTACTGTTTGTCCTTTTGGATTTGTACCTAAAATGCCGACAAACAAAACGTCAGTCAGCATAAAGCTGATATGTGGGGGAACCAATAATCGTGCAATTATTCATAACAATGTATTGCAGCCAATTACCATTTAACAAACAATTTTACATTTTAAATATGCCTGCGTGATCCATGCCTTCCCTAACCTCTGCACTGTCCCTGTAGTGGACCTGGATACTACTCTCCTTATAGTAGGTCCCCATTTAACCCCTCATGGTCCCACCTATAGATGAACCAGTTTCTAGGGTTGAGTCACATGGAACTACCCATAAGTAGCCCACTCCTTAACTCATGTCATGCTAAAGGGTCTCATGGAACTACACTTGGTAGCCCAATTTCTAACCCATAATAACCTAGACCTTACTCTAGGTTACCCCTTTTTAGCCTTTACAAGCCACAACGGTGGATTCGGATCTAAGCCAATTATATATATATATATATATATATATATATATATATATATATTAATGGTGATAATCATAGTCACTTTATAGTTGCATGAAATAAAAGGCATCCAACAGTTATTTTCAAGAAACCGATAAACACGTTTGGAAATCGTCGTGAAAATAAAGCAATTATTCATAAGAGTAACCACATACATGTTCAGTAGATTTCTCAAGCTAATATCAATTCCAACCAAGAAAGCCATCCAAGCAAGTAGTTCAACCACACAATCAAGAATCCTAAAAAACACATGTACTCTATTTACTACACACATTATCAAGATTCTTTCTATTCAACTTGAAATCGCTTCCTAAGGTTTCCGTATCCATTTTATGGTTTCGTTTTGCAATTAGGGTTTCACTTCATTTACTATTTTAAACCCTAGTTCTATTCAATTACATACAAACCCTAATTTCAGATTAAAGGAACACTTAAACATTAATTAAGCCTATTATGCCTCTTTTATGTTAAAACTACCATTTTTATCCTTTTAATCCATGGAAAGATCATTATACTCATTTATCATCAATTCATAGTTCAATATGGCCTAATTCACAAATGAACTGTATAGATCATTAAATCCACCTTTTATTCATTAGAAAACCCCAATTACTATATTAAGGGTATTTACCCATAATTAGGAATCTTTGTACTCAAAATAGATTAGAACCATCCTATCTCAGCTTTGTACATGAATTTGACCAATTAAAATCATTAAGTATCATAATTACCACAATTAGGGTTCAAGGTTCATTAATTCATATGGAACCCTAAATTAATCAAATTATGCATGAAGATCATCCCTTTAGATCTAATATGCCATTTTTATTAACAACAGGTTAATATCTATTTTAAACACTCACATAACCCCTTTCTAATTCATCAATCATCAAAGGTTAAGGTTTTTCATTGATTAAACTATTGAAGATAGCATCTTGATATATTTCTTGAATCAATAGAGGAATTAGGCTTCAACAATAATTTCTTTGTGTTCCTCTCATTCTGAGGATCAATTTTCATATATTACTTATCCTAATCAGAGTTACCAATATTTAATTATGAATTTAGTAAGATTTCACATACTTGGGCCAACCAGAGAGAGCCACATCGCCATGTTCCCATGCAACGTTGCTCGGCTACTTTGGAAACGTGACGAATTTTTGAAATTACCCTTAACTCAAAGGTCGGATCCTTAACACGCGGAGGAGCAAATTCATCCAATCGGCCCTATCTTCTTCTTCTTCCTCATATCACCAGCAGCGACTGCCTAGGGCAGCCCTTGGCGCAGCTCTCCTGCCTAGGTTTGGACTCGAAATCCACCAGGAGCTTTTTCTCTGCCTCTGCCATACTTAGGCGTACACCAGCGTCCCCCAAACCTTGGCCAAGTTGTCCGATTTCTCACTCGTCGGCCATGCCTTTTGTGGCCGCCCATGTAGCCTGGCAGCTGCTGTTATGCGCGCTCCAGGGCATGACCTTGATGGCCAAATTGCTCTTTGGCAACATGGCACATCATGCCACCATCTCAACCTTTCCTTGGCTCCATCTAGCTCCATTCTCACGCTGCTACCCATGGTTAGAGTTGAAGAATGAAAACGAGAAAGAAGAGCAGAGGATTACGTGTGGGATCTTTTGGATTCGGCCCAGGGTCGTACCCCTTATATAGGGGAGAGTAGATAGGCCCTAGGATGCTCATCCATGAGATCCAAGTCCTAATTCTAATAGGAAGTTATATTCCTTAACTAGGAAGCAAGTTCCTCTCTCTTTCCTAATTCTTTTTATAATCCTTTTTCATTAAATCTTAGGATTTCGAAAATTACTTCTTTTCTTTTCTTTGTACTTGCCTTTTAATCTATTGGCCATGAAAACTATATTTTCTTTTAATAGAAAATATTTTCCTTTTTAATAATATCACAAAATTCATTAATAATGTATCACATTATCCTTTGATTTTGCAATTATGGTATTTTCTCTATCTTTCTTCTTTATTGGGACTCCTTGGATCCCATGACACTCTATTATTTCGAAATTCTTTTTCAAGGATACTTATTATCCTTCTAGATGCATCTATATGAATTATTTATCATTATCATGTTTATTTCCTTTTGAGGATTTCTCTTTATTTCTCTTTTATTTTCCTCATTGGTATTCCTTTTTTTCATTAGGAATCCTTGGGATACGAAATCCCACTACGGATAACTCAATTCCACCTTTTTCCACTTATTTTCCACATTTTATCATTGTTTTCAATTTCTTTCTTAATAAAGAAATACTTAATTGATCTTTTCTTTTCTTATTGCATTCTCTATGCAGCTTTGGACTCCTTTGAACCCAAGGAACCCAAGAGGCACGAAATTCATCCTTAGATTACATTCTTTTGCCCTCCAGAAGTTTCCACATCATTCTTTTCTCAAAAACTCAATTATTCATTTACTAATTTAATAATTGAATTTCCTTTCTTCATTATCTTGTTATTGGGCCCAATAGCCAATAAAGCCCACAACACAATCATCGAGGCTATTGTAAACAAAATCCATTTATTCAAAACAAATCATATCTTTATGTGTTCACTTATCTTTAATATGAGAAATTACATTTCTCACCAATTGAACCCAAAAATTGGGGTTGTAACATCCTTCCTCTCTTATAGGAATTTTGTCCTCAATATTCTATCAAGAAAATAAACAATTCAGGATAAGACTTGTATATGTCCATCATTGGCCCCTATGTGGCTTTACCTTATCCATGGCGCTTCCAAAGAACCTTTATCATCACATATTCTTTTCTCGGAGTTCTTTCACCTTGGCATCTATAATCCTCATATGTGACTCAGGTCATTTCAGCCTCCCTTGGGGCTCACTAGGTTCATTGCTCAGCACATGGTCTGGGTACCTCACATAGTACTCTAAATTGGACACCTGGAACTCATCACACATCACATTATCCTGAGAGGTAAGGGTGAACTTAACCTTCTCCACCCAACCATGTGAAAAGAACCCATGCATCAAGGACTCAACTCTCTTAGCTATAACTTAGAGGGGTCAGATTTTCATGTTACATATTCCCCCACAGTGAACTGCTTGTGAGTCTACCTTGCATCAGCGTACAACTCATGTCATCTCTGGCTCCTTTCAGCCATTGCACGATCAAACCGACTTCATCTACACACATTGTGGTCCTTTCTTGACCTTCGCGAGGTCCCTTCACCAACATCATCTTAATAAAGTTGTGACCGACACAACCTCCCTTGCAGATCTTCTTTACGTCCGGATACGGGCTATGGTGGTTATCATCACATCTTACATAAGACAAGAACTCTCTCTATGTATCACCCTGAACAAGCACACATATGCTCTCATCAGACCCTCTAGTCTAGACTAACTATTAGCTAGGGTGATAAACTATACTAACCTCGAGCTCTTCATGTATCTACTTCCACCTCATGGAAGTGAATCTTTAGGTCATACTCAAAAACTTTTAAACTCGCATCATGGCATAGTTTGTTGGTATGTATGCCCTGAGAGCCAATCATGGGATGATTGGTGGGATACATTAAGATTGATTTGATAAACATCAAAGGCAAGCTTCCAATTCTTTCTGGTTTAGTCATATGAGATATTGATAGAACAGATGAATGTCTAGAGAATGACAATACTCAATGACGTATGCGTTCAGGTTAAGGACCTGAACAATGAGATCATACAGATGCTAAGAGTTTGTACATTCTCATTATGTCCCTAGTCGGATGTCATTGTGGAAGGTAGATAGACAGCAATGACACACGAGACTAGATTGTGGTGTTGGTTGATGACAGAATCTCATTAGTCATGATATAGAGATATCAAACCAAACACATAGGTACTTGTTAGAGAACAAGTGTACCGGACAGACCCATCGTGAGTTTGACACATGGAACCATGACATGGTAGTCACAATCAGTACTCACAGTGATGGTGGCGAGTGTGATTCTTTGACCTAAAATCACTACACTCAACACATGTCGTTGGGAACACTTTGACATCATAAAATGCAGTCCTGAAACATGGGTTGTTATAAAGGTGATGATTGGGTGGCTTTGACACATGGGGCTTTTGAGGGGTGAGTGATAGATATGGGATTTGTCCCTCCTGAGGGAGTTTGATATCCATGGCCACTTGATGAGTAGGATTGAGAAAGGTGTGCACGCATGTGTGAATCAGTATGTGATACTGATGTCATAACATATCTCTTCCAATCTACTCTGAGATCAAGAAAGTGAATGAACATTGATAGGATGACTGTTCCATGCCTCGAGTTCATTCGGGATATCAATGACAAAGGAATTATACATTCACTATAATACCATTCACGGATTGTAGGATTGAAAGTTGTTCTCCAACTTTCTATTTCACTTGGGTAGCACTGATGTGTGACTAGGCACCGCTCTTTTCTTGTGAAGTCATAAGTGTTATGGGCTTTCACCGCCAACGTGAAAAAGACCTACAGGGTCACACACATAGGATTTAACCTGGAAGAGGAGTTTTGTCCACAAACAACGTTTAGATTGATTACTAAAGGAGTTTAGTAGTTCAATTAAACACTCAATTAATTTATAGCTCAATGTCATAATGTTCAAGGTGTTGGACACATTGATTGGAGTATCAGATTGATTGAAATTGCAACTGACTGATTCTGCACAATCTGCACTCCCAACCTATCGGCTCATGTGATGAACCGATCGGCTGAGCTTGGTGAACCGATCGGCTCAGGTGGTGAGTCGATCGGTTCATGTACAGGGTGAAATGATTGCCTCAAGTGTTGAAACGATCGATTTAATTGTTGCAACCGAGCAAGTTGGGAAAGTAGGATTGGTGAGAAATTGCTTTTCGTTTCACTTGCCCAATTTGATTGGAACAAGGATTGGTATTTGATATCAATTAGAAACAAAAGAAGGAAAGTCAATCAGGAACTGATCAGGACCACGAATCGACCGATTTAGAAGTGAACCGACCGTTTCATGGGTCCCAACCGATCGGTTGAGGTGTCAACCGACCATCTCAGGTCCCCAACCAACCATTTCAGAAATGAAACGATCGGTTCAGGTTGCGTTGTTGGTTGTTTTTTTGGAAAATATCAAACCCTTCTACTCCTACTTTAGTCCCATATTTCCCAGGATAGAGAACCCTGTCCCATGACCCTCCTATATTTAGGGGTATTGGGGGCTTCTTAAAGTACAACACAGTGAAACCAGTTGCTCTGTAAAGTTGTCGTTCTCTCTGGTTTTGGTAACCGAGAGAGCCCGAGCAAGTGCTACCCGATAAGGGAGGCACAACAAGGGAAAGACAACTGCAGAAAGCGACTGGTGGCAGGAGAGTGTGTCAGTGACTAGTACGCTGACAGGAGGGTGTGACTCCTTCCAATTCCTTGTGAGACAAAGAGATTGGAGTTCCAGGTGGTCCGTTTGGACTACTTCAGAGGCGGGATATTTCTGCCGCTTGGAGGACAACTGTCAATCCCGACAGTCCCGGTGAGACCAGGAGTCGTCAGTCCCGGTGCGACCAGGAGCTGCACAGACACCGTCCAATACTGGAGGTGAAGACCATGCAAGGCACGAGGTATTGTCGCCGAGCAAGCCTCGGGACAAGGTATGATTCCACAAACCATCCTTTCCTATTGTATAGACGTTGACGCGTTTCCTTGTTCTGGGTTTGGGGAGGAGAAAATTTTTGTTTCTGCTGCCTTCTCTGCCTCCCATAAAACCCAACATAGTTGAACTATCTCTCTCATATGTAGTTCAACTAGATCTGTCCCTTGACGACACTCTTTCTTTCTCATGTCATCTAGGTAAGACGATCTACCATAACCCATATTGCATCTCGACCTTCCCTGGTCCAGGGGAGACCTACAACATCCATAGTGATGAACTCCCTTTCCCTTTCGGGGACTCTTTATCCTTTATATCAATGCACTGTTTTACTGGTGTTCGTCCTTCACCTTCGGCTTGCATGGTCACATCCCACATGCAATTACATATTAAGCATCCAAAGTGCTACTATCACTTACTATCTTTGTAGTACGGTGTATGGTGATCTTAAAATCATGATTTCATGTATGTCATTATTCCTCAAGATCGATTCGTCAGAAAACTTAAACCACTCTAGTCGGGGTTTCATCACCTTTCTTTCCAAAGGAGTGCATTTGAGGCTCTACAACCATCCTTTCATTACATCAAGGCCTAGGTTGGCTAACCAAACAACCATTAACTTGTTCAACAGATCTCGTTACATCTGAGTATTAGCCAAACATATCTCCTTTCCAAACTTAGGGTTAGCCTAACAACCTCTTCTAGCTTCTAGCCAAACTAGTCATATACATCTCAACCAGAGCATCCATTACCACTTCACATCCTTTGGTATTAGGTAACATTGAAGACATACACTTCCATGTATTTCACTTATCATCTCAAACTCTAAGTCTATATTCATTGAAAACACTTTGACATCATCATTTTGGTGATCAAACTCAACCTTGTATGACTCATATCTCATGATAAAAACATCCTCATAAGGTGACTACCTCATTCCTCTTAGTGTTGGTAAACCATCGATGTATCGTTCACTCCACCAGGGTATGTTATCATCTCTATCCTCATACCTGGTAGCAACATTCCAAATCACATCATCTTTTATCCTTAGTGTATGGCATGCATACTGTCCTATCTCTCACTCCCATAACAAGAGGAAATAAGCATTTGGATGCAGTCCAAATATAGAGTTCTTCCTGTTCTAAGAGTAGAGATGGTACATCCCACCTTGCCAATACACCTTTAAATCTAAGTTGAAACGTCCTGTTTATGCCTCTATATTACAATCATCTTGATATCAAAGTTACCTCCATGGAAAACTGGTTTTGAACCTACTTGGATCCACACATATTCCTTGCTCCTCACCTCTAGGTCTATAGGGTGCCGACACTTTTAGGGTCATCCCTCTTCCCTTATACATCCAGAGAGTGCCCTACTCATCTGCCCTTTGGGTCCCATGAGTACATGAAGGTGATCAATCTCCTAACCCATGGCCCTCAGACAATAATAGATGTTACCTCCTGACCCTATGGTCATGTGAAACTAGGGAATTAGGCAGCTCCTACTTCCATCGGTCTTATCCCTACCTGGCCCTAGGATAGAATTAGTATTCTCTTATAGTACATGTCCAACTTAGAACCTTACCCAAGACTTCATCATCTCTCTTTCTGCATTCAAGGGCTGACTTTCATCCTTTCATATGGGTCATGGTGACCTTCCTACCTTAGTCAGGCCCCATATCGGTTACCTCCATGGTAACACATCCACATGCACTTAGAGATGGATATCTATGGGTCTACAGGTTCAATTTCATACCATGCACTTTTCACTTAGCTTCTCAAGATCCTATGAGACCTCTTTAGGTTACCTTAAACCAACAAGACTGGTATACACCCTACAAAAGGGCCCCTCTCCCAAGATGGGAGGAAACTACACCTTGATAACCAAGGTCACAATCATCCTTAGGTCTAGAATGCTTAACCCTAGCAAGCCACTAAGGCACAAGCAGACCACCTACTCAACCATGCTAGGTTATACTTGTTCTCGTCCTCCATCATTGGATCAAGATCATACATTCCCATGTCATCAACTTAGCTGTGAGGGGTTCGTCATACATACCTTAAACTTAAGGGGTTTCCTTTTCCTCTACATGAAGAGTACCATGCTCGAACTATAAAAACTCAAAAATCATCATGAGCACCGGGTACAACACTTCCCCTCTTAGGCCTAAGAACCCTAGGTTTTCTTTTCTGATGTCCACCTGCCTGCTCAACTTTTTAACCACGAGCCAAGCATATATAGGGTACGACATGCACTTCCATAACCCTTTTACCTCGGGGTTGAGTCCTCCTCACGGTCATCCAACAAGGTACAAGGCCTCACAACCTACTTACTAAACCTCTCCAGGTCTAAGGAACTCTTCTCCCTATATCAGGAGGTAAACACCTATACCCTAGGCATCGAGATACCAACAGACTCATCCTCTCTCTAGAGTTTGGTTCCTCTCATGGAAACCAAGATATCCTCAGCCTTCATGGATCAAGCATGAGGCAACCATTATAATCCACTTAGGTCGCATCATCCTCAACTCCCCACTATTCCTCATATCTCAGAGTCTAGGCTTCCAACCTTCTTGCATGGGTCCTTCTCTCTCTCTCTAGATCTAACCCTATAAACTACCTTACTAACTGAGGTTCTCTCTCTAAGGAGGATCAAGCTCACAAGCATACCTCCACGTGGGTGAAGCCTATTAAGTTTGCTCAAGGTTATCCATAGCGCTTTATGCTTATCTCATAAGCTATCCATCCTACTTCCTTGGCCAAGATTTTAACCTTCTGCTCGTACTACTGATGTACTCTGGGTGCCTACTATGCCATGCTCATATAAGCTCATGGGGTTTCCATAGGTTCTTCACTAACCTCATCAATGAAGGATCTATCCTTCACTCTCCACTGCTCGACCCTTCCCAGGGTTGGGTCGCCATAGGTACTCGGTCATCCAACCTCTCATGGCTCATACATCATCTAAGGCATGCCCATCCAAACACCTGGTCTATCATGCCATCTCCCTTTCTATCCTTCACTTAGGGTTAAGGTTAACATCATCCTTAGAGGATGTGCCATGTCACTACTTTTGATGGAGGTCGCTACCTCCAAGACTAACTCTCTTTAATTATCCTCCTGATAAGAAGGTCTAGCCTCAGGTCTCCACTGAGGGCAAAGACAACTCATGTATTACGACCTAAGCATGTATCCATTCTTTAGTTTACACTTACTCTATTATGATTAAGTCCATGACATCTTATTTACATGCTTTTCATTAATTTGGTGGAGGATTCCTTAGACCCTATCAACCTTACCCATACCTCAAGAGGGTGAGGAAAAGAGAGAAAACCATAATCCTTAAGGTCCTTAATAGAATTTGTGATGATAAGGGATGAATAAGATGAGAAAGTCCTAAAGGTATCTTATTTCGTTTCATACCCTAAGACTTTGGCTAGGCAGTCACACAGATCTGGGAGTCCTCGTATTTCGACTAGCGGTGCGGAGGAAAATATTGCTAGCCCCCAGTTGTGATCCTTTTCTAGACACCTCTATCTTTCGGATAATCCTCTAATTACTCCCTTGGGTTCTATGGAGTTTGTAAAATTTAATAATTATTAATGGTTAAGTGATGAACCATCGTTGTGATACCAAATGTTATGACCCCACCTTCCAGTAACCCCTAATTAAGGGAGACCGAGAGGTCGAAGCCACACGCATAATTTCCGAATCAAAGGTTCGACAATTAATCAAGAACAATTATTAAATTTTAACAGACTAAACTGGAAAGCTGTAAGAAAATAAACTTTTGCATACCTTTTGAAAACTTGGATCTCTAAACTTCTATCCACATATGAATTATACTCTAACTAATCCTCCTTATATTTTAATTCGTGTATTTCACAATATGATGATTTACTGTTTGTCCTTTTGGCTTTGTACCGAAAATGGCGACAAACAAAACATCGGTCAGCATAAAGCTGGTATGTGGGGGAACCAATAATCGTGCAATTATTCATAAGAATGTATTGCAGCCAATTACCATTTAACAAACAATTTTACATTTTAAATATAACTGCGCGATCCATGCCTTCCCTAACCTATGCGTTGTCCCTGCAGTGGACCTGGATACTACTCTCCTTATAGTAGCTCCCCATTAAACCCCTCATGGTCCCACCTATAGATGAACCAATTTCTAGGGTTGAGTCACATGGCACTACCTGTAAGTAGCCCACTCCTTAACTCATGACATGCTAAAGGGTCTCATGGCACTACACTTGGTAGCCCAATTTCTAACCCACGATAACCTAGACCTTACTCTAGGTTACCCCTTTTTAGCCTTTACAAGCCACAAAGCTGGATTCAGATCTAAGCCGGATATATATATATATATATATATATATATATATATATATATATATATATATATATATTCATGGTGATAATCATAGTCACTTTATAGTTGCATGAAATAAAAGGCATCCAATAGTTATTTTTAAGCAACTGATAAACATGTTCGGAAATCTCCGTGAAACTAAAGCGATTATTCGTAAGCGTAACCGCATACCTGTTCAGTAGATTTCTCAAGCTAATATCAATTCCAACCAAGAAAGCCATCCAAGCAAGTAGTTCAACCACACAATCAAGAATCCTAAAAAACACATGTACTCTATTCACTACACACTTTATCAAGATTCTTTCTATTCAACTTGAAATCACTTCCTACGGTTTTCGTATCCATTTTAGGATTTCATTTTGCAATTAGGGTTTCACTTCATTTACTATTTTAAACCCTAGTTCTATTCAATTACTTATAAACCCTAATTTCAGATTAAAGGCACACTTAAACATTAATTAAGCCAATTATTCCTCTTTTATGTTAAAACTACCATTTTTATCCTTTTAATCCATGGCAAGATCATTATACTCATTTATCATCAATTCATAGTTCATTATGGCCTAATTCACAAATGAGCTCTATATATCATTAAATCCACCTTTTATTCATCAGAAAACCCTAATTACTATATTAAGGGTATTTACCAATAATTAGGAATATGTGTACTCGAAATAGATTAGAACCATCATATCTCAGCTTTGTACATGAATTTGACCAATTAAAATCATTAAGGATCATAATTACCACAGTTAGGGCTCAAGGTTCATTAATTCATATGGAACCCTAAATTAATCAAATTATGCATGAAGATCATCCCTTTAGATCTAATATGCCATTTTTATTAACAACAGGTTAATATCTATTTTAAACACTCACATAACCCCTTTCTAATTCATTAATCATCAAAGGTTAGGGTTTTCCTTGATTAAACTATTGAAGATAGCATCTTGATATATTTCTTGAATCAACAGTGGAATTATACTTCAATAATAATTTCTTTGTGTTCCTCTCATTCTGAGGATCAATTTTCATATATTACTTGTCCTAATTGGAGTTACCAATATTTAGTTATGAATTTAGCAAGATTTCACTTACTTGGGCCAACCAGAGAGCGCCATGTCGCCATGTTCCCATGCAACGTTGCTCAGCTACTTTGGAAAATGACGAATTGTCAAAATTACCCTTAACTCAAAGGCTGACTCCATAACACACAGAGGGTATGATTCGTCCAATCATCCCTATCTTCTTCTTCTTCCTCAGATCAGCAGCAGCGGCCGCCTAGGGCAGCCCTTGGCGCGGCTCTCCCTCCTAGGTTTGGACTCAAAATCTACCAGGAGCTTTTGCTCTGCCTCCTCCTTGCTCAGGCGCACACGGGCATCCCCCAAACCTTGGAAAAGGTGGCCAGTTTCTCACTCATCAGCCATGCCTTTTACGGCCGCCCATGCAGCCTGGTGGCTGCTGTTATGCACGCTCCAAGGCACGGCCTTGACGGCCAAATTGCTCTTTGGCAACATGGCACATCATGCCACCATCTCAACCTTTCCTTGGCTCCATCAAGCTCCATGCTCACGCTGCTACCCATGGTTAGGGTTGAAGAATGAAAACGGGAAAGAAGAGTGGAGGATTACGTGTGGGATCTTCTGGATTCGGCCTAGGGTCGTACCCCTTATATAGGAGAGAGTAGATAGGCCCTAGGATGCTCATGCACAAGATCCAAGTCCTAATTCCAATAGGAAGTTATATTCCTTAACTAGGAAGCAAGTTCGTCTCTCTTTCCTAATTCTTTTGATAATCCTTTTTCATTAAATCTTAGGATTTCGAAAATTACTTCTTTTCTTTTCTTTGTACTTACCTTTTAATCTATTGGCCATGAAAACTATATTTTCTTTTAATAGAAACTATTTTCCTTTTTAACAATATCACAAAATTCATTAATAATGTATCACATTATCCTTTTATTTTGCAATTTTGGTATATTCTCTATCTTTCTTCTTTATTGGGACTCCTTGGATCCCAAGACACTCTATTATTTCGAAATTCTTTTTCAAGGATAGTTATTATCCTTCTAGATGCATCTATATGCATTATTTCTCATTATCATGTTTATTTTCTTTTGAGGGTTTCTCTTATTTTTCTTTTATTTTCTTCATTGGTATTCTTTTTTTTCATTAGGAATCCTTGGGATACGAAATCCCACTAAGGATAACTCAATTCCACTTTTTCCCACTTATTTTCCACATTTTATCATTGTTTTCAATTTCTTTCTTAATAAAGAAATACTTAATTGATCTTTTCTTTTCTTATTGCATTCTTTATGCAACTTTGGACTCCTTGGAACCCAAGGAACCCAAGAGGCACGAAATCCATCCTTGGATTACATTCTTTTGCCTTCCAGAGGTTTCCACATCATTCTCTTCTCAAAAACTCAATTATTCATTTACTAATTTAATAATTGAATTTCCTTTCTTCATTTCCTTATTATTGGGCCCAATAGCCAATAAAGCCCACAACACAATCATCGAGGCTATTGTAAACAAAATCCATTTATTCAAAACAAATCATATCTTTATTTGTTCACTTATCTTTAATACGAGAAATTACATTTTTCACCAATTGAACCCAAAAATTGGGGTTGTAACAGAAGGCTAGGTAGGATCATAGGGGTATCTCTTCATGTTCCTGGTGAACCATATCTTGCAGTTGTTTTCAGTGAACACATTAAAACCATGCTAGGTATGAAAGATATCTTAGATCATTTTGACTAAAGGCATTTCTACAAGGCAAGAAGACTATTCTTTACATCAGTCTCAAACCTATGACATTTTTTATTGTCAATGCACTCTCTGTTGGTGTCCTATTGTGGTTTGTCATTAGTTCCTAATGAAAACATTGCCATAGAAACATTTTTTTCTTTGCATAATAGTCACTACAAGAAATTTAAGTATTAACGGAAAAAAGTACGACCATTATAATTTTTCGTCACAATAAATAAAACAAAAGTGATAAATAAAATATTGTGTCGTTATTGTTGTAGTTAATAGTGACCAACTTTTTTTTCTATTGTAAATAATACAAGTATTCTGTAATTATTCTCTCCTTTACTTTCCAACTTTCCATGACCCCGAACAACATCTAATGTCAAGTTAATAAATACAATATATTCATATGATTCCTTTTAATTTTATTTCTATCTAATTGCAGCCATGTATTTACCATTTCTAATGAAAATCTCAGATATCCCACGCTCCCCGTTCAAACATTTTCCGTCTAAACACCCGAGAGGCTAATTGTGTGGCATGACAATTTCCCACCCGACGCCTCTTCCAGATTTCGCTCCCCCGCCCTAAACTGTGCCTCTCGCCGCCTGCTTTCACAAATCTCTGACCTCTTTAGCCTACTGCCATGCCCTTGTCCTGCCGCCAACACTAAGCCTACGCGTTGATCACCAAACTCGCCACTAAAGATTTGCTCCCAATCCTCAATCGAGATTTGCTCCCAATCCTCAATGTACATAGTAATCACCAGTGTGGCCTTAATTCGCAGTGAAGAACAAAGTGGATGCCTAATTAATACCTCAAAGCTATGAATGCTTGTGCCCCTTCTCCTAGGTATGCGGTCGGGCGCTAGAAGAGTATACTAGTACAGAAATGGGTTATAACGTCACTACATGTAGGGTCGGTTTTACCAAATAATTGACTTTATATGTCTAAAAAAAATGTGGGCACCACTTAAGACCACTTAGGTCGGTTTTTTTAAATAAACCGACCTTGTAATGTAACACTATAGTGTCGGTTTTCCAAATAACCGACCTTATATGTATATAAAAAATGCGGGCACCACTTAAGACCTCTTGGGTCGCTTTTCTTAAAATAACAGACCTTGTAGTGTATCTCTATAGGGTCGGTTTTCCAAATAACTGACTTTATATGTCTATAAAAACACGGGCACCACTTAAGACCTTTTAAGTCGCTGTTTTTAAAATAACTGACCTTGTAGTACATCTCTATAGGGTCGGTTTTTCTAAAATAAGCGACCTTATAGACAATTTTTCCGGCGGAAAAAATTTGCTTGGATTTGGCTTCCCGCCTCGAACTATAGGGTCGGTTCTACATTATAACCGAACCTATAGGGATCCTCAGTCGACAAATTCGTCGACCGAATAAGAGCTGAATTTCACGTATACAACACCTATATGGTCGGTTTTTTCTTTATAACCGACCTTACAGTCCTCCTCGGATCAGCACCTTTAAGGTCAGTTATTCCTACAAAACCGACCTTAAAGGCCTCCTCGGTCGACAAATTCGTCGACCGATATCTATTCTGGATCCAGATAGTTCACGCATGTATAAGCACATCTAGCGTCGGATTTGCACTTCTAACCGACCTTAGAGCCTTCCTCGGTCGACCAATATTTCGACCGATTCACTTGGTCGACAAATTCTTCGACCGATAAGTACCTCTAAGGTCGGTTTTTTCCTTAAAACCGACCCTAGAGGTACTTATGCGAAGGAAATTTGGCTCTTTCTCGATCGACAAATTCGTCGACCGATATCTATTCTGGATCCAGATAGTTCACGCATGTATAAGCACATCTATCGTCGGATTTGCACTTATAACCGACCTTATAGCATTTTCGGTCCACAAATTTGTCGACCGATTAGGAGTCAGTTTTCATGTGTATAAGTAACTTTTAGGGTCGGTATTTTCTTAATAACCGACCTTAGAAGTCAATTCGGTCCACAATATTGTCGACCGAAACATATCGGTCGACGAATTCGTCGACCGATATCTATTCTGGATCCAGATAGTTCACGCATGTATAAGCACATCTAGCGTCGGATTTGGACTTATAACCGAGCTTATAGCATTTTCGGTCGACAAATTTGTCGACCGGTAAGGAGTCAGTTTTCATGTGTATAAGTAACTTTTAGGGTCGGTATTTTCTTAATAACCGACCTTAGAAGTCTATTCGGTCGACAATATTGTCTTCCGAGGAACGACTAGAAAAACCAACCGTCGTAACGGCTAAAAAAATCAACCGTCGTAACGGCTAAAAAAATCAACCGTCATAACGGCTAGAATTTCAACCGTTAACGGCTATAAATACGACCGTTGACCGTCGTAACGGCTATATTTTTGATCGACCGTTGGCCGACCGATAGATGATCGTTGCGGCCGTCGGTCGACAAATTGTCGACCGAAATTGGCTCTGTTTTGCTATAAATAGCACCCAAAATGATCCATTTCTTCACACCTTCACATTCTCACTTCTCTAGCTCCTCTCTAGTGTATTCTTGTGAAAATCTTCAGCTTCTCTACATCCAATTCTTGCTTGCTATTTCTCCATTTCAAAGCAACGAAATGGCTTCCTCATCAACGCATGGAAAGAAGCAAGTTGTAGGCAGGAAAGGAAGGACGGTTGATCCGCTGTCGTTCATCAACGACGTCCCCTTCAAAGATGCAGCTGTAGGCGACCGCTACCTCAGGCTCTCCTCAAAGCCTCCTCTTCCACGATGGCCAGTCGACATCATGGACTTCCGGAACATTGTCGATTTGGAGGAACTCTTTAAGGTGCAACATTTGACTGATTTTCTGATCCCCTCCTTCCATTCCCACTCCTCCAAAGAAGTTAATGAATTCTATGCCAATTTAACCCCACATCTTGACCATGATTCCTTCTCCTCTATGGTTGGTGGGTATGGATTCCATTTTACTGAGGAAGGTATTCTTGATATGCTTGACATAAACATAGAAGAATATAAAGATTTTGTTGAGCTCACCAGAGGAAATCCACTCAACAAACCCTCCCAAGATGACACTACAATTAGCCTTAGTGATGTCAAAAAAGCCATCTTTCAATCAAATACGACTTTCCATGAAGATAGGGGTACCTATTATGCCATAAATTTAAAACCTGAAGCTAGGATCATAAATCTCATTGTTGCCACCAATATCCATCCTAGAGCAAACAAATCTGAAGTACCCACCTTTCGTATGTGCCTTATCTATGCCATTCTCAAAGGTATTCCCATAAACTTTATTCGTATCATCCTTAAGAATATGTTTGAGTTTTCTGGCAATCCACCTTATGCTGACTTTGTATGCCAAATCACTCAACATTTTCTTAAGAAGAATATTGAGGACGACTTAGGTTACACATGGGATAGAAAACCCCAAAAGATAAGTAAAAATACGGTGGAAAAGATGGGAATCGAATTTGGCCACAAAAGGGCTAGGACTGAAGGGGAGACATCCACCCAAGACATACCTCCACCACCTCCTCCTACCAACCTACCCCATGATCCTATTACAAACACTTTGACATACATTGCTCGATCCCAATATCACCTAAGTAGGAAATTGGATTATAATCACCATGGCATGACTTATTTAAACCAAAGGATGCAAGCTCTCTCTCCTAACCAACCTGATGAATATCCCTATTCCCTTAATCCTGGCATGATAAATCCATACAATCCTTCCTACAACTACTATCAAATTCCACCTCCACCATCTCCTGATCTCACACATACTCAGTTTTCCCCAATTCAACTTCAAGACATTGCTGCCAACTTTCGCTTTGATCGTGTTCCCACCTTCTTGGAGGCTTATGCCTTAACCAAGATAGGTGCCTTGGAGTGGCAGACACTGGTCAAATATTATGGAGCTGAGCCCTTTCTTGGAAAAGATCCAGACATTGATGTAATCCTTCGGTCTTTTCAGCGAGATTATGAGATATGTTTGTAATGATTGTAATGGATATCTTTTTATAAAGAAAGTATGTCATGCTTCATCTTATAAAGTGTATGGGAATTAAATTGTTATGAATAAAAGTGTTTTCCATGGCTTCATTTGGACATATACATGTTATATAAGAATATTGTTATTTCAAATGATTGAAAAATAAATTATGGCTAAATTTGATAAAGCATCACTTGGTTAATCTCATACACACACACTTGGTACTTAATTTAAAACATTGAAACAGGGTTAATCTCGGTCGAAAATATTATCGACCGAGACAAATTCGGTCGACAATATTGTCGACTGAGGATGACTTTAGGGTCGGTTTTTTCCTTATAACCGACCCTAGAGCTCTTTCATTCGACAAATAGTAGACCAAATGAATTTTTGAATAGAGTTTAGTACTTTTCAAAACGTTATAAAGCATTGGGATCTCAATCTTTTGTCTCATTGTTGGGAATTCACATCCCTCAATACCACCATCATCACATTTGCTGATTCTGGGTATTCAAACCCTTAGATCAGGTAACTATTACCTTCAGGACATCTGACCAAGGTATTCAGGATATTTGTTACACAATCATCTCAATTTCATATCAACCATATCAATTTCATATCAACATCATGCAATACAAAAATAACATCTCTATTCCCTCATTAGGGTTAGAGTTTCCCATCTTTATCAATTAGGGTTCACATATCATCATCCCATATTGAAATTTCACATAACATTATCCCATATTCGGGTTTTTACACAACACCACCCTATATTAAGGTTTCACATAACATTTCCATATTAGGGTTTCACAAAACGTCATTCCATATAAGGGTTTCACATAACATTATCCCATATTAGGGTTTCATATGACATCACCATATATTAAAGTTTCACATAACATAATTATTAGGGTTGTGGAAGCACTTTAGAGCTCCTCAGTCGACAAATTTGTCGATCGAGACCCCTTATAGGGTCGGTTATTAGAAAAACCGACCCTAGAGGTGCTTCTAAGAAAGAAATCTGGCTTCATTCGGTCGACAAATTTGTCGACCGAATGAAGCCAGATTTCTTTCTTACAAGCACCTCTAGGGTCGGTTTTTCTAATAACCGACCCTATAGGTTGTCTCGATCGACAATATTGTCGACCGACAATATCCAGTTTAGTTTTTCACACATGTATAAGCACCTTTAGGGTTGGTTATACGAAAAAACCGACCCTAGAAGTGCTTGTACGAAGGAAATTTTTCTCCTGTTCAGTCGACAAATCGTCGACTGAAACGAGCCAGATTTCTTCGTATTAGCACTTGTAGCGTCGATTTTATCAAATAACCGACCCTATAGGTCTTTTTGGTCGACAAATTCGTCGACCGAATTTGCGTTTGATTTATATTAAACATGTATAAGCACCTTTAGGGTCGGTTATACAAAAAAACCAACCCTAGAGGTGCTTGTACGAAGGAAATTTTACTCCTGTTCGGTCGACAAATCGTCGACCGAAACGAGCCAGATTTCTTCGTATTAGCACTTGTAGCATCGGTTTTATCAAATAACCGACCCTATAGGCCTTTTCGGTCAACAAATTCATCGATCAAGTTTGCGTTTGATTTATATTAAACAACCCGACACGGGCACCATTTATCTGTAGAGTCGGTTTTTGGTTGTTAACCGACGCTACAGTTTTTCGTTCCGTGCAAAAAGCCGAAATTTTAGAATTTCTTTCCCCCACGAAACCCTTTTCTCTTTTCTAACCTCTCTCCTGCGGCGCCGCAAAACCCTTTTTCACTTTGTCATTCCGCCGTTGCCGTGAACGCTTCTCCGTGAAGCCGTTGCCGCCTCTCCACGCCGCCAAAAGGATCGTGAAGCTCGTCGTCGCCGCGAAGAGGATCGTGAAGCTCATCGTCTCCGCCTTCCACTCTTCCTCCATGAAGCCCGTCGTTGCCGTGAAGCTCTCTTCGTTGCCGTGAAACTTTTCATTGTTGTAAAGCTCGTCGTCGCCGCCTTCCACTCTTCCACGAAGGTCGCCGCCTCTCCATGAAGTTCGTCTCTTCCTCCACGAAGCTCGCTGCCATTTCCAAGTAAGTTCGAGCTTCCTTCGTTCCTTGTTCCCCTTCATTCCCGCCCGCCGCCATTGCTGCTTCCAGGTCCATCTCGGTCGACAATTAGTCGACTGAGAGACCACCTGCGCGCAGTGTCCAGGTCCACTCTCGGTCGACAATTTGTCGACCGAGAGTGGACCTGGACGCTGCGCGCAGGTGGTCTCTCGGTCGACTAATTGTCGACCGAGATGGACCTGGAACTTATTTATGTTGGAGCTATAAATATTTTAATCATATTTGCTGTAATGTTCACAAATAGTTCTAAATATTATAATGATTTCAATCTTTGGACTGTTGGAAACGGCCTTACTTTGCTAATTTGTACAAGTATTTTCCATTTTATATAATTTGATAACCCAATAATAAAAACATGAATGTCTTTTTTCATATGTAATCATTATATAAATTTTAGAAATTAATACTAGATTAGACATGTTTACACCTACATTGACACTTTAGGGTTGATGCATGATGTTTAACTTAATATATAAATATGAAAATAATGCATTTATATATTAACTTAGAAACCCGTTCAAAATTTACTCATTACGAGTAAACTTTGGATAGTCCCCGGTTTGGGACTGTTTTTGGATATTTTAATCTCACTTAGGATGTACCTTTATAATGTATGTTTAGTTTTGTAGATTATTTCAGTAGGATTTCTCCATTTGTTCTCTGGGTACATATGTGAGTGGTTATTTGCCATTTACATCGGTGTACTTGGAGAACTTAGGGGAAATGCTGCTGAAATTTTCTTCCAAACTAAACATACATTATACAGTTACTAGTGAGATTAAATATTCAAAAATGGGATAGGTGGTACACTTTCTATCAATAAAAACTTACAGATTATTATAGTATCAATATTAAACTGTTAGTTTTATAATTAATTTTAATGTGATATAGAAAATGGATCGAAGTTGGATGTCTATCAAGAACCGTTGCAGTCCAGAGTTTGCCAAAGGTCTTGATGAATTTATCAGATTTGCTGAGGAACATAGGAAACTACCTACATATAGGCTATATTGTCCATGTAGAAATTGTTGTAACTATTTGAAAGTTGATACTGGCGAGGAAATTAAGAATCATGTCATATGCAATGGGATCATACCAGGTTATAATGAATGGTATTGGCATGGAGAGAAATTGAATTATGGAGCAGAAAATGTCGATACTAATAGTTGTGGCATAGAAGATATAGATAATGATTATAATGTTAATGATGAACCGATTCAAGATGACCAGATTCAGGATGATATGATTGATGAGATGCTACGTAGTTGTCGGGACAATGTCATTGATCCACCTTCTTTATTTGCAAACATTGTCCATGATGCTGAAAAACCATTATATAAGGGTTGTACTAAGTTCATGAGGTTGAGTGATGTGATGCGATTATACACTCTTAAAGCTCAAAACCAATGGAGCGATAAGAGTTTCACTTCACTGTTGTCTTTGTTAAAGGAAATTCTTCCTGAAGGCAACGAGCTTCCAATTTCAACATATCAAGCAAAGAAAATAATGTGCCCAATGGGAATGGAGGCTAAGAAGATGCATGCATGTCCAAATGATTGTGTGTTATTTCAGAAGGACTATAGTAATTTGATAAATTGTCCAAAATGTGGTGCGTCAAGGTATAAGATTACAAATTCAGCTAAGGCTAAAAATGGCTCTCCTGCCAAGGTGATGTGGTATCTACCAATAATACCACGATTTCAACGCTTATTTGCTAATACAGAAGATGCACAAATTTGTCTTGGCATGGGGAGTTAAAGGTCAATGATGATGGCGTCCTACGACATGCATCTGATTCACCACAATGGAAGAAAATTGATTTATTATACCCTCAATTTGGTAAAGAACCAAGAAACCTAAGACTGGGACACTGCATTGACGTCATGCATGCTGAAAAATATATTTTTGATAGCATCATCGATACACTATTGAACATACCAGGAAAGACTAAAGATGGCATCAAATCTAGAAAAAATTTAGAATTAATGGATATTAGAAAAGAATTATCAGTGGAGATCAGGGGTCGTCGCACATATTTGCCACCGACTTGTTACACTTTGTCAAAGAAAGAGAAAAAGACTTTCTGTGAGTGCTTGTATAATATTAAGGTTCCACAAGGATACTCTTCTAATATTCGTAGATTGGTATCAATGAAGGATCTGAAACTGATAGGTCTCAAATCTCACAATTGTCACACCTTAATGCAACAAATTTTACCTGTGGCTATTCGATCTATATTGCCGAAGCATGTAAGGTTTGCAATCACAAGACTTTGTTTCTTCTTCAATGAAATATGCAACAAAGTGATACATCTTGATACTCTCGATAAATTACAGAAAGATGTAACTGTTACCATGTGTCAGATTGAAATGTACTTTCCTCCTTCATTTTTTGATATCATGGTTCATCTTGTAGTACATATTACAAGGGAGGTGAAGATGTTGGGTCCAATTTTCTTACACGGGATGTATCCATTTGAACGCTACATGAGTGTTTTTAAAGGTGATGTTTGGAATCGTTATCGTCCTGAAGGGAGTATTGTTGAGGGTTACGTGGCTAGGGAGGTGATGGACTTTTGTATTGATTTTTTGAATTGCAATGAAACTTGTAGCGATCAAAAAAATTCCCATCACACTGGATCTTATTGTGGCAAAGGAACTCTGGGAGGACGAGTGAAAGGAATCAGTCGTGAGTTGTGGGAACAAGCACATTTGTATATTTTATACAACATCGATGAAGTTAGTAGCTGCATCACAGAACACAATGATCTTATCAAGAGGAATCATCCACGATCCAGTTCAATGTGGCTTGCAAGAGAGCATAATCGAACATTTATTAGGTGGTTTGAAGAGAAAGTATTTAATCAACTATCTGAATCACCAAATAATGTTGCTGAGAACATAAAATGGCTAAATGGATGTCATGTCATATGAAGGTTATGACATTAACGGATTTTCATACTACACAAAGCGTCAAGATGAAAGTAGTGTAGTTCAAAATAGTGGTGTCACTGTTAAAGCTTGTTCATTGTATTTTGCTAGTGCCAAAGATAAAAGACCACGTGAAGCTGAGATGTCATATTACGGCGTCATTGAGGACATATGGGAAATGGACTATACAAATTTTCGAGTTCCTATATTTAGGTGTAATTGGGTTGACAACAATAAAGAAGTTTTAGTGGATGAGTTGGGTTTCAAATTGGTGAATTTTGAAAAGATTGGTTTCAAAGATGAGCCATTCATCATGGCAAACCAAGAAAAACAAGTATTCTATATTGATGACCCGGCAAATAAAAATTGGTCTGTCGTTCTTAATGGAAAAAGACAGTTTACTGTAGATCCTATAAATGAAGAAGAATACTACGAAAAGTATGATGATTCCAGTCCATTCTCAGTTGGTTTTCCAAGTGTAAATGTTGAAGATAACACCAATGAATATTATAAACATCAAGACCATGCTGAAGGAATTTTCCTTGACTAACAACTCAACCAATACTAAAGGCATGTATTCTTTGAATTATTTATTTTATTATCATGTATACCTGATCACTTGTGCTTTTATTATCACTTATTTTTTTTATCATGTATACTTGCAGGTTCTAAAATGGCGAGTGAAGATGAACATTTTGAGCATGAGCACCATGAAGATGAACATTCTGAGCATGAGCACCATGAGGATGTTAGTGGTGATGCTAAGAACTGTAGAGGTCCTACATTGATGCGTAGGCTGCAGGAGCTCACGGCTAAAGGGGATAAATTGCTAGTCCAGTTTGATATGACAGAAGCACCTGTTGGGGAACATGCTAGTGTTTTCAAGCATTACGTAGGGGCGACCGTGCGCACTAAGGTGTCAATAGATATAGAAAATTGGCATGATGTTCCTAATGCCAAAAAAGACCTCATCTGGAAAGATATATCTGTGAGTGGAAATGATATGTTTTTTATCTATTGATTCTAATTTAGTTTGCTTGGAATTAATTCCTTTTCAAAACAACATTATTAATTGCTTCTTTTGTATGTATATGGTGTTTTTCATCTAAATGAAAAAGATCATAAGAAAAGAGTGCAACAACATTGTGGTGTACGATGGAGGGGTTTTAAGACATATCTTGTAAGGGAATTTATAAATAATCCTAAACAAAAGAAGAAAGCTACAGATGCATATATTTTTATTGATCCTGAGGTGTGGGAAAGATTTGTTGCAGCTAGGAGATCGGAAGAGTTTCAGGTAATAAAGATTGTGATGTATTGTATGAATATTTAATGATCAGGCTATTCACAAGGCTCAAAAGGAAAGACGGGCTAAAAATGTGCATGACCATCGCTTGGGGCCCGGTGGTTATGCCTTCCGCCGCCAACTACAAGAGAATCAATAATCTTCTGGAGAATAATCTAGTACAACTCAAGTTGAGCGACCACCCCGACACATGACATGGATTGATGCTAGAAAGAATCTAGCCGGTGAAATTGTCAACCCTGCAATTAAGGAGGCGGCACAAAAGATGGTAGGTTTATCCCAACTAAGTAAAGAGTAACTTCCACAAACTTAGATTTATTTATATCTAATTGATATTGTGGTTTGATATTTTTATTAACTATGAATAGATTGATCTCCACGAGCAAAGGAAGGAAGGAAAGTTCATCCCAACTGGCTACATGGATGAACTAGCAGTTTCTCTTAGTACGAAGGAGCATCCTGGCCGTCTTAGGGGATTAGGAGCTGGCATAGGATTCAAGTCTTATTTTGGCCCTTCGCAATCTAAAAGAGGTCGTGCAGGAGGTCTTACACAAGAGGATGTTGAAGCATTAGTAGCGCATAAAGTAAAAGAAATAATGTCTTCATATCAGCATACTCAACCTTCTCAACCTAATCATACTGCACGTCTCTCAAGTGATGAGGTACAAGCCCATGCTACAGTTGTAGAAGGTCATGGGAGCACTCCCGATGATCCACCACAACAATCTGCAGTAAGTTTTTGTTCTATATGTTGTGTTATTAGTATGATAAATATATGATAATATATAGTTGTAACATGTATCTGTTCTACTGTTTCTTATATAACTTATATTATTTCAATCTAGGTTGGTATGAACTGTAAACTTGCAGTGGTGGTTCCAGAATATAATGTTGTGGCAGCGGGCAAAGTGTACAACCTTGGTGGTACATTGCATTGCCAACAAATTACTGATGACATCTGTCGTGTGTCCATCCATCTTGTGTATGACGGAATGGGGGATAAACCACTACCCATACCTAATCCTGAATATAGTACAGTTGAAGAAGCTGAGGGTGCTATGGTGGGTTAGCTTAGACACTTGGTTATCAATGACAAGGTATACCTTATTTCTACCATATTTTTCATATTTGAATGCATATATGAACTCATGTAATATAAGTATGTAATTTAATTAACAAGTTTGTAAACCAAAAAGTAAAACTTCTGCTAGTCGTCCTCCTATGCCCAAGCCATCTTTCATTCCCGAAACTACATTCGACGAATTGGGAAGCAAATCTAAATGTTTGTGTCGATACTTAGCTAACCAAAGATCGGGATCAAATATGATGGTCAAGTTAACAGAAGATGCAGTTGGGAGGGACTTTGAGAATTTTATTTTTCTTGACGATATTATAGAGTTGTTCTGGTATGATTGGTTGAACACTTCGATAATAGAAGTATGGATAAGGTAAGGATCTATCAATATATATAGAAAATTCCAATACAAAATTTTAGCTTATTTCTACATATGAAAATAATTACAAATGTTTAACAGCCATTTATATACCGAGGTCACCAACTTTGATATAAAGAATATTGCATTCTTAGTTCCTTCTGTCACTAGTCAGGTGGAGACAAATAATATTGAGGAAGTGAATGAGTACTTCTCTGATGCATTCAAATATTTTGCTAGTGAGGGGAAGGAAATTATCCTAATTCCTTTTAACGTCCAGTAAGTATTATTATTCAATATAATTTTAATAATGAATGAAACTATTTATTTTAATGTTTGTTTTATTCTTACTCAGAGCTAGACATTGGGAATTACTGGTGATTGTCCCAAAATTGATGACTCTTTATTATCTGGACCCAATGGGTAAAACAACAAGGAGTCACAAACTGAAATTGTCAGCTATGGAGTAAGCATAAATTTAATCAATTGCTTCAACATGATATTTTATTTAGAATTTCTATTTTACCAACTATCGTTTAATTGATAGGGGTATACAGGCTTTTCGTGAAGCTGGAGGACAAATACCCACAAAATTAAAGACATTGACTTTGAAAAATGTCAAGGTAGCTACTTTGACAACTGCTTAGTCTTATATGTATTAATTTTTCAATTCTAATATGTCAACTCTTATAGTCTTATCTCAACTGCTGTTTATAGTAGTTTACTAACATTAAGTATAATTCGTTATTTGTAGTTGATGAATCCTCCATATTCATCTGCACAGTCGCCAATTCTGGGGATTTTTATTCCTCATATTGACTGATTTACCCTCGCTTTGGTTCACCTTGAGTGTTTCACTAATTCCTTGCAAATATTGCCTAAATAGCTCTAATCACTAGTTTATTCGATGATATTCTCTCTTACACATTCCCCTTTCCCTCTGCAGATCACCGCTAGTCGATCTTGATCCTTTTGGTTTCACTCATGCGGTCTCAAGACCGTATGAGCCCATGCGGTCCCAAGACCGTTTGAGTATGAGGACGTGCAAGACCGTTTGCTTGCTGCCAAATCAAAGACCAATAGCCGAAGACCATTCGAGCTGTACGTATGCATGCACTCGAAGATCATATGATACAATAACCGAAGACCGTTTGAGTTAGCAAGTTGTGCAAGCAACGACCGTTTACAGCCACCACTGGAGACCATTTGAGTGATTAAAAGTGCAAAACCATTTGGTCGCAGCATGAAAACCGAATGATTAATGCATGCATACAAATAGGATGATAAGGGCTGCCCACACAAAGACCATTTGGCCACATAGTGGAGATCAGTTGCGCATGCAATTGAATATTGAGAAGTGTGAAATAATGAAATTGAATGACTAATTAAAGAATGAAACCGCTGGCTTGCGATGCATGGAGAACACAAGGCACGATTGAATGGAGTATTAGAAAGGCTAGTAGTGTTCACGTGAGTTAAATGGAGTATTGCAGCAGTAACTGTTACACCTACGCATGCAGCCAAACCGAATGGAGAAAAGCAAAGCAACCAAACCGTGTGAGCTGGTTGAAAAGGTCAAACCAATGAGGACCGAATGAGAGGGTGAATGCAGCGAGCAGCAAACCATTTGGCTGAATAAAGTGACTCCCACGTGAAGGCCAAATGATCACAGCAGCACATGGGCAGCTGAAACCGAATGGTCCGTACGAGGCAAATGAGACCGAATGAATTGGCAGCAGAAACCGAGAGGGCATGAAACCGACTCTGTAGACCGAGAGAAAGGCAAGACCGAGAGGAAAAGGAAGAGCAAGACCGAGAGGAAAAGAAGAAGTGCAAGACCGAGAGGAAAAGAAGAAGCGCAAGACCGAGAGCACTAAAACCGCGAGGACTGAAGTGAGATCGAGACCGCGAAGGCATCGAGACCGCGAAGGCTGAAGACCGCGAGGGCTGAAGTAAGTAGCAAGACCGCGAGGGCTGAAGCAAGTATTAAGACCGCGAAGAGTGCATGCATGCACACAGCGTGACCGAGAGAACAGAAACCGAATGGAAGAGAGTAAAATGTAAACCGTTTGGATAAGATATTTTCAGTCTGGAATCACACAAAAAAATGTGAGAGCTAGTCCAGTGCCTATAAATAGGACCCCAAGGGTCCCCATTAGGCATCCCATCTGACGGCGGCCCATGGCTGCCAGACTGGGACCAGTGTCGGAACGCCGCCAGACTGCCCAAGCACTGTTTCCCCCCAAATTTCACACACAGCCCCTGAATCCCGAGCTGAGTCCAAATCCGGTGAGCTTCCAGTCCGGGCGCAGCTCTAGAAGGCTGTTCCATCACCATACCACCATTGCTCACACCATAGCTTCACCTCATCCTACTCTTGCTATTCCGGAGGTTGACCCGAAGATCGAGGTGGAGAAATAGACGACATCGCCCACGACGGAGCAGTCCCGGAGACTGCGACGATCTACACCGGGCTGTCACAGGTCTACTCTTCTGCTCCGACGATGCTTTCTTTCTCTCTCTTCTCTTTCTTTGTTGCTCCCTCTATGAGGAGCGAGTAGTTCCATCCACTGGGGTACGGGGACTAGCCCCTCTGCCCGTGTTTTGTATCTTGTACTTAAAAGATGTTATCATTCTGTTTCAATACTAAATCGTTTCATACATGCTTGAATGTTGGCCGCGTTCTTGTATGCATCTATTGTCTTTCGTTGTGGTTTGTCTACGACCGCTCTTGAGACTCGAATACCGATTTAGTTTTGATTTCTGGTGCGTGTATCCACCGCGCACCCGTTTCGGTATCTAGGAACACTTTCTAAGGAGTGGAGTAAACTCACCTCCATCGTTGTACTTTTATACTATGAAATGGAATCAGTTGACGTACAAAAGTGCGACCTTGATAGGTCGAGGGAACACACTCTGAGGAGAGAGTGGTGCAAAGTACTTGACCATTCGTTCGGGAATGGCTGACGTTGCGACACTCTCACGTTTCTCGTAGCTATATCCTCGAAAGAGGGATAGTCTATAAGGATACTAATCGATTTGGTAATTATCGCTCGCTTGTTAGTTTTCCGATGCACGTTTCACGAGGTTGAGTAAGATTTTCTCTTCGGAGACTACATATCTTCATTGACACGTAGATACGTACCGGATGAGAGTTACTCAACCCGTGAAGGATGTATGCATTACTCTTGTCCTATAAGACATCAGTATTGTACAACATCCATGTGTCCTGCTTACAAGTCCTGCTACGTTTGGTACAAGTACAATTCATGTGTACTGGTGGTGAATACCCGCATCACCCCAGTGATCCATCATGATCTGCTAATCTTAGTTTTTAATCCTTAAACTAGTTTTTATTCTTGCCTTTACTTTTGCATGTTTTAGGTTAAATAACTCAAATCAAACTTCTGGTCTTAGATGATTAACTTAGATTGATACGAAACAAGAAAAAGACACTCAGATTCTTAACGTTGTCCTTTGGGTTCGATCCTAAATCTGTACTATGATAAGGCTTCCACACTCTTGTGGGGTTGGAGCATTTATCTAGCACTAGTTGTAGGTAAACCTAGAGAGAACATCAACTCCCTAGGGTTTTTGGTGCATATTAGGACTTCCATTGGAAGAGTAATCTTTTGGTGTAAGTTCTAGCTCCATCAAAAAATGGCGCCGTTGCCGGGGACAACGGTATAAGAATCATCTTTTTCAAATTTCGTGTCGATTTAGGTTTCTCTAGGGTTTTCTTTTTCTTTTCAAAAACCTAAAAAGTAAAGGACTTAATCTTGCATATCATCTTGGATTTGAAGTGGTTGGTCAAACTTGATAAACTCTTTCTTTGATTTCAGGTACCAATTCTCTTCAAAATGAAGCAGTCAATGCCACCAACCAATAGTTGTCAATTATGTGGCGACTATTCTCATGCATCGATCAACTGTTTCAATGTTCACCCTCTCTACGTGATGGCCTTGCATCAAGTAATCATGATTCGGATAGCTGGGAAACTCAAAGCAGCCTCTTCATACAACTATGGATATAATGCAAGTTATAGTTCATATCACCCTGCAGGCTACTATGAAAAACCTAACTATGGTGGATTTCAAGGTGTGGACTGCAATGTAGGAAGGATCTTGGAAAACAACGCAAATCAATACTATGATGAGGAAGGCTATTATCGTGATCAACTCAATAGGTGCGGTGAAGAGCCTTTTCATGAAGATCAACACACATCAATGGACGAACTACAAGCTTTACAGTTATCAGTGGCTCAACAACTAGCTGATCAGATAGCCGCGACCAAGAAGTTGATAGACAATCTCGATCAACTTACACAACTTGCCAATGCTTCTGACCAACATGAAGAACATCCACAAATTTTAACTAAGCTCATCCCTCGTCCACATGTAGATTACGATGATGATTATGATATCATGTGGGAGGTGCCTTCCAATGATCAGCATGCATCAGTGCAAAATGGGGAATCACCCTCTGAGTTAATGACTGAATTCATGGATGACTCCTTCGCAACATCGCAAGAAAAAGAATCATTTTCTGAGCCAAGGTCTGACTCGGATAATGAAAAATGCACTATGCTCTTAGATGAAAGAATGAGCACTCAATCTGAAGATTTTCTACAATTGGAAGATAAACTGGGGATAAATTTCGGTGTCTGCCCATCTTCTCCCATAGACCCTAATCCAACCATATAGATTGAGGGGCAATCAGCAATGATTGACTCCTTATACGACAAATATTCCTCAACTGCAACCATCTTGTCATTGAATTCCAATGAAGAAAGGTCTACGCTACAAGAACCCTATACTCCTTCACAGTCAAACATAGATGAATATGATACTGATTCAGATGAGGAGACGTCTTTTATGCAAGAGACCCAAATGACTCCATTGCTGGAGCAAGATCCGATTTGGCCTTATGAAGAAATCTCTGACCATTCGGTCGATCTAGAAACAAACCTCGAGGATAGGACTGATCAAGATCTTGATTCAGGGACGGACCACATTACTCTCACTGACCCCAATGATGATGAAGAAAAATCATGGGGAGATGATGAATCTCATGATGACGAATCTACGACCAATCCTTTTCATGAGATGATGTTACCAGAGTTACCGCCATTACAAGAAGTCCAGACGAAGTCAGTCCTCGAACAAGAGCATGATCTTTCTATTAAATCTCCTTCTAGTCACTTGAATGAGACGATAGTGCAAGATGAAGAGGAGCATGAGCCATCTCTTGACCTTAGAATGAACTATGGTTTTACTGTGAACTCTTGTAATGTCCCTTGGAAAGACAACAAATCACAAACCTATCCTTCTATAGTCACACACACCTCTAAAGAAACCCCTCCTCATATTCAAGAAACTGAGATGTGTCCATCGGAGGAGTGTTATGAAGAAGAACTGGGATAGCAACATAACTCAGAAATGGTATACACCTTCCCCAATATTGAAGAAATGGGTTCATCAGGGAATTTTAGCCCTCAAAACGACATGTCATGGACTAATCCCTCCCATAAAGAGAAATCTTTGGAACCTCTATCTCAAGATCCCATGAATCCCTTACACGAGCAAGAGTTCGTTTCACCAATCAAATCCTCTTCTAGTTACTTGGATGAGCTAAGGATGTTCTATGAGGAAAATTCTGAACAAAACCTTGAAAAGAGGAACGACGCTCTTACCAAATTCAACATTGATAAAGATAATGATACTTCTCGAAATTACTCCTTTGAAGAAGAAATGTCACCCTGGCCACCATATCCTACCCAAGAAAACCCAGGTGATGAAATGAAGCCAGAACCGGATCCACCACCTGATCCTAGACAGGAGGAAGTTCAAGTGGCCGACCCTCAATCAACTGCCCTAGATTTTGAAGAAAGTAGTTTTCCTTTGAACTTCGAGGGTGAGCCACAACTGGAAGGCACAAGTGGGCATAACCTTGATTTCTCGCATAGACCTCCAGTTTCGACTGCTTATGTTCCACCTCCCTCGCTGATGGGGGAAGGTCTCTGGATTCTTCTGGAAGGACAACGAGCTCAATGTGAGGTGCATCCAAGTCATCTAGAAGATTCGTTCAAGTTGCAACAACTTCCCAGCCAACAAGTTGTTCAGACCACTTCCTTATTTTCGGCACCAGCTATCGCAAGGCATCTTAGCCGGACCTTCTTCCAACTAAGAGGACCTCCTGGTTAACATCGCGCAACCCTTCCCCTCCACCTTGAATCTAATATTTGTTCAGAAATGAATGAATTTATGAGTTCAAGGTGGAGGGCGGGTGGTATGACTTTCACTCCACCCTCTATCTTTATTGCTTCCTGCTTTTCCATTCTAGTTTCTTTTTCGTAATTCTTTCCACCTTTTTGTTAGTTTTCTAAAAATAAAGCCTTTACCTAGTCGGATTTTGCTTTACGAATCTGTGATCATCACCTCTTTTGCGTTGCAAATTTCCTGGAAAAGAATACTTAAAACTAGCCAATGCGTGTTTTTCATTTTTGTCTATGAATCCTAATGTTATATCTCAAACAGGAAAAGATGATACACTTCAATAAGGCTGAGATAGATCAAATACATCACGCCTTTATCTGATTAATGGATCTGTTGTATAGATTTCTCATTTGATGTTTCATCATGTCTCTTTTTGAGCAGAGTGTGATGGAGAATAGATACCTGTCGTATGGAATCGCTAAGCAAACTGCATCATGATCCAAACTCTCTTCTACACTTCTTCTTTCATTTTCATACCCCTCTGTTCACTAACCATGCCAAAGTCTTAAGTTCGGTTCTAGTGAAAACTAGAACGTTGCCGAACTTTAAGTTCGGTGTGGTAAACCACACCTCGGCAAAACTCTAAGTTCGGTGTGGTACACCACACCCCTCTTTCCACTACCGCTTCTTCCTTACCCCTCAATACATAACAGGGGCGTACCACCTTCTCAAAGAGTATACAATGATGTTTGTGCACATACCGAGGTTGGTGAAAAATCTACCCCGATTCCAAAAAGAGGCCTGGCATCCCAAATATGAAAAAATCCAAAAATACCCTTTGTCCTAAGCCAGGTGAGAATGAATAAAAGCCAGAGTGTGAATAAAAACATGAGAGTTGTGCCCTGAATAAGGATAACCGATTAAGGTCTTGCCCGGCCGGTACATTAGCTTCCCTCATGAAGGCAGATGTGTCGTGACCGGTAGTGAGATCCTAAGGATCCAAAAATAACCCCTTACCTCCCCTCAAAGAGGTAAAATAGCCAAAAGCCTTAAGCCAACCTATACACACTTCTGAGTTACCTTTAGAAAAAGAAAAAATCGGGTGTAAGGCTAAGACAACCAGAGTTGTGCATAATTCATTCAAAGTATCTCGATGAGTCAATTAATTTTAAGAGTCTTGATTCAATTTGAGGAGAAACTCTTATCTTTTGATCACACCCTCATTCTCTCCTCTTTCAACACCAGTGACAGATCATATGCATTTTGTTGATTCTGTGGGTCTGTTCAAAATCTCATAAAACTCTTTAACATGACCGATACAACAGAGAGTGAGAAGGAAGTACTTTAGTAAAGTAAACTCAGAAATGAGGATATCACAAGATGTATTCCGTGATCTAAGGAAGCTTTGAGGCTGTATCCATCCGAGCCATGAACAAAATTACGATTTGACAATAGGATGAGGCAATCACAAGATGAACGATTTCATTAGCGACTGTTTTAAGTCTTCCGTTCCTCGGGACGAGTAACGCTTAAGTTCGGTGTGGCGATGAATCCTCCAGATCCACTTTCAGTCACCAATTCTAAGGATTTTCGACGTTTTTGCCCTAATTTTTTTTGTCTCATTTTCCCTTTTCTCTTTTCTGACGTTTTTTCCCTAATTTTGTTTTGTCTCATTTTCCCTTTTCTCATTTCTCGTGAAAATTCTGACACTTTCATGCAGATGAGGTAATTACGAGACGAACGAGCTTTTTGTCGACTATCTTAAGTTTTTCTCCGTTCCTCGGGACGAGTAACGCTCAAGTTCGGTGTGGTGATGAATCCTCCATATTCATTTACACAGTCACCAATTCTGGGGATTTTTATTCCTCATATTGACTGATTTACCCTTGCTTTGGTTCACCTTGAGTGTTTCACTAATTCCTTGCAAATATTGCCTAAATAGCTCTAATCACTAGTTTATTCGATGATATTCTCTCTTACACATTCCCCTTTCCCTCTGCAGATCACCGCTAGTCGATCTTGATCCTTTTGGTTTCACTCATGCGGTCTCAAGACCGTATGAGCCCATGCGGTCCCAAGACCGTTTGAGTATGAGGACATGCAAGACCGTTTGCTCGCTACCAAATCAAAGACCAATAGCCGAAGACCATTCGAGCTGTACGTATGCATGCACTCGAAGATCGTATGATACAATAACCGAAGACCATTTGAGTTAGTAAGTTGTGCAAGCAACGACCGTTTACTGCCACCACTGGAGACCGTTTGAGTGATTAAAAGTGCAAAACCATTTGGTCGCAGCATGAAAACCGAATGATTAATGCATGCATACAAATAGGATGATAAGGGCTGGCCACGCAAAGACCATTTCGCCACATAGTGGAGATCAGTTGCGCATGCAATTTAATATTGAGAAGTGTGAAACAATGAAATCAAATGACTAATTAAAGAATGAAACCGCTGGCTTGCGATGCATGGAGAACGCAAGGCACGATTGAATGGAGTATTAGAAAGTCTAGTAGTGTTCACGTGAGTTAAATGGAGTATTGCAGCAGCAACTGTTGCACCTACGCATGCAGCCAAACCGAATGGAGAAAAGCAAAGCAACCAAACCGTGTGAGCTGGTTGAAAAGGTCAAACTAATGAGGACCGAATGAGAGGGTGAATGCAGCGAGCAGCAAACCATTTGGCTGAATAAAGTGACTCCCACGTGAAGGCCAAATGATCACAGCAGCACATGGACAACTGAAACCGAATGGTCCGTACGAGGCAAATGAGACCGAATGAATTGGCAGCAGAAACCGAGAGGGCATGAAACCGACTCTGCAGACCGAGAGAAAGGCAAGACCGAGAGAAAGGCAAGACCGAGAGGAAAAGGAAGAGCAAGACCGAGAGGAAAAGAAGAAGTGCAAGACCGAGAGGAAAAGAAGAAGCGCAAGACCGAGAGCACTAAGACCGTGAGGACTGAAGTGAGATCGAGACCGCGAAGGCATCGAGACCGCGAAGGCTGAAGACCGCGAGGGCTGAAGTAAGTAGCAAGACCGCGAGGGCTGAAGCAAGTATTAAGACCGCGAAGAGTGCATGCATGCACACAGCGTGACCGAGAGAACATAAACCGAATGGAAGAGAGTAAAATGTAAACCGTTTGGATAAGATATTTTCGGTATGGAATCACACAAAAAAATGTGAGAGCCAGTCCAGTGCCTATAAATAGGACCCCAAGGGTCCCCATTAGGCATCCCATCTGACGGCGGCCCAAGGCTGCCAGACTGGGACCAGTGCCGGAACGCCGCGAGACTGCCCGAGCACCGTTTCCCCCCAAATTTCACACACAGCCCCAGAATCCCGAGATGAGTCCAGATCCGGTGAGCTGTCAGTCTGGGCGCAGCTCTAGAAGGTTGTTCCATCACCATCCCACCATTGCTCACACCATAGCTCCACCTCATCCTACTCTTGCTATTTCGTAGGTTGACCCGAAGATCGAGGCGGAGAAACGGACGACATCGACCACGACGGAGCAGTCCCGGAGACTGCGACGATCTACACCGGGCTGTCACAGATCTACTCTTTTGCTCCGACGATGCTTTCTTTCTCTCTTCTCTTTCTTTGTTGCTCCCTCTATGAGGAGCGAGTAGTTCCATCCACTGGGGTGCGGGGACTAGCCCCGCTGCCCGTGTTTTGTATCTTGTACTAAAAAGATGTTATCATTCCGTTTCAATACTAAATCGTTTCATACATGCTTGAATGTTGGCCGCGTTCTTGTATGCATCTATTATCTTTCGTTGTGGTTTGTCTACGACCACTCTTGAGACTCGAATACCGATTTAGTTTTGGTTTCTTGTGCGTGTATCCACCGCGCACCCATTTCGGTATCTAGGAACGCTTTCTAAGGAGTGGAGTAAACTCACCTCCATCGTTGTACTTTTGTACTATGAAATGGAATCAGTTGACGTACAAAAGTGCGACCTTGACAGGTTGAGGAACACACTCTGAGGAGAGAGTGGTGCAAAGTACTTGACCATTCGTTCGGGAATGGCTGATGTTGCAACACTCTCACATTTCTCGTAGCTATATCCTCGAAAGAGGGATAGTCTATAAGGATACTAATCGATTTGGTAATTATCGCTCGCTTGTTAGTTTTCTGATGCACGTTTCACGAGGTTGAGTAGGATTTTCTCTTCAGAGACTACATATCTTCTTTGACACGTAGATACGTACCGGATGAGAGTTACTCAACCCGTGAAGGATGTATGCATTACTCTTGTCCTATAAGACATTGGTATTGTACAACATCCATGTGTCCTGCTTACAAGTCCTGCTACGTTTGGTACAAGTACAATTTATGTGTAGTGGTGGTGAATACCCGCATCACCCCAATGATCCATCGTCATCTGCTAATCTTAGTTTTTAATCCTTAAACTAGTTTTTATTCTTGCCTTTACTTTTGCATATTTTAGGTTAAATAACTCAAATCAAACTTCTGGTCTTAGATGATTTACTTAGATTGATACGAAACAAGAAAAAGACACTCCGATTCTTAACGTTGTCCTTTGGGTTCGATCCTAAATCTGTACTATGATAAGGCTTCCACACTCTTGTGGGGTGGGAGCATTTATCTAGCACTAGTTGTAGGTAAACCTAGAGAGAACATCAACTCCCTAGGGTTTTTGGTGCATATTAGGACTTCCATTGGAAGAGTAATCTTTTGGTGTAAGTTCTAGCTCCATTAGTAGTGTCCTATGCAAAATAATGACTGGGCTTGTGGCTACTATGTAATAAAATACATGCAAGCTACTGTCAAACAAGCATCACATGACATTCAGACTATAAGTCAGGTAATAAAGAATAACATCATAAATTTACAAGTGATTGTAGTCATTTTTATAAAATATTAGCATGTGCATTTTCTATTACAGATCTTTACAACTCAAACTTACACACATGTGGACTTGAATGAATTCCGAGAAGAGTGATCAGAGTGTTTTATAAGTGAAGTCGAAATAGCATTGATTAAATATGTCGGCTCCATTTATGTATGTAGTTTGAGTACGTACTCTTTCATATTTTTACTTTTGTAATATGTCATCTCAGACTTGCACTCTATCATTTTGTAAATTATGATATTTATTATCATTTTTGTTATGAATGTGTGGTTTTAAATGGTGACGGTTGAGCATCAATGCTCCCCTCTCCCAGAATATATGAATCTTCTTGTTCTTCTGTTCTATATCAATTTCTGCAGAATTTTTTTAAAAAAAAATCGTAACTTCTAGCGTCCGTTTTTTAAATAACCGACCCTATAGATTGAATTCATTGTACACTCTTCGGACCGAAATAGAACTTCTAACGTCGGTTTTTGAAAAAAACCGAGTCTACATGTCCTCTATAAGGTCAATTTTTTGAAAAAACCGACCCTAAAGATTGAATAAAACATTTCAGTGTAAGACTCGATCGACAAACTTCTTGACCGAAATACTATCGGTCGAGAAGTTTGTCGACCGAGTCTTACACTGAAATGTTTTATTCAATTTTTAGAGTCGGTTTTCTCATAAAACCGACCTTATAGAGAATTTTCGGTCGAGACCGAAATATTTTCGGTCGACAATTTTCTTGACCGAGAGTTACCACTGAAATGGTATTCAATCTTTAGGGTCGGTTATTTCATAAAAACCGACCCTGTAAACATTCTCAGTCGACAATTTTCTGGACCGAGAACGTTTACAGGGTCAGTTTTTATGAAATAACCGACCTTACAGACTCCTTTTTTCTCGCCTAGGTCAGAATTTTTACAACCTCTTGCGTCGGTGTTTACTCTGTAAGGTCGATTTTATTTGGTTAAATAATCTGACGCTATAGACCAAATTCTGTAGCGACGCCCACCTAGGCGTCGGTTAAAAAGTGACGCTGCAGGCTTTAAAAAACTGACGCTACAGACCATTTCTGTACTAGTGGTAGCTTCATCTCCCGTTATCTTTGCTGCTGTCAGTTGGTTTCTTCTTGAAATCCGATGTGTTCCTTCCTCAACTACAAGAAGAGGCTTGACCTTGCCCAGTCCATGTTCAATGCAAGTGAATTCTTCTATGGAGCATATAACTACTTTGGTGGAAAAGCATGTACTTTGACCCAGCAGCACGCAAGTTGGATAATATCTACATGCCCCCCCCCCCCCCCAGTGAGGAGACTACAAAGTACGTCACAGTTCTGACAATTTTGTTACATTAAATTTCAAAACCAAATTTTGTTACTTCTTATTGCATTTTGTAGAGACCGTATGACTCATGCATTTTGTATTTTATCATTTGATTTCTCCTTTGTTACATAGTTGAATATCATCTAAATTTCATTTCGTCATTCTAAAATGCTTAATATCCTATTATAATCACGTTGGCAATCATAAGAAATTGATCTTTCCTCTGCGATCAATGTTGATAACACATTTTATAGCTCTTTGTCATGTTTCAGACTTTCAGATTCTAACAGGGTCCATATTCATGGTTATTTGTATAGTAATTGACTGCATTGGCCCTTGTAAGTACGAGGGGAATATGAAAGACTCCCATGCAATGACCATAGTGAAGAAGCACTTAAGTTGAGCTGCAACATTTCTCTTTGGGTTGCTACTTTTCTTTCACTTGGATGGACTGAATATTGTTTGATGAAATGGCTAAATAGATATTGTCCTAGTCTTGTCTTCCGGTGATGTTTCTTACTGAATGGTTTCCTTTATTGTCACATTAAACTTCCAATCTATTCTTCTATTATGACTCTAACTCAATACTGAAAAGGAAAATTCTTACACGTGATATTCTGTTATCCAAAAGACATGTATCTTATTGATATCACTACTGCTACTCATACTTCCAATCTATTATGGCACTATCATGATCCTAGTATTACCATTCAATAACTTGTTATTTCCCCTCTTATCTAATTTTGACTTAGAAGCAGTGGACGTGTCGACCTGAAATCTCCTAGGCTGATTCAGCTTGGTCACTCTACTAAGAAGCTTGTACTTGACTAATGTTAGTCGTCTGCTTGACGGCTAGAGTTTTGATGAGCTGGTAAATGCTAGTCACATGATTTAATAGTTGATTGTGGATATATAATAAACTAATTGGAATAACAAGCACATAGGAGGTTTCATATTTTTCAAATACTCCATGCTCTTACTTCATTTAGGACTATTCATTCTGTGCAATGTTTGATGAACAATCTAGACATACAGCTGAATAGTTCAGAAACGTTATTATGTTAAAAGAATAAGTTGGTATATGCGTTTCATAATTTATATTTGTACAATATTATAGAAGCGCAGGGAATATATATCGTGCATGTCTGGTTAATCGGGATAAGCACAAGAGATAATATTGAGCTAGTTATTTAATATTTTTAGTACACTAAGAAATATTAGATGTCTTGGTAATAGTTTCAAAAGGAGCATTGACTAACCTCACCACTAAGAACGCATGACAAACTTGTTGACTCAAGGTCAATTAGGTCAATGTTGACTCACGTCTAAATTGACTAAACCCGTATTTTGATGATGACTAACCATTCCGCATATTGGTGTCTAATGCTTCTACTTGAGTAATTTCATATTAGGTATAGACACACTCCAATTGTCCTAACTTGCGCATCTCAAATTGGAGAAAAGACAAGTCAAAGTCATACAAGTGCATGTTTTTGTAATATGATGTATATCCATTAGAATCATGTTGTAAATCACTTGTAATGATTGTATGACTTGTAATTAAGCTTAGAAAAATATCAGGAACACTTAGATCGAATATTAGAGAAATTTTAATGCAACTTTGAAAATCAATTACAGGCACTTGATCGGTCCAGTTTCCCACCCTGAAACTCGACCGATCCACCTGGACTGATTTTCTAAAGATTGAATCGGTCCAGTTTCCCACCCTGAAACTCGACCGATCCACCTGGGTTGATTTTCTGAAGATTGCATCGGTCGAGTTACACCCATTGAAACTCGACCGAATGCACTGTACGGAAAAGTGCAGAAAAGTGCTACTAGCCGTTGTGGAGTTGCAACAAGTGAAAATAGATCCGTTGTAAGCCACAAAATGGCTAGTTTTCGTTCTTAAGTGTTCTCAAAGGCTAAGAGGCATCCCCAGCTATTAATAGGACCCATTGGACTTCATTCCAAGGTTGAGCATTCATTGCAAACTCTTTATGAGGTTCCTATTCTATAGTTGAGTGCTTCCTACAGCCTCCTTTCTCTCTCTAAGCTTAATCACTTGCTACATCCATTAGAGTGAGTAGGAAATCTGTAAGAGAGCTAGTCCTACATGTATATCTTGTGAGGCTCTCACTTCCACCACCTCCACTTCTCTCATTTGCAATCATGAAGATGAAGGTTCTCTCTCTTGTCCAAGAGAGGTGAAGAAGAATAAGGGAAGGAGTCCCTTGGTGAAGATCAAGGCAGAAGACTTGGAGCTAGAGTGGGTAAGCCCTTGGAGAAGGAAAAAGACTCAAGCTGAAGTGGGTAAGACCTTGGTGAAAGCTTCTCCGAGTGAAGGTGAAGTCAAAAGTTGAAGATCCAAGAAGAGTGGGTAATTCCTGCAAGGCCGAAGACTTGTGCAAGAGTGGGTAAGTCCTTGGAGAAGGCCGAAGACTCTTGCAAAGTGGGTAAGTCCTTGGTAAGGTTGAAGACTCTTTGTCTTGGATAGGTAAGTCTTTTGTTTGGTCATGCATTGTATGTCTTATGAATGAATATAAGAGTGCAATAGTTTGGAAGTCCTAGAGGTTGACCTCTCCAGGCAAGTGGACTGACACACTTCTAGTTTGAATTGTGGAACCACTCTAAATAGCTTGTCTATTGGTGCATGTTCAATCTCTCTCATCCTTTCTATGTATGATTTAGTTGCACTCAAATTTCCTATTTAGCAACCTTATCTTGTCATATATTTTGAAGGTTTAATGAGTTTTGTTTAAGTGCTTTCAGCTCTATTCACCCCCCCTCTAGAGCATCTAATCACCCATCTAGGATCCAACAAAACTTTTGATGATGAGACTCTCATATATATTTTTAAAGACATTCTTTCATATTGGTCAAAGGGATTGTCAAATATTTAAAACATGTATCATGTGAATGGTGGGTATACTTTAATTTCTTATCGATTGGTTTATATTTTAGATGCATACCTACATAGAGGTAGAATTAGTGAATTGAGATAATTTATTTTCCACTAATTTTAAATTCTTAATCAGGTTACATCTGCTAACTCTGTTTTGGGCTAAGTTACAGAACTATTTTCACTAATAAATATATACACGTAGCAATTAGGACAGCCATATTTTTCCAATAAGTTTGCTTGGCTATTTTCTTCAACCAATTATAGAGCTAACTAGTTACATGGGAATCAAATACTGCATTGTGGTGTTCCTATCGATCACGTCTTTAGAATCGTTCTTTCCCCTTGGAATAGGTTGCTTTGAGGAATTCTTGGCATTGTGGCCATATCCCATGATCATTTGGTTGTGTGAGACAATGTTTGGCAACTTGAACAGATAGGTGGTTTTGGTTACTCTTCAAGTGAACTCGATAGGACATTAGAGTCCCTTAAAGTTTGTATGATATGTTCCACTATCAGCCTGAATTGTTTGGGCATGTCCTGAGGTTATTAATAAGTTGTACTGCTATTCTGGAGTCTATGACCAATTTACAAGGTTTGGAGAACTGCTTGCAATGTACTATTCCATTAGAGATGGCATATAATTCCCCATTAAGGGGGTCTGATCCTTCCATCAGCACAAAGCTTCCATGGATCTAGTTACCATCCAGGTCTCCGATAATGCAACTCATACATGTAGTTTGCTTGTTTGAATTGATTGATGCATCAACATTGAGAAGGAGTGTGTCCTGGTGAATGGTCAAATGTTGAATCAAAGAGCTTGAGGTGATGCCTGTATTAGAGGGATTTGTGTGTTGTAAAGCTAAGAGTCTAAATGCAGTTTTCATCTGACACATAGCTAGGATTTGATTGACTTGTTTTTGTATATTTTTTATGACCTTATCATTTATGTTTTTCCACTGTAATCAACATGTCATGGAGAAAATTGTGATCCAGTTAGGGGTGTCCTTCAGTGTCTTGAGATTGTATTTTAGCCACTGGGAAGGTGACATGTCCATGAAAAGGAGGTAGCCTGTGAGGGTGTTAGGTTTATCCATATAGCTTTGCTAATAGGGAAGTCCCTTAGACTCTTAGAGGATGCATCATGGTCTCGTGATCAGAGTTACAGTGTGGGTAGTTGGCTTTAGGACTCATATGTTGTGAGAAACGTAGATGCTTGGTAACTATTTTGTTGTGGTGAACTATCTAGAGAAACATCTTATATCTTTGTGAAAGAGTCGCATGCCATATGAGTGTGAAGCATATGACTTCAGTTGTTGTGCCCAAAGAAACTGTTAGAAGATTGTAATCCGAATCGGTTCAAAACCTTCCATCTGATGATGTTTTCTAGACGAATCCATCTAATGTGAAGGACCTTTTAGGCATTGGCATTCTTAGAATATTCTTGATTGGTTGGTTTGTGAACCAATCATTAAGGAAGCCTATATCCCATTGATCCTCGTTGGTGAGAAGACAAGATACCTTGAGGTCTTTGATGTCATCGGGAATGCTCTTCCCATTTTTAAGTGATGGAATTGTGCCATCTCCTATCCACTCATTTAACCAGACAACTGTGTTTGTTCCTGATAGTATTGCCTTTCTGGAGTTTCCCTACACTTTGTCTAAACTCAAAAGTGGGTTGCTCCATGTATGCGACCCTGATGGTCGGAGTCCGTTGGGTCCTGAGTATTTTTCCTTAATGAGGGTGATCCATGAGGTGTTACTATTATGAATAAAGTTTGATACCACTTTCATAGCCAAAGCTCTATTGAGTTCTCTGATGAGACATATGCCTAGACCTCCTTGGTTATAAGGCTTGACTAGATTTCTCCATGCCACAATGTTTGGTGACGATTTTCTAGTAAACCTAGGGATGGAAATGGTCTTTATTTTCTGCCATCCAAACCACCCCAAACCATACTATCACAAATATCAATGGTTTGGTTTCCCACTACATTCTAGCATGGTAATTTGTCTCCATTTGGTGGGTGGGCGTGGGAACCCATATCACCCGAGACAACACATATTGTCCTAGAAGATACACGTCATATCCATGCGACGATGATGAGAATGATGTGCGACGACTTCAGTGAGGAAATCCAACTACTCAAAATTGTGTGGGAGCTTGCTACTAATACCATCCACTTACTCTATTGCGTTAGTATGTTGGCTTCCCCTTAGAGGGAAGAAGAAAAGATTGGAATTATTGTTTTTACCTTATAATGGGGGGTACGTATATATTTTGTCGATTGTCTGGTGTTTGTTTATTTTAAATATTACTTAAAAATACATCATCTAAAATGTAATAATTTGTACACGTAGGGGATATTGATACTGTGTCTTCGACCCTACATAGGGTAGGTGCTACTATCTTGATCTATTAAGTGGAAAATTATACGGGAATGTGGAAAAACTCATGGATTTATAGGTAATTCGTAAAACCATTTCATTACATAATACATGTATCAAAAGTTCCATATATTGTTACTAATGCATAGAGTTCTTGATATGAATTTGGATTGGACTCATAAATTGTATCAAAAGAGATATGTTCAATATAGGAAGAATTTGAAATGGAAAATTATCAAGGTAAGACACCCTTTTCTTTCTTGTTGTTACAAATTTGTAGAATAGCTAGAAGTAGAGTCATCCTTTATTTAATGTGTACTTATTTTGACTCTTGTTTGGCATCCTTTTTTCTTCTATTTCTTCAAGCACTTGGTTGTATGATCAACCTCGAAAATTGGTTCCCAGCATCATTTCTTTCAACCACAAGAGCAGTTCGTGTTGGTTTCATTTACAACCTACTAGTTTCTTTAGGGTTGGTTTCATTTACAACCTACTAGTTTCATTTCCCATATTCAGTTAGCATATGTCTGTTTTCTCCGTGTTGGACTAGCCTTAGTCGAAGCTAGCACATCGTTCCCGTGACCTCTTAACATTATATAGGAAACTAATCTGTTTTTGGATATTACATTTATGGATTTGTTTATACATTGGCAGCACCCATGGTATGCCTTGTACACACAACAACTCCACTCTAGGATGTGCCTATCAAACCAAACATCATACATGAATAGGATCTTCATGTTTTTGCTCCTCACCACTTCCCATAGATCAATGTTTTGTTCTATTTACCTCCACTTCCCATGTGTATCAACTACAAACAAAGCCTTGTACTCTTGCCATTTAGCTGTCACAACATTGATCCGATGATTTCGTCTATAGACCACACTTTAAAATGTACCAATGTGCTGGGCATATACCAAATGATCTCTAGATGTTATTATGTATATTATTAGTAGAAATTCTTTGCTTGTTTACACCATTTTCTTACAGACTGAGAAGTTTCTTTTCATATTTTTGTCTTTTTAATAATTTACATAGAAATATAAATTTGTTTTTCAATGAATTCATACTATGAATTTAAAATCTGACGTGTTGGATGGTTCCAACATACTCTTTCAGAGCTCTCTCAAACCTTTTTTTTTGCATGAACACATTTGAATTTTGCTTTTATATGCTTCTTCTTCATTTTGTTGGGTTAAGAAAATGTTTCATTGAAACCAGAATAATTTTCAGTATATTTTGCAATTTTGTTTTTTATTGGTCTTTAGGTTAAGAAAGATATTTCAGTGAAACCCAAATATTTGTTAGCTAAACTATATGCATCTGGTGTAAACTATATGCATATGGTCTAAACTATATGCATGATATTAATAGCTACAACTCGTCTAAATTTTGATTAAAGCTCTCTTATGAAGCTAGTCCAAATTTCTGAGCAGATTTCATGGGCTTTGTTTTTTATTGTGGCTCTACTATTTTATCTATTTTTATACACACCAAGCAATAGTATGATGAGTAGTATCTTTGCTGATGTTGAATGCATGATGTGCATTTTGTCAACAACCTTCAAAGTTCTCTGACCGTTCTACTTCTCTACTGGCATGTTGTTGCCATGCATTATTGTCTTTTGTATTGTTCACATTTCCTTGTGTTTCATGTTTTTCTTTCATTTCTTAGTCGTTCTGACACAAATGCCATTTACTTTATGCATCTCGTTTAAACTATATGCGTTTGGTCAACACTATATGCATGATATTAATAGCTACAACTTGTCTAAATTTTGATTAAAGGTCTCTTCTGAAGCTAGTCTAGATTCTCGAGCAGATTTCATGGGCTTTGTTTTTTTTGGTTGGCTAAACTCGTGTTGCTTTTTTTTATTTTTTCTTTGTAGTGTCTGTACAGAACATCTACCTTTAGAGTGAAAGTAGAGGGAAAGGAAGCTACCTATACAATCTAACTACAACGAATAAGGAAAGCTATGTATGCAAATCAAACAAAAGAATCATATAGCTCCAAAACCATCAACACGCAGCTAAAAAAGATCAACTATAGAAGCCTCCCAGGAGAGACTCCCAGCTCCAACAACATCTCAGGTATCAAACTCAACCATAGAGAAGGACAAGGTAAGAAACATAGCAGCAACATCAACACTCTAAACTCAAAAGGTCCTCAATCATCCTCAGATGAGCACCAACCAGAAACTTTGACAGCACCAAGACAGGACAAAGGGAGGGAAGGGCCTCACAATCAGAGAAAAAAAACTCGGCCATCACCAGAACCACCACCAAGGGGAACCAAAAAACACAAACAGCTCAACTCCATCAAAAGCATCATCAGGCTAAGCCCCAACCTACAACAAAGAGGCTGTTTGAACCAAACTTCCACCAAGAACAACCTAGATCAGTGACTCTTAGCACAACAGTAGAAAACACTGAACAACCTCTTTTAGAAGATCGCCATCTATAACCCAGGAAATAAACCACAGGAAAGCCAAAGAGGGTTAAAGACACTCCCCAGAAAAAAAACACAAATGAAAGTCTTGCACATAGAAGCCCCAAGGGAAAAAAAAGGTCCAAACAAAAACCAACCAGACACCCGACATCATCCAGCCAAAAAAGAAAGAAAACCCAGCAACCCCAAAAGAAAGCCATCTCAACCACTTATCATTATGTTGTAATCGTTCTCTATGCTAATCCACAAACTAGAAGTGTCTTTATAAATGTTATCATGGATTCTCCTGTTCCTCTCCAACCAGGTATGATAGAGCAAAATAGGATAGAAAATACCAACATACTTCTGCTTGAAAAATATAAGGTCATTCCAACTTAGAGGAACATCAGAACAAATTTCTTTGCTAACAGCCAACCTCCACAACTCCTTAGTATAGTAGTAATCAAAGCAAATATGATTAGTTTCCTCATAACCATTCATACATAGAACACAAATAGACACCACAAAAATACCCCTTCTCCTCGAGTAGTCATTAGTGGGCAGTTTATTATGCATCTCTTTCCAAGTATGGACAATACTATTCAAGTGAGCCTTTCTTTTCCACAACTAGGAGAACTTAGGATTGAGCTCCCTCTTTGTTCTTATACTATCCCAAACAAGTTTGAAGTGAACCTTTTTCTTGCCCATGAAAAGCCAATGATCCTCTTCACTTTCACTACAGATAGAAACCTCTTTTAGCTTACTTAACAGATAATCTAAACATCTGGAGTCATTCACACACCATTTCCTATTGTGAAAAATCTTGCTAAGGCGAGCATCTAGAGGAAGACCAACCCTAATCACAATATTCTTATCAACCACATCATGGAAGAATATTCCATTGACCCAAATATCTTTCCAAACCATGATATTATGTCTCGAACCAATTTTCAAAGAAATGAGATGCCTTAACTTAGCTTTACATCTCAACATGGAATTGAACATCCAAGAGTGGTTAGGAGAGATATCACAACTCCAAATGGTATCCTTTTTCAAGTATTTCTCATTTACCCACTTTACCCAAAGAGAGTCCTTCTTTCTCGCAACATCTTAAGTGTTCTGAATAAGACAAGAATCTGCTACCTCTTTACTACACCTGATGCCTAAGCCTCCCTCATCTTTAGGCAGAGTTATAACATCCCAGCTCACAAGACGAAGATTCATTTTTATTATCAGAAAAGCCCCAAATAAAGTGTCAATCTCCTCCAAAATAGATTTAGGAATAGGAAAATCCATAACCCAAAACAAATGCATGGTAGATAGAGTAGATGTTACCAACTCCACCCTCCCAACCAAAGAAAGCATCTTTGACTTCCAACTTTCTAGCTTTTTTTTAATCCAGTCAATCAGTAGCTCACATTGCTTCTTTCTAATCTTGCCTGAAAAAAGAGGAATAACCAAGTACTTGGTATCTTCAAAACTCCCAAAATTCATGTTAAGGATATCAGCCACATATTTATTATGATTCTTTCCATTAGCAAATATAACACTCTTCTCTTTATTAACAAGTAAGCCCGACATTCTTCGAAACTCATCTGTCAACCTCTTAATACCTTCAGCATTATCAACATAAACCTTTGAGAATATCATCAGATCATCAAGAAAGACTAAATGCGAACAATGAGTAGTTTTGGAAATGGCAATAGGGGCAATTCCTTTATCATTAACATATTGCTTAATCTGCTCGGAGAAACCTTTCATGGCAATGACAAACAGATAAGGTGCAAGAGGGTCACCCTGCCTCACTCCATTAGAAGGGAAGATCATATGAGAAGGCTCACCATTCACTAACACCTGATACGAGGTGGTACTAAAAATAGTGTCAATCCAGCTTATCCATTTAGTAGGAAACCGCATCTTGAACATGATAGAAAACAAGTATTTCCAATTGACTGAATCGTAGGCCTTGGAGATATCAGCTTGAATGCACATATTAGGGTAGCTACTTTTATTAAAATCACTAAGGATCTCATTGGTAAGAAGAACCGCATCTTTGAGGATCCTACCCTTGACAAAGGCACATTGATTAATGTCAATAATATCCGGGAGCACCATCTGTAATCTATTAGAAAGAACCTTCGAAATAATATTATAGAAAACATTGCACAGAGCAATAGGATGCCAATTCTTAATGAGAGAAGAATCATTCCCTTTAGGGAGAAGAGTAATGAATGTCCTATTCACTTCCTTCAAGAGAGAGCCATTACAGAAGAACTCTTTCACCACATCATACACATCATCTCCAATAACAGGCTAAGCGTTCTTATAGAAAAACTATTGAAGCCATCAGGATCAGGACATTTGTCCATATTTAGATCTTTGATAATGTCATGAACCTCCTTTCTAGTAATGTCTTTAGTGAGCAGATGCTTGTGGATGCTAGAAAGCTTGGACCCTTTCCACTCATTCTTCCAGACCTCCCCTTGACTCTCTTTACAGAAAAGGTCTTTATAGAAATCAACAATAACATCTTTAATATCATCCGTGCTCTTAGAAATAGACCCATTAATGTTAAGGCACTTGATCGCATTTCTTGTCCTCCTGGATCTCAAAGAAGAATAGAAAAAATTAGTGTTAGAGTTACCTTCTTTCAGCCACTGCACCCTTGATTTCTGCCTATATAAAACTTCTTTGATATTGGCAGTAGCCTTAGCCTCTTTTCTCTTGATGTTAGCTTCATGTCTGAGATTAATATCGCATGGATTCAAGTCAGCTAGGCATTGAGCTTCAATAACAAGGTTCTTAAGAATTGCATAATTCTCATGGACATCCCCAAAAACTTCCTTATTCCAAATGCGAAGTTTATTTTTTAAGAAGTCCAACTTTCTATACAGTCTGAACATAGCAAACCTGGACACCTCAACCTTCCAACTATCCTCCAAAATGCTGGTAAAATCTTTGTGTTTCACCCACCCATTAAAAAATTTGAACGGAGTCTTCTTTCTACTCTGCTTTCCCAAGAAAAGATGTATTCTCCTGTGGTCACTAACAATATTCGAAACACATTCACCATGGAACTCTTCAAACTTCGACTAGAAATCAACATTAAAAAGAATTTAGTCTATATTAGAAGCAACGAACATCTCACCTTCTTGCTTGTTGTCCCAAGTAAAACACAGACCATTCAGATCCAATTCAAACAGACCATGATCTAAAAAAAAATTATTAAAGTCAACCATCAACTTCACCGAGGGGGATCAATGTCGAACTTCTCCTCCACTTTACTTACCGCGTAGAAATCACCCATAATAAGCTAGGGACCATCAACATTACTCACAAAGCATTCAAGATTAGTCCACAAACCTTCTCTATCATAATCCCCAATGTGACCATAAACAACAGACAAATAGAAACTCTTATCATCTTTAACCACCTTGACATTCATAGCTTGATCACATTCGTCAAGAAAACTTAACTGACAAGATTCCTCCTTCCAAAGAACAAAGACCCTGCCAAGAGGGTGTGAAGCCGAATTCAAAACCCACATATAACCTTCAAAATGCTTTCTCATGAATTTTTCCGCCTTCTTCTCTCTTATCTTAGTTTCATTGAGGATAACTACATCGCAGTTAGCCCTCCTTATTTCCTCTTGAAAGCCAAGGATCTTATTATTGATACCTCTGACATTCCAAGAGGTGATAGTGGTTGTAAGATTCATCTTTCACTTGGGGATGTTGAACTGACAGCCTCAGTGTTTTCATAAATGAGTTCAATCTCCCTCTGACATGGTGAAAACCCAGAGTAATCCAGACTATGTTTAGTTCCCAGATTCAACTTAGATTGGCATTTTAGATGGTCCTTCCTTGATTTCTCCCCTGAGATTAGCTTCACTGAATTTGAAGAAGCCAGCGAGCTTTGTACACTATCAGGGGATCCCTTAGGAATGGCTGTTACAACATGGGGAGTAGCAGGGACATCCCCTCCCACTTTACTTAAACTTTCTCCCTCAGCCGTCTTCAACATATCACTAACTTGGGCTGCTTGATAAAACTCCTCATTTACTTCTCTTGATAATCTTTCATCTTCAATCTCCAATTCCTCTAGACCAATACCGGCATATGACCCCGCCACCTCTCCAGTGTCTGCAACTTCCTCCAGAAAGAAAATACCATCATCATCCTCCCTTATAACCACTGGCATTTTCTTAGTCAGGTTGTCCGCAACTGGCTTTTTGACTTCCCAGACCTAATTCTTCCTGACGTTTCTTCTCGTACTTTGTTTACCTTCAACCTTGTTCAAATTACAGTCATCGTGCCCCAAGAAGCCACAACGCCTACACTTATATGGAACCCAGTCATAATCTAACAGAATAGCCTTATCTTATCCATCATCACTGCTAAGAACCAACCTTCTCAGATACGAAGCATTATGTTTCATTAGAACTTGAATCCTTGCTAGATCCAGTCTCCTCCAGTTCAACATCGCCTCATCCATCTTCAAAGGAACACCCATATATGACCCTATTCTCTCGAATACTCTAATATCCCATAGCTCGATAGGAAGGTTCCTTATATTCACCCAAATTGGAATGCTTGAGAACACCACCTTCTCCTGCTTGTCACCCAGCTTCCAGTTCCTCAGAATGACCGGTCTACCCAAAACATACCAATCGCCTTTAAGAACGGAATCCAAGTCCCCTTGCTCCGCGAACCTTATGACGAAGAAGCCTTCACCTCTATTAAATATTTCAAAGGGCCCTTTAGTCCTCCAAACATATTCAAAGTGATTAGCCAATGTGGGTAAGTGCGGTTGGAAATCAACGACATAGACAATGAGACACTTCTTCCATCTATTAGAATTCTCCTCCGCCTCTTTCCTCGAATATATAATCTTCCCGTCCACTACTTTGACTTCAACTTTCCACAGATAAGATGCTCCTCCCGCGGAAATGGGCTTGAAGCTCTCCCATCTTTTTGGACCTTTCGATTCGTAAGGATCTGACACCACCACCAATGCATGCTTGACTACATCTACGATTTCAGGTCCTCGCCTACTCAGATCACATATCAGTGGTTGGTTTATGCCTATCGTCGTCTCCGTCGCCTTCTCACTCGTGATAGTTGGCTAGTTTAAGCCTACCGTTAGTTGCATGGGCTTTGTTTTGTTTGTGGCTTTACTATTTTACTTCTATCATTTGTTTTTACATGCACGGAGTAATGGTATGATGAGTAGTATCTATGTTGATGCTGAATGCATGATGTGCATTTTGGCAACAACCTTTAAAGTTCTCTGACCGTTCTACTTCCCTGCTGGCATGTTGTTGCCATACATTATTATGTTTTACATTTTTCAAAATTTCTTGTGTTTCATGTTTTGCTTTCATTTCTTAGTCGTTCTGACACAAATTCCATTTATTTTGAAATCTATCAGGATGCAAGTGTGGAGGTCATAGAAAATAATCACTAAACATTATTATTTATATTATTAGTAAATTAATTCTTTACTGTTTTATTTGATTGTGTTGTCGGTAGTTGTCACTTGGTAATAGTTTTGTTGAAGGTTTGTCCAAACTATTTCTTGTGTTTCTATTGGACACGAATGTATTGCGTAACCCAAGATGCTTAGTAGGAACTGATGACTATAATAAAACAAAAAGTACGCATGCTCAGTATCTTGGTTTTGAATGATTTATTTACTGTTTGTTTTTCTAGATGTTGAGTTTTCATGTTATTTGTTTTAATGATGTGATCCATGATGGTTCCACTTGGGAGTATTTGTATGCGCTTACATTGATGTTCAATGCTCCATGCAAGTAACAACATCATGTTGTCTTCTTTTTAAAATATAGCATTCATCATAAAATTTTACTGATTTAGCCATCGTAAGCCTTAATTATATCATTTTTTGGTTTTTGGCCAGTGGCGGAGCCATGATGTAGCTTGGGTGAGAACATGCCCTACACAAGTTTTACAATCTCTATACTAATAACCATAAGAACACCAGAGCTTTGCTGAAAAACTACAACAGTTCCCTACCTAAAATGTACCACTAAAGTTTTTTATTAATTGTGGCCCCCTTGAGTTTGAGCTACTTATAGATTTCTGATATTTTGAGTTTCAGCATATGGTTGTTTGCATGTGTTTTGTGTTTTCTAATAATTATGAGATACCTCTACCTCCAATAATTTTAAGGTTATTTATACTTCTTCTATCCTCTTATTTGTTAACAAGTTCTCACAATTATTTGAATAAGAAATTCATATTTATTTTATATAGTTTTCAAAGCAACCGAACAACATAGATTGTAGGTATTATGTGCTGAAGTACATGAGAGACATCATTGATGCGAGAATTAGAAATATTCCTGAATGTGTAAGCTACTTATCATTATATTCTTTTAGTTTGTTCAAATTTCTAAATAAATTGAAAAAATAACAATATGTTGATATATTTGTCATATGATTATAGTATTATTCGAAGTATATTGGTCATTGCTTCAATGAAGAACAAATCGACGAGGTCTGAAATGAGTGGGTGACATGTGTTCTTGAGCACATATGAGATTATCTGACATGAGGGGGAGACATCTGTTCTTTAGCATAAACCAATGTGTGAAATTTTTTTAGTTAGTTTTCAGTTCGATTCTAGAGTGGGTACTCAGTACTTTGTATTGTTGAATCTTTGTATAGATGATTGAATATTTATTCAATTTAGTACAAGTTTTTTTTCAAGGTTTGATGGAAAGCTTGTTCAATTATGTGCTTGTTTGTGAAATGAAAAAAGTACAATTTCATATTTATTAAAATTTATTAATAATATGGTTAATTTGATTAATAAAATTGGCTCTATATATGACCCGTCAACCTCTAATCAAAGACATTAGTTAATGATATGTTGTAAAATGTATGATACTATAACAAACAACACATGTTGTGTTATCCACACATATTACAACATGTGTGTCGGGAAAAAGGACACCGATTACAATAAAAAGGACACCGATTACAATAGGTGTTTCTAGTGAACTACAACATGCACAACATGTTGTATAAAATGTGTATATTACAAAAGAACATCCCTATTACAATGGTTAAATGTATCGAAAGACAACATGCTTCAATTTTTGTATAAATATGTATATTACAATAGGTGCACTATATGTTGTAATAAACATCCCTATTACAACAAGTGTGTTTAGTGAAAGACAACATGCTTCAATTGTTGTATAATATATATTACAATGGGCTCACACATGTTGTAAAAACACCCCTATTACAATGGGTGTGTTTAGTTAAAGACAACGTCGTTCAACTATTATATAATATATATTACAACGGGTTCACCACATGTTGTATAAAATACCCATATTACAATAGGCCATTCATTAAAAGACAACATGTTTCAACTGTTGTATAAAATATATGTATTACAACATGTGATCACATTTTTTATAAAACACCCCCCATAAGACCACACGATCTAATACAATGCTTAACACCAGTTATAAAATGGAAAAATGAACTGTTGTAAAAAGCATTTTTTGTAGTAGTGTATCTCACTTCCTATGATTTTGAATCTTATTATATGTGATATGCATTAGCCCCTCTTTATAGGTGGCATCATCCTATATATGTACATCAATCCTCTACAAAGCCATCTTTGTGTCAGGGTGGAACATCCTCAATATATACACATGGAATATATTTTATAACTATTGCTAATATGGTGGTAACTATTAACTGCATGCAAAGTTTCCAACTCTTCCTACAATAAGATATGGCCCCATATATATGGGATTCATGTTACCCTTCTTGTGAAACATGATAAATCCCTTCTATAATGAAAATTAAAAAGGAGTCAGTTTCCTATAAGAAACTCTAGAGGTTTGTGCCTCTTATATACATAATTGTTCTACTTATCATGTAAGGCCTTTGTACATAATTGTTCTACTTATTATGTAAGGCCTTTAGTTATGGTCTGACCAATTCTCTCTTTATTGAATTTTTATTAGTGAAATCCTATTTTTGTGCCATATTTACCATTACTTATCTCACACTTAGATTTAGTTACTTATGTTTATTTTTATTAGTTAAAATTAAAAAGAATAGAATCTTTATATTTTCAAGATATGGTGCAATTTTGAGTTATTGCATGTAATCAAGCATCAATAGTCAATTTATGACTCGTATCCCTATGAGCATGGTTGAAACCAAGACATCGTAAAGGACTCCAATGGATCACAATTTTGCACCAACCAATCTATGTCATCTAGCAACATGAGGAAAAGAGGCACAATTGAGTCATAACCTCCGTTGACCTGTGAAGCCGTTGACTAATGGGAAGAAACAAGCATGTATTATGTTAGGTATAGCCATGCATCAAACAATACTAATGTTATGCATAGAATTTTCATCTGTCGATGTGATTCCATTTACCAATCATCATTGCATCAATGTTGGTCACCATGTTGCCTCTCCCGATACGTACCATTGACCGTTGGTGAGTGTTGAAGACAAGAACATTGACTGCCGGGAACTCATACTCGATGTGTTTCCTAACAAGGCCATTTATTCCTTCTCGCCTCATAAATAGGGCTCTAAAAAGGTCAAAAATAGAATTATTATCATGATATATTAATAAAGAATGTAATTGGAAAGTTTTGTTCAAAAATTTTACCTTATCAGTTCAATATACCAGAGGTAGTTAAAAGAATCAGATTTGACAACTTAGGACAAGTTGCATGTAAACATCATAGATCTTAGAATTTGGTAGTAAAAAGATTATTTTTCCATTCTAGAACAATAATTGATAGTATAGAGGCTGTCAATTCGAATGTCCCAAAAAACATAGCCAAAAGATATCGTAATAGTTTCATTTTTAGTCTGCTTTCCATATAATTAGTTAACATTGTTAATTGTATGTAGGATGACATCACAAAGCTTACTAAATAGAGAATAAACTACACACTTTAGGTAAAGAACACATTTTCAATAAGGAAAGAGTGTAACCCTAGCCAAAAATCTCCACATTTAATGTTCCAAACGTCCTATATATCATTCACTAGCTTCAACTAGACCAAAGATGAAGAAAATAGAGGATTTTAGGTAGAAAAGTGGTATTTTAACAAAATAACATGAAGAACCATGAGCAGGAGGTAGAGTTAAGAGAATATAGTAGAAAAAATTGGAATAAAGGAAGTAACATACGTGGATTCAGTTTATACTAGCGAGCAAGTTAATTTTAGGCTTTTGATAAAAAAATGAAGATATCACCAACATGCAATATTTCTCCACTAAGAAGAAATTTTTTCTACTCTAAGTCATCCTCTTTATCTCCAAAACTCTCTAATAGGGGTCTAGCGTGGCTCATATATATATGCATGAATGTCTAAAATTGGATTTTGTCCCTTATCTAGATCACTTCATCCTTCACATTGGCATCCTACTTCTCTCTTCAACCCAGCATGGACAAAGTTTCTAAAAACACCTTGTTCAAGCAAAACTAGCTCCACATTGCAATCATCACTCAACACGTATAAGACAACTCCCATCCTGCATCCATCTAACACAGTCACAACAACCTAAATAAATCCACACTAACATAGAACTAGCATGCAACGATCACACAGAGTGGCCAAAATAGTCATCCTAACCCACTGTGACCCACTCAAAGGGGTCAAATATGTCCAACCAAAGCACACTTCAATCCCATTGATTGGTTTCTAGTAAATATATCACTAAAATTGAATTACTAGACAAGATATTTTTTTCATAAGTCTAGAAGTTCAAGTATTTCTTGAAACTATACATGAAATACTACACTACATGACTTTTAATATATAAAGATATACTAAATAAGTTTTTAGTAAATCACATAGATACGTAAATACATATAAATCAATTTTATAACAAATAAAGGTTGAAGGTCTAGCAATGACTATCGTTAGTGATAGACAATCTACTACTCATGAAGTGTTATTATCAGAATAAGTTTTTGGTAGAGTAGTAGAGATTTCCCAAGCTTGAATAGAATATGAAACACAATACCTTGAGTATAATAAATAACTTGTTGAAATCCAAACTGCTCTCACAAAAAATGCATACAACATCCTATTCTACCAGATGAGACACTTTGTAGTAAGGATTTGATTCTTGCATCAACCCCCATGCTATTTTGACTCTGAAACTGAATGTACACAATAAGAACCAAGTGTAGATACCTCATTATAAAAAAATGATGATGTCAATGATGGAAGCCCAACATCAAAGCATATTCCTAAGAGACATTGGTATTATCAAAGACCTTCTCATCCCTCTCAACATTCTATATGCTTGTCTTAATATGAGAAGATATATAAATATATGACAAAATTTGTGCCCCAAATTCCAATGTCTCGTTTAAGATTCCATCTATCTTTCTACTATGACATTATTATCTTGAGAGGGAAATAATATTTTTTTATCTCACATGTATCATGAGATATGGCAACATATAATCCAACAGTTTCTGTAATTTCTACAACATATTGTTGATTAGAAAATATACATATTCTTTCAATGAATAATCTAGGAATGCTGGGTTGAGATGATACCTGATACACAAGTTATCTAAGGGGTATAAAAACATTTGTAAGGTTACATTGTTGTGTATAGTTGTGCATTCATCATAAATGAACATGGATACATATAACATACATGTAATCAGGTAAACAATTATTCTAGCCACTATATATATATGTATATATATATAATCATCTAAAGCAATAACATTGCAACTCATACATATATTATCATCTATTACAACATTGTAAACACATCATCTTCTCAAGCATCATTCTCATATACAACAAATTATCTAATAAGATATATCATTATCTATTACAACATCAATTAAGGATAAAAAACCAACACATAAGATGTGACAAAAATCAACCTTCAAATGGGTGTCACAACAACACACTAGAGACACAACTGAGTGTAAATTGGACTCTCACTAACTATACTAACTCATCAAAGTCTACCAGGTCTTTACCACACTGCATGTGTCCACTCTGTACTCCACTTACTTGAAAACGTCTAGGAACCATTTATGAATATTGTTGCCTCACTGAGTTGCTAATCCACATGGAAAAGAGAAGCATAGATAAAGGATGTTTATTTTGCTATTAAATGTATTATAGAGCATCTTTATCATATAAACATGGTATGATATCTTAAATAAAGCATTAGTAAACATCCAAGATATAGACACATATGAATTAATAAAGCTTTCCTTCATTGTCCTTACGTCTTTAAGCATCGTTCTTAATCACATATTTTTCTCATTACACCACAACTCATCATCTTAAGACAACTACATGGTAGTACATAAACATATATTGGAAACATCCTCACAAGTGTCCAATCTCTATGGGAAATATAGTAACGTCCCAACTACCTAATGAGATATCACAAAGTTCCAACATCTTATGGAAATGATCTTGGATCAAAGCACTCGATATTCTCCTCCCACATCTAATAGGATTGGAGTCTCACCCCCATCGCAATGTGACTTCCTTTAATCCTTGTAGGATTGAGGGCTCTCTTCCATGCATTGAGACTTCCTATAACCCATATCTAATCTCATAACATATATCACATAACCATGCATATCATGCATATCTCAGTAACTAACATCATATACATCATTACACATAACTTTGAACTTCTCTAATTTTTTTGATATCAATCACATCATCACATATTTATTACAAATTCTCAAGGCATAGGCCATTAACATGCAAGATGATTATGTGTTCTCTTTACATAGAGAGCATGCATTCTTCATGTTACATTAATCCACCATCATCATTATTTAGGTAATAGTCTTACATTATTTTGATCATCCATAACGAATCATATTCTCATATAAATAGAGTCATTCACTAATATGCATATCCAAGTAGCATACAAGCATAACATAAATATGACAACACAATCACATCTTCATATTAATGCAAACTAGTTCTACTAAAATAGATTTCATCATTTCTATAGTTATTGATCAATATTTACTAACATTTTTAGGACTTTATCAAATATTAATCATCATTTTAGTACATAGCATAAAAAGTACCATAAGAACAAGACCATGAAAGAAATCTAGAATCAACTCATTCACATAGGAATCCTTTCAAATCAGCAAAAACATCATACAACAACCAACCATCAACAAAGTATGTGATTACCAACAAAACAATAACATATAGAAGATGGGTAATGCTATAATTTCTCTTTATCTAAGACTTGAACGGTCATTCAAGCCTAGAAATCCAAAATTTCAATATGTTGCAGCTAATCAAGCTCTAAATAGTATGATAAATGTTACATACATAAATATTACCAAGCAAGATGGGTTGAAATATTGTATTCCAAACAAGAAGAAAGAAAAATAGAGCCATAGTCTCAAGATATCAACTTGAAAGTACCAAAAGTGGTAATATAGACATCAATAACGTATTGTTCCCTCAATCATCCCATTTGTATATAAATATAAAGAGAAGGGGTATATACTCTTCTTGTTTCAGCCAAATGAGGCCAATCAGTAGAAAAACAAGGGTGATAGAGCACCAATCTCTGAGCTTGCTCCCCAAAACAACAAGGACTTGCCTGCTTTGAATCATTCTATCCCGTCATGTGGACAACAATGTGTTGGACATATCATGGTTAAAAAGGCTTTAGTCAAGCATCATCAATCTAAAAAATGCCATTTCCTTCACCATTCTTGACCAAGAGAATAAGAAATGGGTAGAAGGGGGAATATCTTAAGATACTTTGAGATTCAACCAGGTATATATATGAATGGTGATAAGAAGATAAAAAAGAGGGAGAAAACAAACTATAAACAAAGGTTCAAACCTTTCTCAAGGACTATCATTCAAGATGTGGTGTGAATCAACCTTCTATTAAGGCTCTGTTGTTTTCCAGGGATGAAACCACCCTTGGATCACCTTATCACTAGTTTAGCAAGAGGGGAACTTCACAAGGTAAGGAATGAATGATTAACCCATAAGTATTGGTGTACAGGTCTATTTGGAGTCCACACGAACTGACAGGTGAATAGATAAAACATAAGTGGGTTTGACTATAGCAAACTTGATTAGGTTTGTGCCATTAGGAAAAACAAGAACAAAACTCAACAAGATCAAGATAAACAAGGACAAATCTTTGCTCGATCAAGTTCCTCAACCCTACCTGATTTAACCCTCTCCTTTCTCAATTCAGTCATCAACTTGGGTATGTATTCCCAAACTCTATCCATTTAAGACACCTTGAATGGGGTTCCTCCAATGTGATGAACGTGTCACAAACACATTCTCATATAGCCAAACCCACTCAGTCATTTCTCCTAAAGTCATCTACGATCAAGACACCTCGACTGGGTTCCCACATATCAACACCAAATCTATTTGTTACTCTCTTCTTACTTGGATAATCAAGATAAATTGTTTCATAGTCTCAACCCATCTAAGTTAAGACCTGCTCAACCCAAGACTCATTACCCACAGTCAACACTAGTCAAACCATTCTAACCCAATTGTATAGAGCATTCTAATTTCACTATGTTCATACCACCCTGTATGAGGTTATTGTGACATCCAGTCCTAACATCGACACCATTTCATAGAACTCTATCTGAGCTCAAGCCCAAGATCATCAAATTAGAGAATGTTAAACCGACCTGACTAGAGTTCATTAATTGGTCTACATTGCACATAAAACTAAATAGTTCATTGTTTGGTTTGTCAAATCATCTAGATAAACAAAGCTCGAGTGAGCAACCTAGATTGGTTCACTAAAATCAGCCTAAATTCACTGGTTTTGGACCCAGAATACTAAGTTTCATCTCATAGAATACTCAAAACATGATTATCGTGTTATCAACTATGGTTTCAAAATGAAAGCCAAACTCTATCTGAACTTTGTCTATACATCTATATATTTCTACACAAACAAGATCGCATCATATATGATTAAATTGATCATACATACTCATCATACATTTGATTCTTATACAAGTATGACATCAACATGTGTAATGTTAGACCATAACTACTTCCCTAGTTATCTTCTCGGATATGTTTCTACCATCTTATTGGGACAAGCCTCTAGAATTTGACCACAACTCTAATCAATAATGAACTCAATTTAGAGAATGTAGTTTTTACACTTTTCATTGGATAAGAGGGATGTTCCAAAAAATCAAGCCCAAACCACATTACAAAGAAAATCTCTAACTTCCAGGAGATTAACTTCGGGACATCATCCATTCACCATGATTCAAACACCTACAAGCTATAAAGGACTAACAAAGGATATATGACTCACTCTTGCACTAGTTTTTCTTTTCCTTTGCTCAAGAGAAAGAAAATCTTTAAGTTTGATGCAAAACATCACGAGTCAAATCTCACCAAAAATATCTTTAACCTTTTAATTTTCTATTTCTTACTATTTTCTTTTTACATTCATTTTATAAATTGTTTTATTTGTTTTTATTTCTTGATAAAACTTCTAGAAAATAACCTTCGGATGACATATCCACCAAGTTCTATACTTAATTAATATTTAAAAGTATGTAATTTTACAAAAACAATTGAAAATGGTTGATAGATCAACACCTTTAATCACACAACATTTAATTTTTATGGAAAAGAATATGTTATTGTATCATGCTTACATAATTTACCAAAAATAAAACTTTATTTTCTTATAGAATGTGATTTGATAGTTTATTGTTATTTCTTGAAACAATTTACTCTTGGTATCTTTTCCAATTGTTTGAAATAATGAAATATTGATACTTGGAAAGCTAAAATTGATTGATATCATACCAAATTAGGATCTTTTGGAAAATGAATCGACACTCATTGAAAGAACTGAAAAGGAAGTTAAAAGAAAACTCAACGGAAACAAAAGCTAATAAAAATAACGATGACCCATGGTGGAGGTGTTTCTTAAATATAAAGAGATCCATCACGTGATTATTGTAAAAGGGATATTTGTAATTTATTTGGTTACTAATAAAAGAAAATTCCACTTATTGTGTTTGTTTAGTATTCAGATAATGAATGAACTTAATAATGTCCTAAGAATGTGGTATGGGTTGAGGAACTGAACATGAGATCATATACAATATAATAAGAGTTCTCTTTCTTATTATGTCCCTAGTCAGTTACTATTGTGGATAGTACATGACAACAATGGTACATAATACTAGACTGTATGGTAAGAGATAACTATGTCTCTTTAGCAATTATATTGAATATCAATGGTGCATGGGTGCATGTACGAGAACAAGTATTACTGGACAGACCCACCTTGAGATTGACACATAAAAGTCATGTAATTACATATCAGATTCATATTGCAATGTGGTGATTGTGATCCTTAGACCTGAAGTCACTACAATAAGACATGTTACTTTGTGTACTTCGACACTAGCCCCAACTGCTCTAAAATACATGTTTTTAAAAAGGTGGTTATTAGGTACACTATGACACATGGATAATGCTGTGAGTAATGCTGATGTAATTTTCCCTCATTTATAGTGATATTTTTGGCCACTTGATAAGAAAGACTATGAAATTCACGACCATACTCATGTGAGTCAGTATATGATACTCACCTCACTATCTTGAATAGTCTGCTCTAGTTCAAGGAACATAGATTGAATGATTAAGAGGATGGAATTCCATTTGTTGAGTTCAATCTGGATATCTAAAACAAAGCAATTATAAGGTCATAGTAACATTTCTCACTTTACATGTTGTTTTTGTTCTCCAACTCATTCCTATTATTTGGGTGGAAATGATGTGTGTCTAGGAACCAAAATTTGCTTGTGTCATTTTAAACATCACTACCAATGTGATTAGGAACATAACTGGTCACACACATAAGGATGAATAAGGGAATTGAAGTCCACAATTAAGCATATGATTAGAATGGTATGGATCATAAACATGTTGATTTACAAAATGACCGAGCAATTAGAATGTCAGATCGGCTAATCATTTTTATTGGGTCAAGAGATCAATTGATTGTCAATTGATCAATTGGGATTTCTACTAGACACATGTGATCGAATGATCAGGAAACCTGATCGAGCAATCATAATATTACAAGTGAAGTCTAAAATTGGGAAGCAAGTAAGTTCTAGATATCGGCTGTCATAATCAATCAATCAACTAATGTTATCAGGTTGTTAGGGATTGTGATTGAGCGATAATGAAACAAAATTTGTCGATCACAAATATAGTCCGAGTCTTCAACATTATACTATTTTTTGAATTGTGATTAGTAAAGGGACTAGATTTAGGTTTTCCCATGCCCATGACACTCTTATATAAAGAGGAACGTCCCTAAGGGTTTGAGTAGACTTGTCAAATGGGTGGGTGGGTTGGGTCAATGTAGGTTTGGGTCTCACGGGTGTGGGTTTAAAAGACCTAATGTTAAATGGGTGGAATAGTAGCACACCAAAACCAGAGCCAGCGAGTTGTGGGTCATGTGCGGATGCCTATATAATATCTTCACAATGAAAATATATTGTTGGTTTCTTCTCTACAATAAAATGTAGAATGATTCATTAATAATGGTTGGTGTCAACATAGCAAAATGAGGGCAACCTTCCACTACATTTTGTGTCAAACACAATTTAGTATCTATTTTGATGTTTTCAGATAATTTGTGAGAGACAAAAAGAAAACAACCATTTTTGTAATGTAAAATTTAACAAATAAAATGATATAATTGTTACAAATAGTATAATATATCACCATAAAACACTACATTTTATCATCTTATGTTAATAATTGTTCACATATCATGTTCTTATGATTGTCTACAACATAAAGCAAACAAAAAAAGAATATACTTTTTATGATTGAATATAAAACATGCCTTAAAATATATATCCATTAACAAAAACTACAATATATAAGATAACTACTTTGTTTCCATTTGTATAAACAAATTTACAAAGTATATCAATCAAGAAAGTTAGGCTTTAAATCTATATATTGTATACATTACATATCATCAATTTAGTTGCTTGATAAATGTATGGGTGTGACTCGTCTTAAGAGTCATATAGGTATCATATTTATATTTATATATTATTTAGTTAAATCGGATCCTGTGGGTGCCCGTGGGTTACCCGTGAAACCCACGAAATAAATGGGTGGGTATGGATTTGGGTGATTTCTTACGTGTGGCAAATTTCATCACTGAAACCCAACTTAAACAGGTCGACCCAAGGGTGCCCATGTATTTTGACCCAATTTGAAAGGTCTAGGTTTGAGACAACTTAATAGACAAGTTTGATGTCAAACTTCTCTCTCTTGGAGATAAAGTAACGCTAAGGATTGTTTACCAAGATATGTGAAAAAAGGCATTCTAGGAAGCCTAGCATGTTGAAAACTCCTATTCCTAATCAACTTGGTGACCACGATGGTGCACCATGTTCTCCCTTATATGCGTCGACAAATTAGAGGCTGAAGAATACATGTATAGGCTTGGAGGACACGTTCTACAAGACAAGAAGAAGTTGCTTCTTGGTGGACAATCCAGATATATTGGTGTTCTATATGGATTTCTGGGTGGCCATTCTGGATATAGATCTAACGGAACTAGATCTTTATAGATATATGACATGTCTACTTGTTGGATAAGTAGTGTGTGAAAATGTATCACCTATGTCCCCTCTTATGTCTATTGTTCACAAGCACTTTATTGCTATGATGGATCCAACATCTTGGGTAGTATGGGAGGACATTTTTGTTATTCGATTGTGCCCCCCTTGTCTAAAACCTAACAGGACGTCTAGAGTAAATAATGCAAGGTAGTGATTGGCTTTCATTGAAGTGAGTTCCAACACCTAAAAAACCAATATGTACACTTGAAAACTTCTCAAAGTGGGGAAACTCAAGGCATTTTTTTTTTTGGTATTCCCTCACACATCATTAGGTGAGATGAATATAATCATTTTATCCCATAAATATACCAATTTATATTGTGCTAGTAGAGGGTATACACAATGGAATAATAAAGAAAATCTTTACTTGTGTTCTCAGATGTATATATATATATATATATATATATATATTGAAATGTATTGGAAATATTTGGATCTTGTGCAATCATACTTTAAATTTTAATAATTCATAATTTACCATTGGGATCACAAAGAAGAAAATAAATACTCTTGAAGATCTTATTAAAAATGAACAGCCTAAAAGCGCATGAAAAGTGCAAGAGAATTGAGTTGTCCTTATTATTCATAAATTTGTTGAGTAAATCTTTTACAATTCTCTTTCTTGAGAAAAAAAACTTTTATGATCACAAAATCCATAAATTTTCCTATTATTAGTTAAATAATATGCTTGAGGAGAAGGATTCTTAAGGTGCATAATAGTTGACAATATGCATTTTTGTTTGTTATCCTATTTGTAAATAGATTCATTTTTCCTTAGAAAGAAGATATATATTAATATTTATCTAAAAATTATAAAATGTCTACGGTCTTTCAAGAAATACAAAAAAGAGTTGATAATATTTTGGATTTGATAATTGTTAACGAATTGCTCAATTATTTCCCACAGACAATTCTAAAGCACATGTGACACGTGAACAACATGTGTCCTCAATGAATATGGTCCCTCTAATATTGGAGAAATATAAAATACATCACAAAGATATCTAACCAGAACAATTTTCTATAGTTGGATAGACTCTAAAGCATAATCGACCACTTTAAACTTGAGTCTTGAAACTCTATGTTAGAATCTCCTAGTTTAAATCATTTTTTTCGATACAAAGAGAATTTGTATAGAGCCTTCCACAACTCGATCAGATGAATTTCACCTATTTAAATCTAAAATCAATAGATTGGCATTTTATCCAACTGGATACAAAGACACTAAATAGAAAAAACAATCCTTCTTATATGCAATCTCACCTCGACTAGATTTATGTCAATGTTGAGAAAATGACACTTATAACCATCACCCAATAACTTCAACCATTAATAATGCATCCTCATCAATGTTCTTGTGGTTTGGAATACCTTCCATTCCTCTTCCATTTCCATTTCCATTTTCCCTCTATGGTACTCGACCATCATCTCCCCACAATAGTGCCACATTGTGGCATACACCTTCTAAATAGTCAATGATAGATTGCCTCACTTCCCTCAATTCCACATCACTAGAGATCAATGACTAGAGTAGGGGACAAGTTTAAGTGGCATGGAGACCCAAATAACATATTTATCAACTTCCTTCATGAAATATGAGTTCCTTTACAATGAAATCTTTTCAAAATCCTCTAGTATCCACTCTCAATGCCAACAATAGATAAACAAAATTCATATATCTTTGTAAACATAACTTATATATAAACATATTATGTCATCTCTAGACAAGCACTATGTCGCTTGATCATTCCGATTGTTCTCTAAAATAATTGTATTATGTAATATAAGTTGCTTTAACATATCACTTGTCTTTCTTGATCTAATATCTCCTTGGAGTGATCACAACAATGGTGGTTTGTCATTGAATGTTGGTAGAGAGGTGATCCATGCATACCTCAAATGAGGAGGTCATGTTGAGTCACTTTATAGTCATAATATAGCTTGTAGGCATTGATAAGTAGCTCTAAGAGATGGAATATGCGATAACTACCCGACTTGAAGAGAAGGTTGGGGTATGGTGATAACTAGTATAAATATAGGTTGGTGCGTCAGTTTTTTAAGGCCTATAGCATCATCTAGAAACTAACAAAGAAGTGAGAGATGCTATAGTAAGAAGTCTATGGCATCCATTTTAGTTGTTCAATGAAACTAAAGTGATAAATACAATTTCACATGTAAAGGCAAATAAATTGAGGCTAAGACTTTCGATTGTGTTTATTTTTCTAACAAATTGATGCAATAGACTACATATAGTTGGTAATTATTCATTTATTATGCAATCTACATACTTATTAACAATATCCAAACTAATTCCATAGGATATTGATAGGGGATGCTTTTCATTTATGATGCGGTATATTGTAACATCCCTGACCTGGGTTATGCTTGAATCCTAGATGTTTTGTTTAAGAAAGATAATCATATGCTTTCTCTTATCTTTTGAAAAGTAATTAAGGCACAAGAGGAACTTATGTTTCAATTTTAGTCATTTTTGAATAATGCTAAAATAATGTTTTGCTTATTTTGGACTAAAATGCAAATTACCCAAGTTGAGGGGTTAACTTGCAAATTGTACATGATAAAATGTTAATCAGGTGTTGAAGCATCATAAGAATGAAAATGATGCAGATGTATGGCTTGTAGAAGCCTGAGTACCAAGAAAGAGCCTATTAAGTAATGTTTGTGCATTAAAACCTAGTTTTGGTGTAATGTGCAATTTCCCCAAAACCTAGGGTTCAATATGCAAAATGTCACTCCTAGAGAGTCCCTAATGTTTCTTGGTATCATGTAGAAAAAAATAAAATTTGAAGGGCTTCTCATTTAAATCACTTTGGAGGAGAGAGAATCTTGATATTAAAATAATCAATATTTAAGCATAATTGGAAACATAATTCAATTTAATGCAAAAATAAATATATTTATGGGAGTGCCCTTCAACCAAATATGTGAAGGTTGAATTTGGATAATAATGGACGTCCTTGTGCCTTGCTATGGCACCGAAAATATCCTAAGTGAGTGGAGAGCCCACTCACATTAGTTAACTAAAAAGTAATATCCACTAAAAATGGGATATTAGTATCATATGAATTAAGGTGCTTAATTGCTTTTCCTTTAATTAATGGATAATGAATCATAATTAGAAGGTGGGGAAGATGTCTTTGCATGAAAGTATGTGAGGGGGATATGTGGCACCAATTTTGGGAGTTAAAGGATTTTTATCTCACTTCCTCTCTCATTGAAATTCCCTTATAAACACTTCATTTTCCACCCACTGGAAGACTCTTTTTCATATTTTCTTTCTCTCCTTGCTTTGGTTGAACATAAGGGAGCTTAGGAGAAACATGAGTACGTGCCCCAACCTGTAGGTAAGCTCCATAGTCATCTTCAACCTTGATTTCATGGTGGAAATCGAAATTCAATGCTGAATTTCTTCTTTTCTTCAATCAATCTTCAACCTTAGCCATGCATTTCACTCAAAGACTTGAGGATGAGCCTTTTGAAGTTGAGGAATCTTCATTCACCATTTAGGACGTGAATGTTGAAGCTTGGATTCAACTTTGAAGGTGGGTTATATAATTTGAACCCTTAAACATGGTTATTGATTTCATTCCTTTATCATATGTTGATTCTTTCTTCATTCTCAAAATTCCATTTGATTAATTATCAAAATCACCATAAGAATAACAACTGATTTCGAGGGTTTGAAGCTTGAATATGATGATGTTATCTTAAGCACACACCTCAACATAGACCATGTGCAAACAATTTTGCTTTTTGGTGATCAAACAGTCTCAAAACCGTTTGACACCAAACGGTCTCAAGACCGTTTAAGGGCAAACAATCTCATTTGAGGTCATAAGGGGATCAAGACCATTTGTGGTCAAGTGGTTCTATGATTGGATGAAGATCCAATGGTTATAAATAATTAAGATAAAAAGGATTCAACAATCGATGGTCCCTTAATTTTAAACCCTAATACAATTGGGTTCAAAACTCTAATTGAAGTTGAAATAGTTTCAAACCATTTGAATAGGTTGACTGAATGAATAGGTTGACCGAATGAATAGGATGACATAATTAAAGTCTTGAATGAATGAAAGTGTTGACCGAATGAAGGTGTTGACCGTTTGGGATCAAACGATCTCAAACCGTTTGAGGTTCAATCGATCTCAATTTGGATTTTCCATTCAGTTTCAAAGCAATTGATGAGAATTTGATTTCAAGACCGAATAAATGAAATCAGTCTCAAGATCAAATGGTTGATTCAATTTCAAGACCGAATGAATGAAATCGGTCTCAAGATCGAATGGTTGATTTTGTTTCAAGACTGAATGAATGAAATCAGTCTCAAGATCGAATGGTTGATTCAGTTTCAAGACCGAATGAATGAAATTAGTCTCAAGATCGAATGGTTGATTCGATTTCAAGATCGAATGAATGAAATCAGTCTTAAGATCGAATGGTTGATTCAGTTTCAAGACCGAATGAGTTGATTTGAGTTACACTTGCACCAAGACTGTTTGAAGGTCAAGGTACCTCAAGACCGTATGGAGGTCAAGCACCTCATGACCGTATGGATATCAAGTACCTCAAGATCGTTGAAAGGTTAAAAAGTAACAAAACCATTTGGAAATCTAATAAGTTCAAAGTTATGAAGGACCAATTAATCCCTTGATTGTTAAATAGTATATATCCAAGTTAAATCCAGTGGTTGTACCTCTAAAGTATTTAGATGATTAGTACATTTTGAGTGATTAACCTTTGATGCTTATCGAGGCAATGGCCTAATACACTATGTCGACTCTTAATTCACGTTGATTCAATCTAAACAAGATTAAAGTAATTGACCTCCTAGAGAGGATGAGAGAGAGAGGAACATATACATGAGTGATAATCATGTAGTGAGTAAACCTCAACACTCTCAACAAGAATACAAGATGTAATTAGGGTATGATCCTTGTTAGAGAGATCATGAAACTCTAATTGAGAAGGGTGATGAACCCTAACCCTAATTTAGGGCAATGTTAGGTATAACCCTGATACATGGTAATGTGATGTGTAACCCTAATTTAGGACAATAATATGAGAAACCCTAATTTAAGAGAATGCTTCATGAAAACCCAAATGTTGGGAAAAGCTACATGAAACCCTAATTTTAGGGGAAATGTTATATGAAACATTAATTCAAGGTAATGATGTGATGAGAATCCCTAATATAGGGTAATGTTATGTGAAACCCTAATTAAGGGTGATGTTATGTGAAACCCTAATTAAGGGTGATGTCATGTGAAACCCTAACCTAGGGTGATGTCATGTGAAACCCTAACCTAGGGTGATGTTATGTGAAACCCTATCCTAAGGTGAAGGTATGTGGAACCTTAATGTAGTAATGTGATGTTAGACCCTAATCCAGGGTGATGTTATGTAATGCTATATGTAAACCCTAATGGATAAAGATGGGAAATCCTATCCCTAATAATGGAATAGTAATTAATATCATGATAAGTGAAACACCTAAGGTAGTTGTTAATGGGTGACCTTATATTAATAATGCCTTAACTTGAGATGAGTCCATATCATTGATAGTGGTTGCATATTTTAAAGAAGTGACTTGTGATCAATACATTACATGATAAATGTGATGAACTGGTGCATGAAGTATTAGGATGGGAGATACCCTAATACATGTTAAGTTGATGAACTTAAGATAAAGGTGGTGAGGGAAGTAATACATCAAGACATGATAGATATCACATCCAACACCTCAAGTTTGATACACCTTGATGTATTCTAAATCCAATATACTTAGATGAGTAACACATGAAGTGTGTCATGTCAATTGTGACATTGAGATATAATGCAATTTGATAAGTGTAGGTCAACATACCTTAATAAAAGGTTAAGCCAAGTTAATAAAGTATGATGTAACCATATTCTGGTAAAGTTGAGAGAGGAACTCATATCTTGTGTTGATATTTCATTTAATGATAAGTGATGAGAATAAATAAGAATGATTGAATACTTATGTTATTAACGATGGCTCCTAGATGTGTGGAGCAATGAATTAGGGCTTGATCATTAATAATATGATCTTGAGAACCTAAATGGATAATAATGGAAAACCCTAATCCTAATGAAGGGTGATAATATGTAAGAGAAATCCTAACCCTAAATAAGGGAATAGTGATGCTACTCTTAAATTGCATAGTGTTGATATATAATTGATATAATTGTTATCATGAAATGATCATGCAGGTAATCATGAGATGATGATCATAGCCAGGTATGAGCTATAATGTGTTAATTATTTAAATGCATTAAGGGCTTTGTGAGCCATTATATGATTTGTTGCCTAGTAAGAGGTAACAAGCGACTAAATGGGCTTTGAGAGCCATGTGAGATGCTTGTGTAGCAAGTATCATGTTTACCTTGGTCAGATGACCTAAAGGTATTAGTTACCTAATAAGTGGTAACAAGTGTTCTTGATAAATTGAGGTTTGAATACCCATATTCCATAATCATGATGATGAGATGTTAAGGGATGAGAATGCCCATGATGTGACAAGGGATTAAGATCCCAATGTTTTATAAAGTTTTGAAAAGTACTTGACAGATGAATTATACTTTTCTTTGTAGCATTTGTCATAATAATGTTTGATAACTTGACTGATGCTAACAGAATACATTAATGCACTTAATTAATCAAGTAAAATCTCATCATGTAGTGCCCTGGCCATAGATCCATCAATGTCAGAATTTGTTGAATGGTGAAACGGGTTGCTCCGCGGCATAACCCGGAAGCCGCATATTTTTGAATATGTGAGGGTAATGGGTGAATATATTTTTACACCTCATACAAATGACTACGGGCCATATCCTATGCACAGGAATGGTTACAGACCATATCCCAATAAGAGTATGGCTACGTGCCATAACTCCACAATACCAGGCATTGGCTATGGGCCATATCCTGAAAAGAGTATGGCTATGGGCGATAACTCCACAATACCAGGCATTGGCTACAGGCCATATCCTCAAAAGAGTATATGCTATGGGCTGTAACACTATAGGGAAGTTACCAATATACCTTGGAAAGCTATTTAGTAGTGACACTAGATGTCCTGCATATAGTCGCGTACTGACCGAGACAGATGAGGTCATGGAAATCTAACTCTTCCATTGACCTTGTATAGCACGGATTTCGACTTCGCAATGGTCGGTTGGAGTATGAGCGGTATACCACATCTCCTCAGGGCATAAGTGTGATTGTAAAATGTAATCAGCCGTATAGCATGTTTGCTTAAGGATTGAATATGAAAATCATTGGCTGATGTTATATTTCTTTAATGCATCTTTAGTTGATAGATGATATATTTATGTTTCCTTACATTCCTTGCAAAATAGATAGATGATGTACAAGTCTACCATGGGTAGATGCAATGTTCTCCTTGAGAAAGGAGATTATCTTATTCTGTTCATATAATGATTAATACTGTTGTTAATATAAAAGAACTCATGCTCAGTTTATTACTTTTTATCAAGAATAATAATGTTTTTGGAGGAGAGTTATATCTCTCGCTGGGACAATTTTCAATTGTCTCACCCCCTTGGGATCCAACTTTTTAGGTAGACGCAGAAGAAGAGGCAGAAACCCTATAGCAGGGGGAGAGCAGCAGCAGCAACAGGGACAAGTGTAAAACTCCAGATGGAGACTCTGGATGTCATATTTTGTATAGAAAGTCCTATGTGTCGTCTTTGTACTCTCAGGTCCTCAGAGTTAGTAGTTAGTACTTTGAATGAATCAATCTAGGATTTTGGCTTGATGCCTCGAGGTTCTTATTCTTCTTGTTTATAGTTTTAACAGAGCAGTTGATGCTTGTAATCCTCGAGAAGGAATGGTACAAGATATGTACTTATGAACCAGGATGTAAATGAAATACAGTGGTTCTTGATAAAAGAGTTTTCCCGTGTTTGGATCTCTTTGTAAATGGTTTTAATTTCTAGTGATTTTTCAGTAATCCACTGTTAATGATCACTTCCGCTTAGTTAATAATGTTTTGTTCGAACAGTGCACCACAATTTAGTGGTATCAGAGCTCTAGGTTTGCTGAGTCTACAGATACATAGGATTAAGGTTGTTGAGTTTGTTCTAGTGTCTTCCAATTTATCTGATAGTGTCTTCTACTCATATAGAAGAAGAGGAACTTAAATATGTCTGGATCACACGAAGAACATGCTGCTAAGAGCAGTAATGTTGCACCAACAGAAGGTGCAAGGGACCAGGCGAGAGAAGAACGACTGCCTGAGAACCCCCAAGATGATCCAACTATGATAAGGAATCCTTCTTTTAATATCACTATTGGGTAGGTTAGGACTGAAATAATGTGTATAGTGGACCATGTATTAGCAATACAACTTATATTACCAGCCCCCAATGATGAAGTTTTGGACTCCAATAGGATTCTTCCTCATCATCATCATGTTAGAGAAATGAATAATGATGAAAGGAATAGGCTACAACCTGAAACCAGGATTTGCCATAGGTGTAGGCAGCCTGGACATATTAGGAAAGACTATCTCGAAAAGGATAATGAGAAAAGAATTAAGAAAAGGCCTATCCAAACTCGAGATCAGAGGCCTAGTAGTTCCAAAAAGGGAAAGTTTTTGGTACCATCCGTACAACCAAGGTCTAGTACACTAGGGAAAGGGATACCCGAAAAGGGAAAATGACCTTTTAGGCCATATCAAGAGATTAGAACCTGTCACCAGTGTAGACAGGTAGGACATCTAGAAAAGGATTGTCCAGTTGGAAACACAGTGGTAACCCCATCACCGAGGCAGAGGCATCAAGGTCATCAAAGGAAACAATTTTCTAGTAGCACTCGAGGAAGTGGACAGACGTTAGAGGCGGGATTAACTGCATTAGATAACAAAGCACAAAGTCAACATCAGGCAACGGTAAGATTCTTTGAAAATAATTAGCCTGAGGTAGTAAAAAAACTACGATATGAGATAGGTCAGATGAAATAGTTTTATTCTGATATATATATTATTTCATGATTTCATGTGTTAAATATAAGAAAGCAGTTATTTTTTAGCTTTCTTTGACTAGTAATATGCGGACACAAGGAAGATGAGGACTCATATTTTACTCAATATTCCTTTAAATTATTTATAATTTCTTTTATCTGGGTGATAAAGGATGAGATATAGAAGTAATGCCTGAAGAAAATCTAGGGATGTTAAATCCTGTGTTTATAATGATATGAAAAGTGAGGAACATTATAGTAAATAAATTGCATACTACATAATCTCAGTACTTGTATACCCTGGCCAGGTATATAATTATTGGAGATAGGGCAAGTATGGAACTCTTAGATTGCTATCTTTCTGATTACTCTAATCAAGTAGTCATTCTAAAACAATCTAGTGAGAATAAAGAAACTAGAAATATGGCATGGATATTTTATCACATCCTAAGTACAATAAAGAGGAATCTGAGATGATCTCAGGTCAATCTGTGTGTCTGAGGAAGTAAAAGTATAATCCTAATGATAAAGAAAATGAGACAAGGGAGACGACCCCTATCTGATAAAGCTTGTGTGAATAGTAAAGATCTTTTCCCCTGATGTGGAAATGGGAAACTTGATAAAATCACAAAATGTTCATAATCATGATATATAATAATAAAGGAATGAGTAATGACTTTTAATCATCCTTAAAATTTCTATGCTTATGGCAAGGAACCTAGGATGAAAAAAGAGTAAATGACTCATGAACAGTTGAAGGTTCATGCTATAATGAGAGGAGATGATAATCCTTTCTCTTTGAAAAACAACCCTGGGTGATGATAGGGTAATAAGAGAAATTTGTTTCTTGTGTTCTCTTGTTTTTAGAACATGGCAATCAAGTGAGTACTATGACACTTGATGTGCATGGATTAGAAATAATCCAATGATGGATACCTAGAAAAGTATCTGTTCATCTTAGACTTTGGTTCCAAGATAAAGATATGTGTAATAAATAATGTTCCAAGGATGAAAGAAAGATCTTCTTATATGTGTGACTTTGGTAACAACAACAGAGAAATGGAAATGATGAGGATGTGATGTGTTTTTGACACATGTGATGGATACCAAAGTGAGGAATTCTGGTATCTAAAAAATATCAGGTGGTATGGGAAAGTAAAAGTATAACTTCTAATTAGACCATATATGTTGGTTACCTGGAATGACCAACTATGAAATCAGTCTAAATTACATAAAATAGTATGGACATCACATGTTAGGGGTTTATGCTCTGCATTAACATAACATCAATAAGGATGTATTAATTGAAAGAATAATTGAAAAATCATTGTGGGAAAAGCTTAACAAGTTATAAGTTGAGAAAGGTGATAAATCAGTGAGGTTTGAAACTTGAATAGAATGAGGCATGTATAATGTATATTTGATAAATAAAAATGTTATCTGACACAGAGTTGACTCTACAGTCAATAATAAAAAGAAACAGTAGAGTATGTGTCATGTATGCCAAGTTCTATGATAATCTTGTGTGGAAGAACTTTGTATTGATCAAATTTCGACGGCATCTCCATGATGTTAAGATGTTATGTGGAGATCTGATGATATAATGAATGAATAATATTTGTCTCCCTTTTACCTGGGATTTCGGGGACGAAATCCTTGTTAGGGGTTTATAATTTGTAACATCCCTGACCTGGGTTATGCTTGAATCCTAGATGTTTTGTTTAAAAAATATAATCATATGTTTGCTCTTATCTTTTGAAAAGTAATTAAGGCTCAAGAGGAACTTATGTTTCAATTTTAGGCCTTTTTGAATAATGTTGAAAAATTATTTTGCTTGTTTTGGAATAAAGTGCAAATTACCCAAGTTGAGGGGTTAACTTGCAAATTGTGCATGATAAAATGTTCTTCAAGTGTTGAAGCATCATAAGAATGAAAATGATTTAGAGGTATGGCTTGTGGAATCCTGAGTACCAAGAAAGAGCCTATTAAGCAATGTTTGTGCATTAAAACCTAGTTTTGGTGTAATGTGCAATTTACCCAAAATCTACGGTTCAATATGCATAATGTCACTCCTAGAGAGTCCCTAATGTTTCTTGGCATCATGTGAAGAAAATAAAATGAGAAGGGCGTCTCATTTGAATCACATTGGAGGAGAGAGAATCTTGATATTAAAATAATCAATATTTAAGCATAATTAGAAACATAATTCAATTTAATGCAAAAATAAATATATTAATGGGAGTGCCCTTCAACCAAATATGTGAAGGTTGAATTTGGATAAGAATGGACGTCCTTGTGCCTTGCTATGGCACCGAAAATATCATAAGTGAGTTGAGAGCCCACTCACATTAGTTAACTAAAAAGTAATATCCACTAAAAATGGGATATTATTATTATATGAATTAAGGTGCTGAATTGATTTTCCTTTAATTCATGGATAATGAAGAGGAATTTGAAGGTGCGGAAGATGGCTTTGCATGCAAGGATGTGAGGGGGAGATGTGGCACCAATTTTTGGAGTTAAAGGATTTTTATATCACTTTCTCTCTCATTGAAATTCCCTTATAAACACTTCATTTTCCACCCACTTGAAGACTCTTTTTCGGATTTTCTTTCTCTCCTTGCTTTGGTTGAACACAAGGGAGCTTAGGAGCAATAGGAGGACGTGCCTTAAGCTGTAGGTAAGCTCCATAGTCATATTCAACCTTGATTTCATGTTGGAAATCGAAATTCCATGCTGAATTTCTTCTTTTCTTCATTCAATCTTCAACCTTAGCCATCCATTTCACTCAAACAATTGAGCACGAGCCTTGTGAAGTTGAGGAAGCTTCATTAACCATTGAGGACGTGAAGTTTGAAGCTTGGATTCAATTTTGAAGGTGGGTTATATAACTTGAACCCTTAAACATTGTTATTGATTTCATTCCTTTATCATATGTTGATTCTTTCTTCATTCTCAAAATTCCATTTGATTAATTGTTGAAATCCCCATAAGAATCACAACTGATTTTGAGGGTTTGAAGCTTGAAGATGATGATGTTATATTAAGCACACACCTCAACATAGACCATGTGCAAACGGTTTTGCTTTTTGGTGATCAAACAGTCTCAAGACCGTTTGAGGTCATAAGGGGCTGTAGACCATTTCTGGTCAACTGATGCTATGATTGGATGAAGATCCAATGGTTATAAATGATTAAGATAAAAAGGATTCAAAAATCGATGGTCCCTTAATTTTAAACCCTAATCCAATTGGGTTCAAAACTCTAATTGATGTTGAAACAGTTTCAAACCGTTTGAATAGGTTGACCAAATGAATAGGATGACCGAATGAAAGTGTTGACTGAATGAAGGTGTTGACCATTTGGGATCAAACGATCTCAAACCGTTTGAGGTTCAATCAATCTCAATGTTGGATTGTCCATTCGGTTTCAAAGCAATTGATGAGCATTCAGTTTCAAGACTGAATGAATGAAATCAGTCTCAAGATCGAATGGTTGATTCAGTTTCAAGGCCGAATGAATGAAATCAGTCTCAAGATTGATTGGTTGATTCGGTTTCAAGACCAAATGAATGAAATCAATCTCAAGATCAAATGGTTGATTCGGTTTCAAGACCGAATCAATGAAATTAGTCTCAAGATCGAATGGTTGATTCAGTTTCAAGATCGAATGAATGAAATCAGTCTCAAGATCGAATGGTTGATTTAGTTTCAAGACCGAATGAGTTGATTTGAGTTACACTTTAACCAAGACTGTTTGAAGGTCAAGGTACCTCAAGACCGTATGGAGGTCAAGCACCTCAAGACCATATGGAGGTCAAGTACCTCAAGATCGTTTAAAGGTTCAAAGTTATGAAGGACCAATTAATCCATTGATTGTTAAATAGTATATATCCAAGTTAAATCCAGTGGTTGTACCTCTAAAGTATTTATATGATTAGTACCTTTAGAGTGATTAACCTTTTATGCTTATGGAGGCAATGGCCTAATACACTATGTCAACTCTTCATTCAAGTTGATTCAATCTAACCAAGATTAAAGTAATTAACCTCCTAGAGAGGATGAGAGAGAGGAACATATATACATGAGTGATAATCATGTAGTGATTAAACCTCAAGACTCTCAACAAGAATACAAGATGTAATTAGGGAATGATCCTTGTTAGAGAGATCATGAAACTCGAATTGAGAAGGGTGATGTACCCTAACCCTAATTGAGGGAAATGTTAGGTATAACCTTGATACAAGGTAATGTGATGTGTGACTCTAATTTAGGACAATGATATGAGAAACCCTAATTTAAGGGAATGCTTCATGAAAACCCAAATGTTGGGCAAAGCTACATGAAACCCTAATTTTAGGGGAAATGTTATATGAAACCTTAATTCAAGGTAATGATGTGATGAGAATCCCTAATACAAGGTAATGTTATGTGAAACCCTAATTAAGGGTGATGTTATGCGAAACCCTAATTAAGGGTGATGTCATGTGAAACCCTAACCTTGGGTGATGTCATGTGAAACCCTAACCTAGGGTGATGTTATGTGAAACCCTATCCTAGGGTGAAGGTATGTGGAACCTTAATGCAGTAATGTGACGTTAGAACCTAATCCGGGGTGATGTTATGTAATGCTATATGTAAACCCTAATGGATAAAGATGGGAAATCCTATCCCAAATAATGGAATAGCGATTAATATATTGATAAGTGAAACACCTAAGGTGGTTGTTAATGGGTGACCTTATATTAATAATGCCTTCACTTGAGATGAGTCCATATCATTGATAGTGGTTGCATATTTTAAACAAGTGACTTGTGATCAATACATTACATGATAAATGTGATGAACTGGTGCATGAAGTATTAGGATAGGGGAAACCCTAATACAAGATAAGTTGATGAACTTAAGATAAAGGTGATGAGGGAAGTGATACATCAAGACATGATAGATATCACATCCAACACCTCAAGTTTGATAAACATTGATGTATTCTAAATCCAATATACTTGGATGAGTAACACATGAAGTGTGTCATGTCAATTGTGACATTGAGATATAATGCACTTTGATAAGTGTAGGTCAACATACCTTAAGAAAAGGTTAAGCCAAGTTAATAAAGTATGATGTAACCATATTCTGGTAAAGTTGAGAGAGGAACTCATATCTTGTGTTGACATTTCATTTAATGATAAGTGATGAGAATAAGTAAGCATGATTGAATACTTATGTTATTAGTGTTGGCTCCTACCTGTGTAGAGCAATGAATTAGGGCTTGATCATTAATAATATGATCTTGAGAACGTAAATGGTTAATAATGGAAAACCCTAATCCTAATGAAGGGTGATGATATGTAGGAGAAATCCTAACCCTAAATAAGGGAATAGTGATGCTACTCTTACATTGCATAGTGCTGATATATAATTGATATATCTGTTATCATGAAATGATCATGCAGGTAATCATGAGATGATGAGCATAGCCAGGTATGATCTATGATGTGTTAATTATTTAAATGCATTAAGGGCCTTGTGAGCCATTATATGCTTTTTTGCCTAGTAAGAGGTAACAAGAGACTAAATTGTCTTTGAGACCCATGTGAGATGCTTGTGTAGCAAGTATCATGTTTACCTTGGTCAGATGACCTGAAGGTATTAGTTACCTGATAAGTGGTAACAAGTGTTCTTGATAAATTGAGGTTTGAATACCCATATTCCATAATCATGATGATGAGATGTTAAGGGATGAGTATGCCCATGATGTGATAAGGGATTAAGATACCAATGTTTTATAATGTTTTGAAAAGTACTTGATAGATGAATTATACTTTTCTTTGTAGCATTTGTCATAATAATGTTTGAGAACTTGACTGATGCTAAAAGAATATAGTAATGCACTTAATTAATCAAGTAAAAGCTCATCATGTAGTGCCCTGGTCATAGATCCATCAGTGTGAGAATTTGTTGAATGGTGAAATGGGTTGCTCCACGGCATAACCCGGAAGCTGCATATTTTTGAATACGTGGGGGTAATGGCTGAATATATCCTTACACCTCATAGGAATGACTACGGGCCATATCCTATGCACAGGAATGGTTACAGACCATATCCCAATAAGAGTATGGCTACGGGCCATAACTCTACAATACCAGACATTGGCTACGGGCCATATCCTGAAAAGAGTATGGCTACGAGCCATAACTCCACAATACCAGGCATTGGCTAAGGGCCATATCCTGAAAAGAGTATATGCTACATGATATAACTCTATAGCGAAGTTACTAGTATACCCTAGAAAGCTATTTAGCAGTGACACTAGATGTCCTACATATAGTCTCGTACTGACCAAGACAGATGATGTCATGGAAATCCTGCTCTTCCATTGATCTTGTATGGCGCGGATTTTGACTTTGCAATGGTCAGTTGTAGTATGAGAGGTATACCTCATCTCCTCAGGGCATAAGTGTGATTGTAAAATGTAATCAGCCGTATAGCATATTTTCTTAAGGATTGAGTATGAAAATCATTGGCTGATGTTACATTTCATTAATGAATCTTTAGTTGATAGATGATATATTTATGTTTCCTTACATTCCTTGCAAAATAGATAGATGATGTACAAGTCTACCATGGGTAGATGCAATGTTCTCCTTGAGAAAGGAGATTATCTTATTATGTTCATATAATGATTAATACTACTGTTAATATAAAAGAACTCCTGCTCAGTTTATTACTGTTTATCTGCAATAATAATGTTTCTTGCAGAGAGTTATATCTCTCGCTGGGACAATTTTCAATTGTCTCACCCCTGTGGGATCCAACTTTTTAGGTAGACGCAAAAGAAGAGGCAGAAACCCTATAGCAGGGGGAGAGCAGCAGTAACAACAGGGACAAGTGTAAAACTCCATGTGGAGACTCTAGATGTCATATTTTGTATAGAGAGCCATATGTTTCATCTCTGTACTCTCAGGTCCTCAGAGTTAGTAGTTAGTACTTTGAATGAATCAATCTAGGATTTTGGCTTGATGCCTTGAGGTTCTTATGCTGCTTGTGTATTGTTTTAACATAGCAGTGGATGCTTGTAATCCTCAAGAAGGAATGGTATAAGATATGTACTTATGAACCAGGATGTAAATGAAATACACTGGTTCTTGATAAAAGAGTTTTCTTGTGTTTGGATCTCTTTGTAAATGGTTTTAATTTCTAGTGATTTTTCAGTAATCCACTGTTAATGATCACTTCTGCTTAGTTAATAATGTTTTGTTCGAATAGTGTGCCACATATATGATCTTTGTTTCTTCATCAAAAATTGGCACCATATGTTTTTGAAGGTAAACAATTGCTATTAATTGATAAAAGCCATATGCTATCTACAAGGAAGAAGATATTGAACAAACTCAAGAGACATAATTGTTGAAGAAAAAGTTACTTTAAATATATGATTAGATACAAATATGAATCTTCTATATAGATTTCTTCCCAATGTGCTTTAAACAACAATTTTCAAACGAAATCAAAACACAATGTAGAATCTATAATTTTTTTAATCTTCCGTCAATGCCAGAGAAAGTCAGACAAACTTTATAGTGGAGACCGTTTGACCTTTAGGATCTACTTCACAATGTTCAGAATAGGCAAACAAGCACAAAATAAGGAAGGGGGAGAACCCCTTTCATGGTCAAGGTAATGGGGGAATCCGAAATCATGGCCAACCTCCACAAACGACATGACAAACAAACTTTTATGTAGAAGAATAAAAGTAGCTGATAGCTAGAAATGAAAAGGCAAAGAAACTATCTAGAAACTCCTTCCAAAGCACAAAATGAAACATGAAAAAGTAGGACAGGGGCAAAAGAGAATCTTGAAACTCTTTTGAGCATGAGCTCAAGAATAGAGATGGAACGAAGCCACCCTACTTGTTACAAGCCCAATTTTTGGGTTCTTTTGGTGAGAAATGTAATTTCTCCTATTAATGATATTTGAACAAATAATGCTATAATTTGTTTTGAATAAAAGGATTTCATTTACAATAGCCTTATTGGTTGTTTTGTGGGCTTTATTGGCTATTGGACCCAATAACAAGGAAAAGATAAAGGAAACTCCATTATTAAAGAAATGGAGAAAAGAAAGATGTAGAAACCTTTAGAAGTCAAAGGAATATTATCCAAAGGTGGATTTCGTTCCTCTTAGGTTACTTGGGTTCCAAGGAGTCCAAAGTTGCAAAAATAATGCAATAAGAAAAGAAAAGATCAATTAAATATTTCTTTATTAAGAAAGAAATTAGAGATAATGATAAAATGTGGAAAATAAGTGGAAAGAGGTGTGATTGAGTCATCTTTGGTGGATTTTCATATCCATAAGGTTTCTAATATTACAAGGAATTCCAAAAAGGAAAATAAAAAGAGAGATAAAGAGAAATCCTTGAAAAGAGATATTTTAATAAAAAATAAATAAGATAATGAGAAATAATGGATATAGATGCATCTAGAAGGATAATGAGTATCCACTAAAAAGGATTTTGAAATATTAGAGTTTCTTGGGGTCCAAGGAGCCCCAATGGAGAAAAAGAAAGAGAAAATACAAATAATACAAAATAAGAGGATAATGTGATGCTTAATTAATGAATTTTGTTGCATTGTTAAAATGGAGGTATTTTCTACTAAAAGAAACTATAAATTTGTGTCGATGGTTTAAAAGTCAATAAGAAAGAGAATTTTCGAATTCCTAAATATCCAATGAACATGGTTTATTAAGAAGATATTTAGGAGAGAGAAGCTTGCTTCCTAATGAAGGAACTTGGGTTCCTATTGGGAAAAGGACTTTTTAACTCGTGGATGGTCATCTTAGGGCGTGGATACCCTCCCCTATATAAGGGGTAGAACCTTTGGCCTGAGTTTAAGAGAATCCCAAGCATCCTTCTCTCTTCTCCTTGTTCTTTTTGTACAAACCCTAACCATGAGAGGGTAGAGAGACCCTAGATCAAACAAGGGAACATGGAGTGGTCTTGATGGAAACACGATGCTCCCACACCGCCGAAATGAAGCTCGACGGTCATTCCTTTGCCTTAGCCCAGATGCAACAATAGCAAGATGGATGTGAGTCGACCCCAAGTGCAGACTAAGCAAGCATGACCCCAGAACTCTAGTCGCGAGCTGAGGGTGTCCATGGGGGCGTGGAGGCTCGTCAGAGGTGAGGGGGATGTCCCTGGTGGCCATCGAGATTTAATTTAATGCAAAAATAAATATATCAATGGGAGTGCCCTTCAACCAAATATGAGATGGTTGAATTTGCATATGTGTGAACGTCATTGTTCCTTGCAAAGGCCATGAAAATATCCTAAGTGAGTGGAGAGTCCACTCACATTAGTTAACTAAAAAGTAATATCCATGGGGAGGAGAGGCACGGCCGCACCAGAACCCTGCAACAACAGAAGCGGTGGGTTCCACAAGGAAGAAGTCGACCAGGCCACGTTGGATGAAATTGCCCCTCTAGGTATTAAAGAATTGACGAGACGCACGGGGGTATAACAGTCAATCCGTTATGTTTCCAAATCGGCCGAGTTGCATGGGTATGCTGACGTGTCAGCATGCCATTGGTCCAAGTAAGTAATCCTTGCAAATTTTGTATCTTTTTATTGGTAGCTCGGATGAATGCATATAACATATGAATTTTGATCAGAAAAATGTGAGGAATCCATTAAAGATGGATTTAGAAGCTAATTCCTCTTGGAATTCGAAAAATAGTGAACGTTATCAACTTTAATGTATTAATGATTAAGAAACCCTATTTTGAGATGATTAATGTATCTGGAGGGGTTTTATGGACGATTAAAGTTGATATTAACTTGTTCATTATAAAAAGATACATTAAGATAAAAAAGGATGAACTTTACATGTAATTGGATTAATTTAAGGATCCATGTGCATAAATGAGCTTTAATGGGCCTTGAAACCCTAATGTTAGTAATTGGGACACTTCATGGCTTTAATTGTTCAAATTCATGAATAAAGTTGAGAGATGACGGTTCTAATCTATTTCGAGTATAAACATTCCTAATTGTGAATAAATACCCTTAATATGGTAATTAGGGTTTTCTAATGAATAAAAGTGGAATTAATGATAAATAGAGTTCATATGTGAATTAGACCACAATGAACTATGAGTTGTTTATTCGGAAGGAACCAAAGATTATAATTGGGCCTAATGATTGTGTTGGGACTTAAAAGGATAAAAATGGTAGTTTTAATGTAAAAGAGGCATAATAGACTTAATTGACATTTAGTTTTTCCTTTAATATGAAATTAAGGTTATATGTTGTTAAAAGGTAACCTTAATATCTTTCATGAAGAGTAGATGAGGTAATTAGGGTTTGAAGAATAATTGTATAAAATTAGGGTTTAAAATAGTAAAAATGAGGTGAAACCCTTATTGCAATGGGAACCCTAAAAGTGGACTAGACCCTAGGAAGCGAGCTAGGTTTAATAGATCTTGATGGCATGATCAATGATAGAAAATTATATTCATATTTCAAGATCTCTTTGTGTGCTTGCTTGCCTATTGGATTTCTTACATTGATTGGATTAATTCTATCTCAAATCATCCTGACAGGTATGTGGTTACACTTATGGTTAATCGCTTTAGTTTCACGGTGATTCTCAGATGATTTATCAGTTTCCTAAAAATAACTGCTTGGATGACTTTCATTTCATGCAACTATTAAGTGACTATGATTATCACCATAAATACATATACATGACTGGCTCAGATCCTGGTCCTCCTCTGTGGCTTTGCTAATGATGAAAAGGGTAACCTAGTATAGGGCCTACTTGTTAAGTAGGACATCAAGTTATCATGAGTTAAAAATTGGGCTACCCACGTGTAGTGCCATGAGACTCTATATCACACCATGATTTAGGGAGTGGGCTACCTATGGGTAGTGCCATGCGACTCAACACTAGAAATTGATTCACCTATTAGGTAGGATCATGACGGGTTTAATGGGGATCCACCATAAGGAAGGTAGCATCCAGGTCCACTGCAGAGATAGCATAGAGGTTAGGGTATGGATGGATTGAGAAATTATGCTTAAAACATAAAGTTGTTTGTTAAATCATAATTGACTGCAATATGTTGTTACAGTTAGTTGCACGATTATTGTTTCCCCCACATACCGACATATTCATTTATGCTGACCGACATTTTGTTTGTCGGAATTTTAGGTACAACAGTTAAAAGGAAAAACATTAAAGTGGCATATGTGGAATTAAATAAGAATTAAAGAACAAAGGAGGATTAGTTAGAATAGACTCCAGATGTGGATAGAAGTAGATATCCAAGTTTTTGAAAAAGGTATGTAAAGTTTTATTTTATACCAAATTTCAATTTAGTTTGGTAGAATTTCATATTATTACTGATTATTTGTCGAACCTTTGATCATGTTAATTGGGTTAATGGCTCTGACCTTTTGGTCTCCCTTAATTGGGGGTTACCGAGAGGCGGGGTCGTTACATATAGTATCAGAGTGCTGGTTCCTCATTTAATCTTTAGTAATTATTAAATTTTACAAACTCTATAGAACCCAAGGGAGTTATTAGAGGATTTTTTGAAAGACAGAGGTGTCTACAAAAGGATCACATCCGAGGGTTGGCAATATTTTCCTCCGCATCGCTATTCAGAATATGAGGACTCCTAGATTTGTGTGACTGCCTGGCCAATGTCTCAGGATTTGACTCGAAATCAGATGCCTTTAGGACTCTCTCATCTTGTTCATCCCTTCTCAAACTCAAATGTTCTTAAGGATTTTAAGGATTAGGGTTTTCTCTCTCTTCCTCACCCTCTTGAAGTATGGGTAAAGTTGATAAGGTTTAAGGAATCCTCCACCAAATTAATTAAAAGCATGTAAATAAAATGTCATGGACATAAGCTTAATAGTTAAGCGTAAACTAAAGAATAGATACATGCTTAGGTCGTATGACATATGTTGTCAGGAGAGACCTGAGGCTAGACCTCCTTGTCAGGAGGATGAGTAGAGAAAGTTAGTCTTGGAGGTAAAGACCTCCATTATAAGTAGAGACCTAGAACTTCTTCTGAGGATGATGCTAACCCTAACACTAAGTGGTGGTTAGAGAGAGAGATGGAATGATGAGTCAGATGCCATGTTCGACCATGTGTGTGAGCGGACATGCTTTTAGATGCCCATGACAATATGAGCCATGTGAGGTTGGATGACCTAGTGCCTTTGGCGACCCAACCCTGGGAAGGGTCGTGCATGTTAAAGTGAAGGATAGATCCTTCATTGTTGAGGTTAGTGAACAACCTATAGAAACCCTATGGGCTTATGCAAGTAGGGCATAACATGCACCCAAAGTACGTCAGTAGTGCGGGCAGTAGGTTGAAACCCTGGCCCGGAGAGTATGATGGATGGATTATGAGATAAAACATAAAGAGTTATGGATAATCTTGGGCAAAAATAGGCTTCACCCATGTAGGGGTATGCTTGTAATCTTGATCCACCTTCATGGAGAGAGGACCTCTAGTAGTAAGGCTGTTTGTAGGGTTAGCTCTAGAGAGAGAGAGCATGACCCAAGAAAGAAGGTTGGAAGCTTAGACTCTGAGATATGAGGAAAAGTGGGGAGTTAAGGATGATGTGACCTAAGAGGATGGTTGTTGTTGTCTCATGCATGATACCTGGAGGCGGATAGTATCTTGGTTGCCTTTAGAGGTAACAAACCCTGGAGAGAGGATGAGATTGCTGGTACCTATGTGCCTATGGTATAGGTGTTTACCTTTTGAGTTAGGAAGAAGAGTTCCTTAGACCCTAAAGAGGTTTAGTAACAGGTTGTGAGGCCTTACACTTAGTTGGTTGTCCTTGAGGAGGACTCCACTCTAAAGTGTTGTTCAAGTAGAAGGATCATGGGAAGTGCATGCCATACCTTGTACATGTTTGGTTCGTGGTTAAAAGTTTGAGCATGTAGAAGGACATCTAAAAGGTGAACCTAGGGTTCCTATGCCTAAGAGGGAAAGTAGTGTACCTGATGCTCATGCTGAGATTTGAGTTTCCCTAGTTCGAGCATGGCACTCCTCATGTTTAGAGGAAAGGGAAACCCCTTGAGTCGAAGGTATGTTTGATGAACCCCTCACAGTTAAGTTGGTGACATGGGAAGGTTTTTTCTTCGTCCAATGTTGAGGAATGAGAAAAAGTATGACCTAGCATGGTTTAGTAGGTGGTCTGCTTGTGCCTTAGTAGCTCGATAGGGCTAAGCATGCTCATGTGGATGTAAACCCTAGACATAAGGACATTTATGACCTTTGTTGCTATCAAGAGGTAGTTTCCTTCCATCCTGGGAGAGGGACCCTTTTGTAGGGTGTATACCAGTTTTTGTCGGATTTGAGGAAACCTAAAGAGGTCTCATAGGATCTTGAGAAGCTAAGTGAAGAGTACAAGGTAAGAGAATGAACATGTAGACCCATAGATAACCATCTCTAAGTGCATGTGGATGTGTTACCATGGAGATAACCAGTATGGGGCCTGACCAAGGTAGGCAGGTCTCCATGACCCCTATGAAAAGAGGAAGGAAGCCCATGAATGCACAGAGAGATGATGGAGACTTGGGTAAGGTTCTATGTTGGACATGTACTATAATAGAATCGTAAGTCTATCCTAGGGTCAGGTAGGGATAAGATCGATGGAAGTAGGAGTGTCCTAATTCCCTAGTTGCACATGACCATAGGGTCGGGAGGTAACATCTATCATTGTCTGAGGGCCATGGGTTAGGAGATTGATCATCTTCATGAACTCATGGGACCCAAAGGGCAGATGAGGAGGGCACTCTCTGGATGCATAAGGGAAGAGGGATGACCCCAAAAGTTTTGGCACCCTACAGACCTAGAGTAGATGACCAAGGATTGTGTGGTAACTGAAGTGGGTTCGAGACCAGTTTTCCATGGAAGTAACTTTGATATCGGCATGATCATGATGTAGAGACATATGTTTCACATTTCAACTTAGATTTGAAGGTGTACTGGAAAGGTGGGATGTACCATCTCTACTCTTGGAATGGGAAGAACTTGGTATTTGGACTACTACCAAATGCTTATTTCCTCTTGTTATGGGAGTGAGAGATAGGACAATATGCATGCCATACACCAAGGATAAAAGATGATGTCAGTTGGAAAGTTGCTATGAGGTATGAGGATAGAGATGATAACATACCCTTGTGGAGTGAACGATACATGGATGGCTTACAAACACTAAGAGAACTAAGGTAGTCATCTTAAGAGGATGTTTTTATCATGAGCTATGAGTAATACAAGGTTGAGTTCGAAAACCAAGAGAATGAGTTTGGAGTTTTCTTGATGAAGATAGACTTAGAGTTTGAGATGAGATAATAAATGGAATACATGGAGGTGTATGTCATCAACATTACCTAACACCTAAAGTTGTGAGGTAATAATGGATGCTCTAGTTGAGATACAACTTCCTAGCTTAGCTTGAGGCTAGAAGAGGTTGTTAGGTTAACCCTAAGTTTGAAAAAGGAGATATGTTTGGCTAACACTTAGATGTAATGAGATTGTTGATTAAGTTAGTAGTTGTTTGGTTAGCCAGCCTAGGCCTTGATGCAATAAAAGGATGGTGGTAGAACCTCAGATGCACTTCTTTAGAAAAGAAGGTGATGAAACCCGACTAGAGTGGTTTAGGGTTTCTGAGGAATCAATCTTGAGGAATCATGACATACAAGATATCATGATTTTATGATCATCATACATTGTGGTATTACTAAGATAGTAAGTGACAGTAGTACTTTGGATGCTTAAGATGAAGTTGCACGTGGCTTGTCGCCATGCAAGCCAGGAGGTGAAGGATGAACACTAGTAACCCAATGGGTTGGTATAGAGGATAAAGAGTCCCTGAGAAGAAATGGGAGTTCATCACTATTGTTGTTGTGGTAAGTCTCCCCTAGACCAAGGAAGGTCAAGATGCAATATGGGTGATGGTAGGTCTCCTTACCTAGATGACATGAGAAAGAAAGAATGCTATCACAGGACGGATCCAGTTGAAGTGCATATGAGAAAGAGATGGTTCAACTACACCATGATGTGAGTTCAAAAGTTCTTGAGTATAATCTAAAGATTCATTTCCATGTAGTAGAAGTAGGTACATGAAGAACTCGATGTTAGTACAATTTATCACCCCTAACTAATGGTTAGTATAATCCAGACTAGAGGGTCTGATAAGAGCATGTGTGCTTGTTCAGGGTGATACATAGAGATAGTTCTTGTCCTCTGCAAGATGTGATGATAACCACCATAACCAGTATCGGGATGTAAAGGAGCTCTGTAAGGGAGGTTGTGTTGGTTACCACTTCATTAAGATAATGTTGGTGAAGGGACATCACAAAGATTAGGAAAGGACCACAGTGTGTGAAGATGAAGTCACTTTGATTGTGCAATGGCTGAAAGAGAGCCCAGGGGTGACATGAGTCATGATCTGATGCAAAGCATATTGACATTCAGTTCACTGTGGGAGAGTATGTGATGTGAAATCTGACCCCTCTAAGTTATAGCTAAGAGAGCTAAGTCCCGGCTGCATGGGTCCATTTGAGATGGATTAGTGGACATGGTTATGTTTAGCCTTACTCCTCAGGATAACATGATGTATAATGTGTTCCATGAGTCTGATCTAGAGAATTATGTGAGGTACCAAATCCATGTGCTAAGCCTTGAACCTATTCAACTTTATGAGAGGCGCAAATATCCTAAGTCACCTATGAGGGTATGATATACCAAGGTGAGAGAGAACTTAGATGAAACAATATGAGATGATGAAGGTTTTTGGGAAGCACCATGGAAAGGGTGAGGCCACATAGGAGCCATGATGGACATAAGAAAGGCTTATCTTATTTGTTATGTGCCTGGTGGAATTTTGGGGGAAAAATTCCTATAAGAGGAGAAGGATGTTACAACCCCAATTTTTGGGTTCTTTTGGTGATAAATGTAATTTCTCCTATTAAAGATATTTGAACAAATAATGATATAATTTGTTTTCAATAAAAGGATTTCATTTACAATATCCTTGTTGGTTGTTTTGTGGGCTTTATTGGCTATTGGGTCCAATAACAAGGAAAAGACAAAGGAAACTCCATTATTAAAGAAATGGAGAAAAGAAAGATGTAGAAACCTTTAGAAGGAAAAGGAATATTATCCAAAGGTGGATTTCGTGCCTCTTGGGTTACTTGGGTTCCAAGGAGTCTAAAGTTGCAAAAATAATGCAATAAGAAAAGAAAAGATCAATTAAATATTTCTTTATTAAAAAGAAATTGGAGATAATAATAAAATGTGGAAAATAATGGAAAGAGGTATGATTGAGTCATCTTTGGTGAATTTTCGTATCCATAAGGTTTATAATATTAGAAGGAATTCCAAAAAGGAAAATAAAAAGAGTGATAAAGAGAAATCCTTGAAAAGAGATATTTTAATAAGAAATAAATAAGATAATGAGAAATAATGGATATAGATGCATCTTGAAGGATAATGAGTATCCACTAAAAAGGATTTTGAAATATAAGAGTTTCTTGGGGTCCAAGATGCCCCAATGGAGTAAAAGAAAGAGAAAATACAAATAATAAAAAATAAGAGGATAATGTGAAGAATAATTAATGAATTTAGTGGCATTGTTAAAAAGGAGGTATTTTCTACTAAAAGAAAATATAAATTTGTGCCAATGGATTAAAAGTCAATAAGAAAGAGAATTTTCGAATTCCTAAATATCCAATGAACATGGTTTATTAAGAAGATATTTAGGAGAGAGAAGTTTGCTTCCTAATGAAAGAACTTGGGTTCCTATTGGGAAAAAAACTTTTTAACTCGTGGATGGTCATCTTAGGGCGTGGATACCCTCTCATATATAATGGGTAGAGCCTTTGGCCCGAGTTTAAGAGAATCCCAAACATCCTTGTCTCTTCTCCTTGTTCTTTTCATAAAAACCCTAACCATGAGAGGGTAGAGAGACCCTGGAGCAAACAAGGGAACATGGAGTGGTCTTAATGGAAGCACGATGCTCCCAAACCACCAGAATGAAACTCAGCGGTCATCCCTTTGCCTTAGCCCAGACGCAAAAACAACAAGATGGATGTGAGCCAGCCATAAGTGCAGACTCAGCAAGCATGACCCCGCGACTCTAGTCACAAGCTGAGGGAATCCATGGGAGCGCAGAGGCTCGTCAAAGGTGAGGGGCTGTCCCTAGTGGTTGTTGGGGCCTGGGGAGGAGAGGCATGACCGCGCTAGAACCCTACAACAGCGGAAGCGGAGGGTTCTACAAGGAAGAATACGACCAGGCCACCTTGGACAAAATTGCCCCTCTGAGTTTTGAAGAATCAATGAGCCGTACGGGGATATAAGAGTCAATCTGTTATGTTTCCAAATCGGCCGCATTGCATGGGTATGCTGACGTGTCAGTATGCCATTGGTCCAAGTAAGTAATCCTTGCAAAATTTGTATCTTTTTATTGGTAGCTCGGATGAATGTGTATAAAATATGAATTTTGCTCAGAAAATTTTGAGGAATCCATTAAAAATATATTTAGAAGCTAACTCCTCTTGCAATTCCAAAATAGTGAAAGTTATGAACTTTAATGTATTAATAATTAAGAAACCCTATTTTGAGATGATTAATGTATTAAGAGTTGTTTTATGGATGATTAAAGTTGATATTAACCTGTTAATTATAAAAATATACGTTAAGATCGAAAAGGATGAACTTTACACATAATTGGATTAATTTAGGGATCCATGTGCATAAATGAGCTTTAATGGGCCTTGAAACCCTAATGTTAGTAATTGTGACACTTAATGGCTTTAATTGTTCAAATTCATGAATAAAGTTGAGATATAATGGTTCTAAGCTATTTTGAGTATAAAGGTTCCTAATTGTGGATAAATACCCTCAATATGGTAATCAGGGTTTTCTAATGGGAAAATGTGGAATTAATGATAAATAGAGTTCATATGTGAATTAGACCATAATGAACTATGAGTTGTTAATCCAGAAGGAACCAAAGATGATAATTGGGCCTAATGATAGTTTCATGACCTAAAAGGATAAAACTAGTAGTTTTAATGTAAAAGAGGCAGAATAGACTTAATGGACATTTAATTGTGCCTTTAACCTGAAATTATGGTTATATGTTGTTAAAAGGTAACCTTAATATCTTTCATGAAGAGTAGATGAGGTAATTAGGGTTTGAAGAATAATTTTATAAAATTAGGTTTTAAAATAGTAAAATGAGGTGAAACCCTAATTGTAATGGGAACCCTAAAAGTGGAATAGAAACCCTAGGAAGTGAGCTAGGTTTAATAGATCTTTATGGCATGATCAATGATAGGAAATTATATGCATATTTTAGGATCTCTTTGTGTGCTTGCTTGCCTACTGGATTTCTTACATTGACTGGATTAATTCTGTCGCAAATTAGCCTGATAGGTATGTGGTTACACTTAGTGTTAATCACTTTAGTTTCACGACAATTCTTGAATGTTTTATCAGTTGCTTGAAAATAATTGCTTGGATGACTTTTATTTCATGCAACTATAAAGTGACTATGACTATCACAATAAATAAGTATACATGACTGGCTCAGATCCTAGTCCTCCTCTGTGGCTTTGCTAATGATGAAAAGGGTAACCTAGTACATGACCTACTTGTTAAGTAGGACATTAGGTTATCATGAGTTAGAAACTGGGCTACCCACGTGTAGTGCCATGAGACTCTATAGCACACCATAAGTTAGGGAGTGGGCTACCTATGGGTAGTGCCATGCGACTCAACCCTAGAAATTGATTCACCTGTTAGGTAGGATCATGAGGGGTTTAATGGGGATCCACCATAAGGAAGGTAGCATCCAAGTCCACTATAGGGACAGCGCAGAGGTTAGGGTATGGATGGATTGAGCAATTATGCTTAAAACCTAAAGTTGTTTGTTAAATCATAATTGACTGCAATATGTTGTTACAGTTAATTACATGATTATTGTTTCCCCCACATAACGACATATTCATTTATGCTGACTGACATTTTGTTTGTTGGCGTTTTAGGTACAATAGTGAAAAGGACAAACATTAAAGTGGCATATGTGGAATTAAATAAGAATTAAAGTACAAAGGAGGATTAGCTAGAATAGACTCCAGATGTGGATAGAAGTAGATATCCAAGTTTTTGAAAAAGGTATGAAAAGTTTTATTTTATACCAAATTTCAGTTTAGTTTGGTAGAATTTCATAATTATTATTGATTATTTGTTGAACCTTTGATCCTGTTAATTAGGTTAACGACTCTGACCTTTTGGTCTCCCTTAATTGGGGGTTACTGGCAGGCGGGGTCGTTACACTACACCAGCTTGATGTCGGCCATCTGGGAAGAGCTAGATGCGGAGGCCGAAGTAACCCTTCTAGAAACCACACAAAACTATCTCAAAATAAACTAGGTCTAAACTTGAAACCTTTGAACATAGTGGCAAGCGTGGAGAGGATGGTTCACTCCCCCACCGCCTGCATACAACCTCACATGGATTAGGCAAGGAAGGGCCCTAGAGGAGAAGGAGGCTATACATTATAAGTTGGACCTCTCCCCTAGCCCCAATAACTGGACGTTGAAGCCCTAAATTTCTAGACACGAGAGACAATCCAGATTAGTATTGATGCCAAAATCTGACACCATAGACTACACCTTATTAACAAAAAAATATATGATTATAGCTTCAATTTTCTTAAATATAATTGACAATGTGGTATTATGACTTCTTATTTTTTAGTAAAACATATTCCAAAGACTCCATATTATCAGTAAATTATATATATGCTTATAGTGTTGGTTTGTTAGAGAAAAATGATTCAATAAGGTTGTATCTTCAATTATATAGCTTTGAACCAAGTTGATGTCATGCTTTTATAGCTAAATAGAAAATCTCACACCTGCATTTCTATAGGTCATATGCATTAAAAGAACATGCAAACTAATATTATTCACACCTGCAATCATGACCCATTCATCCCCATATAGTGATTCTATGATATTATTTGCACATGTAATATTACTCACACCTACAATATATGATTCATTCATCACCAAATCATACATGTATTTACTTGTATTATTAAGAACTGACCAAATGCATTTCTTAAATGGTACATTGATTCAAAAAAATAATGTATAATTCAAATATCATATGAATACACACATCCATATCATTAATATACATTTAGAACTCACAGAAGATTGTGTAAACTTGTGATAAAATATTGTATTCACATATGATTTAGATACAAAATAAAAGATAACTCGGAGTTTTGAACTATATATTATTTGTCATCCAATTCAAATAGAAAGTCTCTACCCACTCTTGTATGTAGTTTGGAATTTCTTGTGTGTAACAACGAGTGTTAAAGATCTACAAAAGAATGTATGTAATTATTTGATAATATTTACATAAATTGAAGTCAATCCAAATTAAATTGATACATATAATCATGGTCCTCACTACATCTTATATGTTTTGAATGTCATGTGATGTTGTCCATATACTTCATAACATAATACCCACACGTCCAATTATTGTTTTATTTAGGACATTTAATAAATACAAGTACATGAAACGTTAATAAAATTAATACATAGAGTTGATATAATATTTTAGGACATCAAAATATTTTTAAATTATCCCAAGTTATTAATTTGAATTTTATTTCATATGTTCTCCTTCACAGTTAAATCAATAAGGTAGATGATTATGTAGACATATCATGGTTACAATTTTTTAATTATGTGTTGATTGCTACAAATTTATATTTACTCCACAATTGACAATTTTAGTTTGTATCCCCTTGATATTTTACCATGTGGGTCAAGGTAATACACATTCATTAAGCTTGGGCAATCATCAACTATTGCGTACGCTTGGCTCTAAGAAAAAGTAAGGCAAACGTATTGAAGGATAATTCATATGTCAAAATTACAAGTTTACTAAAAGAATTACATAATGGATACTGAATTGGCAATGAAAGGGTCTAGATTAATATTATTTTCCACACTAGAAAAATACTTAAATAAAGATGATAAATATTGAACTATAGAATCACATTATCTATCTATAATGTTAATGAATTAAGGAGATAGGAATGGCACATCGCTTATTTGAACATTTTGATTGTCTACATATAAGTATTTGTAACAAAAGTTGTAATGACTAGATATATATAAACAAATAAAAGATATACATTCACATTAATTTATTGTGGAAGAATCTTACCATATCCATATTTCTATTGATATATTTAGGCTATCATATTTGAAAATATCTTGCATATCTTGAAGTGAAGACATAAATCTAAAAGTCTTGCCTTACGACATACTCAACTAGATCTTTCACCATATTTGACCTTAGTGTCAAACCATCTAAGTATCGACATAAGCTTGTACATTTACTTCCCAACTTGTCAAATATGGGTTCTGGAGCTATAGATGTTTTAGGCTTTAGAGTAAGACTAGTAGGCGGCTTCTTCCTTTTCAGTTTTTGGATCTATTCAATTTTTATCATATCAAACAAATTCATATATAGGCAAATAGAAAATGTAATAGAAATTCAATGGGACCTTGTCCTAGTTGACCAGGTCTACGGGTCACACAACCATAACACCACCCTCTACTTCTACTTTATTGGATAATGATTAGCTATCAATAATAGTGTGCCTCCCATTAGCTCATATACAAGTATGATGGATGCATAAATATGTCAGAGGGCATTGGTGCGCAATACAATGTATCGGTAATATGATAGACCTTGATCATTTCCAAAACATTATATACAAGATTTGAAACTGTGCAATAAGAGCTTCTAACAATCTGAAACTTAAATAATATTATATCAATAGCATATAGATCTTATACCTCATATGATCAATTTAAACAATAATATATGAATAACACAATATGTATTATATTACTAACAAACATACATTTAGCTAGTTTGGCAAGTCACTGGGCATACTCGTGAGACCTTTGGTGACTATTATACATCCGAGATCTCGTACCTCATCATCAGAGACCATACAATGGGTATAGTTTGAGGAGTTTGAGTGTGACACCTCGTCACGCTAAACAAGATTAATCAATATATAAAACACGATCAACTACTAAATAATCACATTGCCAAAAAAGTAGAAGAATTAGAACCAATTCCAACATCAGAATGAAGTTCTAAAACATTTTCACAAAGGTCCATCCTTTCATTTACTCATATATACTATAATAGGTATTAACATTTGTATCCATTGGTCTCAGCCACAACCTTTATACAAAAGAGATATTTACACATGTACAAGCCATATATTACAAATGTTGGCATATTGCTAAAAACTTGTGTTGATACAAGTATATCATCTGCAAAACACTTCCCATACACATGCCTGAGAGTACATGGACGACACATTAGGACTCTACTACTAACAAATATAGTCATCCAACCTTCTATTTTGATTGATCACCAGACTACTCCTTTTCTACAACACGATCTCGACCACATTGCTGGAGACCACCTAAAAAGATGTGGTGACCCACGGGTGAGACCCATGGCCCATCAAGAGATATAACTCTCTCCAACTATCATTGATTACAACTAATTATTTAATAGTAAATAGACTGAATAGTTGGAGTATTTGTTAAGAAAATTAGTAGATTAAACAGTTCGGACATACTAAGCCAGTTGAATAGATAACTCTAGAAACAAGTATAATTACTCATATATCATAAGATTTCACCATATTAGAATTGTGTAGAATAAAGACATAGAAAGACCAATCAACCAATGTGAAACATATTCAACCCAAGCAAATATACTACCCAACTTGTATTACATATTTTTTAAGACCTGAGGGATTTGAGGAATACCACTCAAGTACCAAATGACCACTACTAAGTTGAAATTAGTGCTATATAAGATCTAGGGGGACCATATTCCTAAAAGCTTCTTTGCCCTCGGTCAGTACAAGTCTGCCACAATGACACATTAGGTTAATCTACTAACAGCCTAGTCCATCCTTAATACAGGTCATGGAACTAGTGATAGGAGGTTAGTATACAAACCTACCATCTGAGGTACAACCATAATTGTCCTCAAATTTCATCTCCTATGTAATCACCAAGACATGCCCGTATCCGTTCTCAAACTGAGGGATAGGTATGACCACAATCATCCTTCCTATACACTTGAGGTCAGGATGACAAGCACCCTGAGTACTCGACAATATGCGCTCCAAGTTTACCTTAAGAATACTCACTTCACCATTCGAAAAATTCTAATAATGAAGACGGTTCGATGGCACATGGCACTACAAGATTAGGGTTTTACTTGATTAATTATACCAATTCAGTGAATAATGGATGCATCATACAAGTGGGCATTCAAACCCTAATTTATTTATAACAAGAATATAAGTATAACAACTTCATAAGATATAAAACATGTGAGGTATAACTCTTACTCACAATCACCACATGGTACTATTCATTGTCATACATGAGACCATACCTGTCATCATCTCACCCCAACACACAATTTCTCATCGCATGGTTCCATGGTTACAACACATGTCACATCATGAAGAGGGTTACACCTCTTTCAGGCTCATCCATGCCCAAAGGTCATTAAGACCATCACATTATTTTCTACATGTCCAACATTATCTTTATTTGCCTTAGAATAATGCTCAACATATCATCAACACACTTGTGACACATAAGATTCACATAGAAAGGAACTATGATGTTCAATTAGCATCATATTTGGGTTTCAACATAAGAAGAGAGTATATCATTGTCACATTTAATCATTGAAGAGGTTTGATACAATCTATCACTATCACTTAGTTACATTAGTGTTATGTGTAACAAGCTTTATCACATTAAAGTTACACATCCACTGATTATGGTGATTTATCATATATATTCATGTGAGGGCAAAGATAAGACTACAAGTTAAAGCCATTAAACCATCAAATTTCTCATCACTACCAACTTATTATACCATGGGATTATTCTAATCCTCTAGATGTTAAAACATCCAATCTCAACCATTGAATCGGGTTCATTATTCAAAACCATCATTTATAGTGTAGGTCTGACCATTGAATCATTTAACCCAAGAAACCATCGGTTGAGGACTTAAATGAAGCAAAATTTAAAACCTTGACTCACCATTGGTTGTGGTAACATAAACCACCATCGGTTGATAGGGTCAACACCAATATCATTTGTCTCCATCGGATGTTAAGCTAATATCACCATTGGTTCATGTCATCTTTAGGGTGCTAACTGTCGATCATTGAGCTTCCAAACAAGTCTAGAGCTTGACCTAAAGTATGACCATTAGTTGAAACCATCATTTGTAACCATTGGTCATCACCATCAATTTCCACAAATGCATCTCCATTACTTCTAGTATAAGATCACCCATAGGTTCATGTATAAAGTTGAAAAACAATCTAAAAACTCTAAGTATAGGCCATCGTTTGATAGGTACCTAGCACCAACGGTTGATATGTAAGCAAGAACCAAGTCTTTATCAACCTCAGGAAGGTTGTGGACATGGTTTTAGGTTCATATAGAGCTGGAAACTACTTAAGGAACCACATAAAAAAATCAAAACCTGAGGGAAGCATAGCTTCTCTAAGCTTATATCATTGTTTTAGATCAAGAGCTTGAGCAAAAAAGTTTGTAGTAAGAAATAAAAGTGAACATGGTTATAAAAATTGCCTCTAGGAAGAATATCATACACCAAGCAGCAAGAAAAATTGAGATAAAAAGCTAAAGAGCCCTAGTATAAGTTCTAAACTCAGCCAACTAGCACCTTTCTCCACAATAGAAGCAAACCCTAAGCATAAGGAGCAAGAAAGGTAGGTTATTTGAGATTTAGAGAAAACTTTACCATGGAGCAACATGGTTCCATCCAGGAAGAAGGTAGGAGGAACAAGAATATAAAATTAAATGAAGAAGAGAAGGAGAACCTTACTAGTTTATGTCAGAAACAACAAGGGTAACTCCACAAACCCTAGAAGAGAGGAAAATGAAACCCTAGATGCTTAACCAAGAAGGTCGGCTACCTTCTTCTTCCTTTTGCACCCTTTTCTCCACAAAGTAGGGGAAGACAAAGTTATAGAGAGGATGAATGAGATAAGGAACAAAATGTTTTGTTTGTGAGCTAAAGGATAGGTATATAAAGCTTATGGATAAGAGATAGAAGCTTGAGATGCCCTACTAGATATCCATGTGTCCATGGCTAAGAGCTTACACGACCATGAAATAGAAGGTACAATAGTCATGGAGACCTATGTAGACATTGGTTGTTGTCTTTCTAGGCTAACCATAAACCTCTGAGAAAAGGAACCATCCGTTCTTTTAAACCTTAGTTATTTAAGGGGTGAACCATCAATGGACCACCTCTTTTAAGTGAACCATAAGTCCAAGTGAACCAAAACCAGAATACCATCAACCTACTGCCATCTAGGGATGACCATAATTTGTCACCACCTGTTGGTGACCATTGGTTGTCCACCAAGCAGGAGGACCATCAATTTAGATCCTCTGAAGGTAGCTCAGCCATGAAGGGGTAAACCCTAAGTTACCATTGAAGATAAACACCACCAAACCAAGGTAAAAATAGGTGTCCCATGGCCCAAAAAGCTCAAACATGATAAGAAAACATCTAAGGATCACAATTCATGTGACATATTGCAAGAAAAACCTCTCAAATGGGAAAATTGGTGAAAAGTCCAAAATGTGTACAAAACTGCATAACTTGCTGAAACAATGTCCAAACTGGCCCAAACTTGAAACTTAAGCTTGTCAAATGATATAAAATCATTTCATATGGTTAGATTATGGTTTAAAGAACTCAAATAGTATTATTAAGCATGTTCAACACTTTATGCAAGGTCATGGGCTTACAACTATAAACCCCTAACAAGGATTTTGCCCCTAAAATTCTACGCAAAGAGAAATGGGTATTTTCTATGGATATTATCCTATAACTCCCATGTGGATTCCTCTAGACCAACATCAAGAACCAATGTCATGTTGTGAAAACAAATTGTACCGTCATCTTCCTTATGGAAGCCACCATGCTTCTTACTGCCCAATTATGATCAGATATTCTATATCACAATATGGTTTTGTTGTGCATCACATATTTGTTGTCTCAAGGTAGGTTTAACTTGTAACTATGCCAAAAAAACTGCCAACAATAAAACATCAAGTTGTACATTCATTTGTCTAAGAGACACTAACATGTCTCGTTTATGGCACACTAAGGAATATGACTGAGCATTGTTTGTAGATGATGAAAAAGAATACTTCCTGATCAACACATCAAATACCACATTCACTTTGCTAGGATGGTAGTCTATCATGCAATCATAATCTTTGATTAACTCCATCCATCTCATCCATCTCATATTCAACTCCTACTTCGAAAAGATATACTACTACTATAGATTCTTATAGCCAATAAAGATCTAACACTTTTCTCCATAAAGGTAGTGTCTCCAAATATTTCAAGCATGGACCACCACTACAAGATCCGGATTGTGCGTTGGGTTGTACTCCTCATGTTAATAAACTGACGTGAAGCAAAAGAAACCATGTTCTTATGTTGCATCAGTACACATCCCAACCCATTCTTTGGAGAATCACAAAAGACAATTTAACATTTTCCTTGTTCTGGTTGAACTAACACCGATGCAATGATCAACTTCTCTTTTAACTGCTAGAAAGAATTCTCACACTTGTTTTCCTAAGAAAAAGGAGCATCCTTCCTGGTTAGCCTAGTTAGGGGTAATGCTATAGAACTAAAGTTTTTTATAAACCCCATGTAGTAGCCTGCCAAACCAAGGAAAATGTAAATCTCAATTAGTGTCTTTGGCTATTCCTATTCTCAAATAGAATCAACCTTCATAGGGTCTACACAAATGCCCTTAGATGATATGATGTGTCCCAAAAAAGACACCTCAGACAACTAGAACTCACACTTGCTAAACTTAGCATATAACCGATGTTGCACCAACAAGGTCAACGTGTGTCAAAGGTGTTGCTCATGTTGCTGGCTATACTTAGAGTATAACATGATGTCATCTATGAGAGAGACCACACATTGATCTAGATATTGTATGAACACCCTATTAAATAGATTCATGAAAGTTGTTGGTGCATTGGTTAGCCCAAACGACATAACTACAAACTTATACTAACCATACCTAGTCCTAAACGCTGACTTGGGTATGTCATCCACATTAATTCTCAACTGGTGGTAACCTGACCTCAGGTCTATCTTTTCAAACACAGTGGTACCTCTCAATTGATAAAAAGGTGATGAATCCTTGGAAATGTATACTTTTTCTTTATCATCACTTTGTTCAAGTGTCGGTAATATATACACAACCTCATTGAACGATCCTTCTTCTTGACAAAGAACACGAGATCTCCCCAAGGTAAAGTGCTTGGTTTGATAAAGTCCTTCTCCAAAAGTTCCTACAACTATTTCTTTATCTCCTGCATCTCTATCAGCACCATCATGTACAGTGACTGTACTATAGGTTGCATTCTAGGAACAAGATTATTCTCAAAATCAATCTCTCTAAGAGGGGGAACACAAGTAAATTCCTCTGGAAAGACATCCTCAAAATCCTGAACCACTGATACCTCCTAGATACTATGACTTTTCCTCTTTGTATCCAGAACATGGACTAAAAATCCCTCGCACCCTTGTCTCGTTAACCTCTCATCTATCATTGCTGACATCAAACATGTAGGAAGAATCTTCCAATCACGTTGGAAGATCCATGAGTCATCTCCATAATGTAGTGTTTCTATCTTGGAACTACAACTCAACACTACCTTATACTTTCTAAGGTATCCATCCCTAAGATCACATTGAATCCATGCATGTCAAGTGGAATTACATCCGCTTAAATGTTGCATCCCAAAAAAGAAAGAACACAAGAGGAACAAACTTCATGCAACTCGGCACCAACCAATGGAGTTTCTTACCAAAGGTTATCAATTATACTACTAACATGCATATTACAACTATCTAGCACTACTCTGGTGATTAAAGAGTGTGTCACACCTAAGTCAACTAGCATAGATATAAAAGAAGCAGATAAATCATAATGAAATAACTGCATCTGACCAGTCATGACCTGTGGATTGACCACTGCTTCTGTAGGGCTCATGGCGTAGAGCCTAGTTATTGGTTGGTGTTTTCCCTTTCCTCTGCTAGCCTATTTATAGGAACCTTCATGTGATCCCTGACTACATCCTCTGTGACCATCACTTATAAACTATCAATGCTACAAACCCTAATGACTTTGCCTTGGATGTTGGGCCACCTCCTCATTCTTCATAGGGAAATTCCATCTAATATACCCTATCTGTCCACACTGATGATATGTTTATTTTCATTTTGTGGTCTAGATGGCCCTATCACTAAGACTGATGATGAGTTGTGAGCTCCTATCAGCAAAAAACTATAGCCTCTGCCCCTACTCAGGGACCACTGTGATTGTGTAAATGACCTTTTCTCAGTAAAAATCGACCTCTGTTGTGACAATTGTGGATAAAACCTCATTTCTTAAAGCCTCAATAAGATTGCCCTTGGAACTCATCTAGTCTTTTCTTTTTGTTAGCTTCCTACTTTTCTAAAATAGACCTCTCAATCTGCCTAATTGACTCCACAAAGGAGGAAAAACTTTCTATAATCTCCAAAGTTGATGCCGTCGTGGTCAAGTTCATACTCAGGCCCTACCCGAACCTATGGATCCTTTCCTTATCTGTCGCTACCATATGAGGAAAGAACCTTAGAAGTTTCATAAACTTTGACTCATACTCTTTGATGGTCATCGCTCCCTGATGAATCTTCTCAAACTAAGAGATATTCTCATCTAGATAGGTCTTTGGGAAGTAACTGCTGATAAAATCTCACTAAAACGCCTCCCATCCTATCATCACTCATGGCCTGTTTTCTTCTTCTATGGCCCACCAGTGGCCTGCACTACCCTTCAATAGGTAGACCACATGCTTAACTTTGTCCTCTTCAGGAATGTTTAGAATCTTGAACGCTTTCTCCAATTTTTTTAGCCACATGTCGGCATCTTCTCATTCTGAAGTACCAGTATACTCGATCACTCCGACACATCTAAGACATTCAAATGTCTTCCTGACACCTTAGGATACCACACTAGGGATGAATGCCCTAGCTTTAGAAGATGGCGCTCTATCTGCAAAATGTGTTATCGTGGCCATCATCTGTCCAAACATGGACTGAAATGTAGGGCTGGCTATAGTTGTCGGGTCAAACTGAGACATCACAGGTAGCTCCGACCCCACTTCTGGTACTCTATAATTGCATGCCTACCTCCTAGCACCACCTCCTGGTGCAACATAGTTGTTATTAGCATGTTCTCCATGTCCTCTAGACATATCTGCATAAGCATAAGCTATGATCATATTAGTTGGATACATAAGAGCAAACTCAAACCTATGCCCTATGTCCTTGTAGACTCATTGAACTTAGCTTTGATACAAACTTAATTGTGACACCTCATCATGCTAAATGATATTACGTAAAACATAAAACACGATCAACTACTAACTAATTATATAGCAAAAAAGTGAAGAATTAAAACCAACTCAACATATAATCAAGTTCTAAAACATTTGCACAAAGGTCTATCCTTTCATTAACTCATATACCATAACATATATTTACATTTGTATCCAGTGGTGTCCACCACACCCTATATACAAAAGAGATATTTCCACATGTACAAGACATTTATTGCAAATGCTAGCATACTGCCAAAAACTAGTGTCGATACAAGTATATCATCAACAAAACACTTCCCATACCCAGACCTAAGAGTATAAGGACAATACTAGAACTCTACTACTAACAACTATATCTATCCAATCCTCTATGTCTATTGATCACCAAGGTTCTCCTCTTCTACATCATGATCTTAACCATGGTTCCGACGACCGCCTAAAAAGATGTGATGACCAACAGGTGAGACCGATGTCCCAGTGAGAGATATAATTCTCTTCAACATATATTGATTACAACTAATTATTTAATAGTAAATAAATTGAACCATTGGAGTATTTGATAAGCAAATGAGTAGATTGAACAATTCAAACATACTAATCAAGCTAAACAAATAAGCCTAGAAACAAGTATAATTACTCAGATTTCATAATATTTCACCATATATGAACTATGTAGTATAAAGACATAGAAAGAATAATCAACCAATGTGAAACATATTCAACCCTAGCAAATATACTACCCAACTTGTATTACCTCTTTTATTATGCGTTGAGGGATTTGAGGAATACCCCTGAAGTCTTAGCTTACCACTACTAAGTTGAAATCAGTGCTATTCAAGATCTAGGAGAACTATATTCCTTAGATCTTCTCTGCCCTCATTCAATACGAGTCCACCACAAGGACACATTACGTGAAGCTACTAACAGCCTAGCCTGTCCTTAGTACAAATCACAACACTAGTGATAGGAGGTTGGTATACAAACCCTATCATCCGAGGTACAACCGTAGTTGTCCGCAAATTTCATCTCATATGTAATCTCGAAGACACGACCGTAGTCATTCTCAAACTGAGGGCTAGGTATGACTATAGTCATCCTCCCTATACACTTGGGGTCTGGGTGACAAGCACCCCACATACTCAATAATATGCGCTCTGAGTTTCCCTTAAGAATAACATCATTTCACCGTCCATAAAGTTCTGACACTGAAGATGGTTCTATGGCACAGGACAATAAATGATTGGGGTTTCACTTGATTGATTACACCAATTGAGTGAATTAAGGTTGCATCATACAATTGGACATACAAACCAGAATTCATTTCTAGCAAGAATATAAGTATAACAACTTTATAAGATATAAAATTTGTGAGGTTTCATTCTTAATCATAATCACCACATGCTACATTCATTGACATACATGAGGCCATACTTGTCATCATCTCACACCATCACATAATTTCTTATCACATGGTTCCAAGGCTTCAACCCTTGTCACATCATGAAGAGGGTTACACATCATTTAGTCTCATCCATGACCGAAGGTTATTAAGACCATCACATTATTTCCTACATGTCTAACATTATCTTTCAATTCCTTAGAATAAGGCTCAATCGATAATCAGTACACATGTGACATATAAGATTAACATAATAAGGAATATGGTGTTCAATTAGCATCCTATTAGGGTTTCAACACAAGAAGAGAGTATATCATTGTCACATTTAATTATTCAAGAGGGTTGATTACAATATATCATCATAACATAATAACATTAGGGTTTGGTGCAATAATCTTTATCACATAAAGTTACACAACCACTTGTTATGGTGATTTATCAGATATATTCATACGAGGGAAAAGGTAAGACTGCAATTTAAATGCATTGAACCATAGAATTTCTCATCATTAGAACCAACCTATTATAGGATAGGATTCATTCTAATCCATTGGATGTTGAAACATCCAATCTCAACCTTTGGATTGGGTTCATTATTCAAAATGATCAATTAGAGTGTAGACCTAACCCTTGAATCTTTTGACCACAGAAATCATCATTTTAGGGATTAAATGAAGCAAAATTTAAAACTTTGACTCACCATCGGTTGTGGTAACCTTAACCACCATCAGTTGTGACACATTGTGTCACCATCGGTTGATAGCATCAACACTACCATCATTTGTCTCCATCAGATGTTAAGCTAATATCACCATTGGTTCATGCCATCTTTAGGGCACTAACCATCAATCATTAAGCTTCCAAAAGAGTCTAGAACTTGACCTAAAGTGTGACCATCTGTTGACCCCATCAGTTTTCACCATTGGTCATCACCATCAGTTGTCACCATTGGTCATCAGCAAAGGTTTCCACAAATGCATCTCCATTGGTTCTAGTGTAAGGTCATCCATTGGTTCATGTATAAAGTTTAAAGAAAGCCTAAAAACTCCACGTATAGGCTATCATTTGATAGGTACTTAGCACCATCGGTAGGTAAGTAAGCAAGAACCAGGTCTTCCTATATCTAAGGGAGATTGTGCACCTGATTCTTGGTCTAGAGCTGGAAATTACTTAAGGAACAAAAAAAATCAAAACCTAGGCAAGCATATTTTATTTAAGCTTAGATCATCATTTTAGAGAAAGAACTTGAGCAAGAAAGCTTGTCGTAAGAAATAAAAGTGAATAGGGTTATAAAAATTTCCTTGAGGAAGAAGATCAAACTCTAAGAATAAAGAAAACTCTAGCAAAGAAGGTAACGAATGCTAGTATAAGCTCTGAACTCGGCCAACTAGTACCTTTCTCCATAGGAAAAGCAAACCCTAAGCATAAGGAGCAAGAAAGGCAGGATCTTTCAGATTTAGAAAAAACTTTAGCCTAGAACAACATGGTTCTATCTAGTACGAAGGTGGGAGGAAGAAGAATAGCAAAAGAAATGAAGGAGAGAAGGTGATACTTACTAGTTTAGGTCAGAAACAACAAGGGTGGCTCCTCAAACTATAGAAGAGAGCAAAACGAAGCCCTAAATGTTTAACCAAGAAGGTCATCTACCTTCTTCTTCCTTGGGAACTTTGTTCGTGACCAAGAGGGGAAGACTAAGTTATGGACAAGAGGGAAGAGATAACGAACCAATAGTTTTGTTTGTGGGCTAAAGGATAGTATATAAAGCTTATGGATAAGGAAAGAGAGACGCTTGAGGTGCCCTAGTAGCTCTCCATGTGTTCATGGCTAAGAGATTCCATTTCCATGCAACAACATCACCACTTGTCATTGAGACCTAATTAGCCATCTGTTGTTGGCTATCTAGGTTAACCATAGACCTCTAATAAAAGGAACCATTTGTTCTTTGGAACCTTAGTTACTTACGGGGTGAACCATTAGTTGACCAGGTCTTTTAAGTGAAACATCGGTCCCAGTGAACCAAAATTAGAAGACCATTGACCTATTTCCATCTAGGGAAGACCATTAGTTTTCACCACCTATTGGTGACCATAGTTTGTCTACCAAGAAGGGGGACCATTGATCCAAAGCCACTAAAGGTAGCTCATCCATGATGCGGTAAACCCTGAGTCACCATTGAAGAGAAAGACCACCAAACCAAGGTACAAGTAGGTGACCCATGGCCCAAAAATCTCAAACATGATAGGAAAACATCTAAGGATCATAAGGCATGTAAAAAATTGCAAGAAAAGCCTAATGTGGGAAAATTGTAGAAAATTCCAAAATTGCATAGCTTACTCAAATAGTATCCAAACTAGTCTAAAATTGAAACTTAAGCTTGTCATATGATATCAAAGAACTTCATATTTATATTATGGTTTAAATCACTCAATTAGGTAAATTAATCATGTTCAACACTTTAAGCAAGGTCAAGGGTCTTACATTGACAAGACTAAAATGACATCATTGTTTATCATAACATCTTGTTGTATCAAATCTTTTATTTTTTCCTATGTCATACCGTCTCTTTTACTAGATTTCAGTTGTCACTAGGAGTCAAAATAATATTTTAGTCCTAGGACACCTCCCACTCTCATAACATGGTCAGGATACTCTTCACTACTAAGATCAATTGTTAGTTCATCCCTATTTCCAATTAGGGAGAAGCTTCATTCCTTTATTTTCTCATGGAGTTCCCACTAATCTTATAAACTCATATATTTTGTAGCAATTTGAAAGAAAATACATATGCCATTTTGAGGGTCTAAAGTTACCTTGTTTTGTGCCACTTCCTTAGTTTAAATCTGGAAATTTCCCATATGTAGTTTATTATAGAATTAATCCAAACCTCATGTCGAGGCAAATGTGTAGTTGAAGTTGTATTGAATTATTTCGTAGAAAAGGATTATTTTTGTTTGATTAGCAACTTAAGGAACAACCGCCATGTCCTAACCGACGGTGAACACATTCTTTACCCGCCATTTTTTCTGATCTTTGTGGTTAGTCTGATAAATTTAGAAGAGATGGCATATTATGTGTAATAAGAAACATCATGAAGAATATTAAAATTCATGTAGTATGAGAAATACTCAATACCTTGAGCTCATGTGATTGCCTAGATGCAACAAACTTATCCCATGCCTTATTTTCAATAAATATATATTTCTCAATGACAACCCTCTTTTATGTAGGATTATTTATGTAATATCTGTTGACATGGTCTTATTATTACTCCATCACCACATCATCATAGCACCTTTTTCAGTGATCTTTTTCATATATGTAACAAATTCTATGCAAAAATAGTTCTATTTTTATTATAGTTGGCTAATAAAATCATTATTAAAGATTCAAAAGTTAGTATAAATTCATATAGCCCACAAATAAGTTCTTAAACAAGAGAACTTCCATGATAGTAGGAAGTTAATGCAAAGTTTCTATATCTATTTCCACCTTACATCATATAGTGACCCTACATAGTTCCTGAATATACTAGCTTCTCCCCAATAGGTTCTAGTGTGTCACCAAACTAAATGGCCAACTTCTACCATTTGGCCCTAAGAATTTATACCTACACCTAAGTGTGAGTGATCTACTATATAAAGCATCACCATTACTAGAAACATCAACATTAGCATCAACATCAAACTGGTTAGCATGCTCTTGTTTAGAGTGCCTATGGTCAGAGTGCTTCTCTTCCAAGGCCATGCCATAACAATTTGTAAAATACTTCTTAATATAAATGTAGGTGAAAAATACATCTTTGACTAATAATAAAGGGTATATTTACAAAAATGTATGTGTAAGTGACAGTAAAATATAAATTTTAAAAAATTTGTGCCTCTAGTATAGATATCTTATTAACTAATTTTCCATCAGCTTAATCATAACTCTTACAATATTCATCAGTGTTAAATCTAACATTTACACTTGGCACACAAATTGAGAATGGACTAAACTCCTCACCACTAATAGGATTTGCAACTACCTTTTACCATGAGGTATGACATACCAGTTTTTGTTTGTTGATTAATTGATATAGAATACATGCTTCGTATGTGATTCCATAATGAATGGGTCATCCTTCATGTTTGTCTTTTCAAAATTCACTAATGTGAAACTCAAGTCATACATTTGAAGTCCTTTATTGTTATCATTACGATCACATGTAAATATAGGAACTCTAAAATCTATGCAGACAAAGTCACATATTTATTCAGCAAAACATTAATATGATACCTTAGCTTCTTGTGATCTATTATCATTTCTACTAGTAAAATACAAAAAATAATCTTACATAGTGGCACCACTATTTTGGATTGACACTTTGTGTAGTACGAAAATTCATTTATTTGACACCCTTCATATGATATGAAATCCATTAGTGAATTAAAGGAAATCCATTTGATGCTCTCACAAACACCTTTTGGTGTTTAAGTTTCAACCACCAAATAAATGTCTGATTATACTCTCTACCAAGCCATATTGAACTATATCTAGGATACTTTCTATTAATACAATCAATGTGTCTGTTGAATATGTGCCCACTTTGTCAATGTTGTATAGAATGTACAAATGTACTTGTTCCTAGAACTCTTGACTAATTCCTTTCACTCATTCTCCAAAAGTTTCCTTGCCAGAATAAGATAATGTGTGACACAACATTATATTTCAACGAGTTTCAATGAAGTTCAAACAATTATTTCAAAAGTCCATTACCTCCATAGGAACATAACCCTCAATAATACTTCATTCAAAAAAGAAACATTTTCAAAATTCACCCTTAAAACATTAATGTATCTTTCAAAAGGATACATCCAATTAAGAAAACTGGATCCAACATATTCACCTCCCTAGCCAAATAGACAACAAGATGAACCACTACATCAAAGAATGAAGGAGGAAAATACATATCAAGCTAGCATAAAGTAACGATCACATCTTTTTGCAATTTATCGAGGTTGGTAGGTTTTATACTATTGACTACATATTTCATTGAAGAAGAAATAGAGCCTTGTGGTTGCAAACCTTACATGCTTCAGGCATATAGAGAAACTAGCCATGTGAAATATTTTAAAATTTAGAGTGTGACAATAATGAAATTGAAGACCTATCAACCTCATATTCTTCACAGACATCACTCATAGATATTGGAAGAGCATCCTTGTGGTACCTTAACATTATTTTACCACTCACACAATGTTTTTCCCCAATTTGGAAAAAGTATGACAAATAGGTAGGAAATATGTATGGTGATCCCTTGTATTTATTATTAATTCTTTCCTTATATCCATTGCACCTAATTCAATTATGGATTTGATGTCATCTTTATATTTGCCTAGTATACTTAATAAGAGTACCAATGATGCTGTTATAGATAATTTTCTCAACATGCACGACACAATACAATGTGTCATTTTCAATAAAATTTAATATTGGAAAATCCCCTAACATTGAACTCTTGTTGTATAAGGATTTATCAGAAAGGACTTCTAAACGGTCTTTACCAAATATGTTTACAATTTCTTTCACTCTTTCATATACAACATTCCTTGATGCATGTTTACAAGAACTTTGTTCTCATTTAATACATGAAATATTATGTGTTTCCTTTGATAAGGATGAACTTGTAGGAGAAATATTCAATGACCAAGATATATGGTCTTTCCTCCATGTTTTAGTCATATTGACTCTATCTTTTCATCATACACAAAACATGATTCGGACCCTTTTAAGCTCCATTTGGACAAATTCTCATAAGTCATAAAGTCACTAATCATGTAAAACAACATAGCATGAAAATTCAATGTCTCTCTACACGAAGAATTATTAGTCTTAATTCCTTCTTTCCAGAGTTTCATTAAGCATCAATCAGTTGTTGAAGAAAAATATTAATGTCATTATCAGGTTTGTTTGGCCCTAAAAATCTATATGACTTACACCGAGGCCAAACCTGGGGGAGGGGTGACACCATCCCAATAGCACCACACCCCATTTAAATCATGGACAACATAGTGCCACAAGAGGAGACTCGACACTGAAATCTCAAGTTATGGGGTATAGAACCCAATCTTAAGGGGGAGGGTGAGCACCCCCTTTACCACCATGTGAACCCAGTCTAGTTTCCTAAAATCAGCATAGAAAGCAAGGCATACTTATTTTTCATTGACAACCAAGGAGGAAGGTTATATATGAAAATCATAACAAGATAAGTTTTATCATTTTTACTTAATGTACCATATGGATTCATCACTTTAGTACAAAATTAAAGTCTTAAGTTCAACTCTTCTTGATAGAATTGGGTATCAATAAATCAATATTCTTTCACCAAGGTGAATCAAAACCATGTCATAGGACCCCATAATCATTTTCCTTTACATCATCAAGCCATGATATATTTTATGGATCTTTCACATTAGATAATAAGCAATGAAACAATGATTTTATAGGTAGATACCACATAAACTTGGTAGTAGAACCATTTTTTTGTCCTAGATAAAGTCATCATTTTTACTTTTAACTTTGTATTTTGGAAAATCTTCTAATTTGATATAGTCCTTTTGAAATAGCACACAATCCTTAGCTAATGCATATATCTTTTTAACCTCGATTTCTATTGGGCATGTCATTTTAGTTGCTTTGTTTGTTGACATTGGAAGCTTCTTTCCTTGAGAAAGAATTTCTGTCAAAAAAGATGTGAACCTTTAATCACTCAACCTATTGTTAAATTTTATATTATACAATCTAAACACAATGAGAAACCCCACAAACATAGCACAACACAAATTTAACAGTTTCTTGGCATCATGTACAAATTTTCTATACAAGAAAGGTGAATCAGTATGGTTATTCCCAAATTTGTCTAGCATCACATCGACCATATTGTTCTAAATTGGTTGATCATTCACATCAACATCATTCCCCATTTCTTCTTTTGCACAATTATCACTATCAAATTTCCCGATGTCTATGTAGGAATATCTCCATGCTAGCACCATTCATTATAAGAATTTATAATGCCATTGCATTTGACATGACTTTTGATTTCCTCAATAGTGTCGACTTTCAAATTGTTGGAAAAATTCCTACAGGGATTACAAAATCTATCTCTGAGTCAGCTCTTATGTTACTCCAAATATGATAGACTCAACAAGATACTCCAAAGCATAATGATTTTGAATTGACATCCATCATTGATCTATTCCCTAGCCACATGAAAATTAATACAACTGACAATCATATATGGTTCTTACGTGTCAATTTAAAGTTCAAATATGTTTGACTTGAGACCAAACTTTTTATTTTTGATGAATATGTACCACCTTCCTTGTTCATATAGAATTTTTCTCACCAGCAAATCAATTATGTGTGTTTTATTTTCAATATATTTTGGAAGTATTTCCCTATAGTTCTCCAAGTACACAGAAGTACATAGGAAAATACCTACCTACATATGTACTCAGCAAACAAATGCGGAAATGACTACCAAAATATCTTAAAAACCAAATAGATACTATACACCCATATCCTAAGTGAGACTAAGTTATCAAGAATAGGCCCTAACTGAGGGCTATCAAAAATTTAATCCTCATGAGTAAGTATTGGATGAGTTTCTAGGCTAACAAAATACATGTATTATAATGCATATTGATAAATGTGTACCAACTACTTTATTCATGAATAATTAATGTCACTATTAAGTGTATATGTGTGTTTGATTTTCAAGAATATTTTGTTAGCTTTGCCCCACTATTCTACAAGTACATCAATGTAGATGGGATACATATGTACTCAAAGAGAAAATTGGAAAATAATTGTAAAATGTCTTAAAAGACAAACATACATTATACACTCACATCCTAAGTGAGATTAACTATTCAAGAACAACCCCAAACCCGGGACTTACCTAGATTTACTCATATTGCATAAAAATTTTATTAGTTTCTAGGCCAGCAATACACATATATAAATACCAAATACATATATAATTTAGACTAATACCTAAATTTTATGTTTGTATTAAGTTATTGTGGGTTAATTAATGTCAATTTTAATTAAATCCAATGTTTAGTCATTATATATCCTTTGGTATAGGATCCCTAGATATCCAATGTGGGTTCTATGTGTAATCTTAAATCCATAATGAATGCATTTGCTAACAATAATCAAGAAACATAACATAAGCTACATAATATTATCATATTTATAAGAGAGATCTGATACTTCATATTTATAATAGAATGCAATTTGTAGCATATTTATAAGAGAGATCTGATACTCCATATTCTATTTACGTAAGCTACATAATATTATCATAAAAGTCTATATATTTCATCTCAATGTCTATGAATGATTCTAATTAGATAGCCATGTAAGAATAAACAAACAAACATTGATCCCATTCGAATATTTTTCAAAAACGAAACATGCAAGCATAAACAACAAGCATTCAACCACAAAAACGAGAGGAAAAAGCATGAAGAGAGTGCGGAACCTCAAGGAACATGTTGCTCATTAGGACAGTAGGTAGAAGAGTAGCTAGTGTGACACTATGACATAAAAAGCAACAGTAGGGATGAGGAGAGAAAGGATGGAAGCAGATAAGAGACAAGTTGATGGTGGTGGTATAAGAAAAGAGCTCAATAGTAGGAGAAGGAGCCACAACTAACAGTGAGAGAAATAGCACCACTAGTGAGCTAATTGTAGCAGTAGTCAATGATAAGTGACGATGGCATCAAGGAGCTCAGTAGAAGTCATCGGTGCAATCTAGGGAAGGTGCGATGGTAGAAGTAGTAGTCAGGGATAGTGGTAGGTATAAGATCCTAAAAATCACAATTTTAGATATAATACAATGATATGATGTAGATTCAAAGTCAACTTATACATAAGATATTATGATCTGACATTTTGATTATTTTTATAGACTTAGAATGATCCTTCAATTTAAGTAAGTAGACTCATATTGATAAATATGTGTATATAAAACTCCATTGAGACATTAAAGCATATCCAGTCTTAAATTTTTGAAATTAAGAGTATCATAAAGTTCATGGACCCTTTAGATGACATAATATGTGATTCATTGGCCTTGTAACCCAATACAATCCCAATTGGGCCGATTAAGGTTTACAAATGGGTCTCTAAAATATAAAATTGGAAATGAGTATTTCTTTATCTTAATAAAAAATAAAGATATTTTTAGTTGATGGATGAGGAAATAGTTATATAATGGGATAAACTACAGAGAATTCCAAGGTAGTATGTGATGTAATAAATTAATTTATTAGTTATCTAATATTTACTTGGATGTCAAGTTTAGGATGTTTCACGAATTAGTTTATACCATATCTATTTTTAAGAGGAAGATAGAGAAAATATAAATATAATGTCAATAATTTGGAATTAAACAAGCCTATAACCTGTACTGGATAGTTACTTCCTTATTTATGACTTTTATTAAAAAATAACTAAAAGGAAATAAAAGAATTGTGAGAGATAGTGTCTCTCTGATTGTCACTAGAAGATCCTGTGTAAGATTGGGAAAGGAGAACTCTCCTTCCTCACCTAGATTTTGCTAGAGTCATGTGGGTAATTGTAACCTAAAACTTCCTCAATCTCTCTCTCCCTCTATGAACTCTCTCTCTTCCTGCTAACCATCTCCTTATCTCTCTCAGAGAAATCTGAGTTAAACAAATGCCAAAATCCCCATTATCGCATGGGAACAATATAATCCCCAAGTTGTCATCATGATGAATCTGTAGACTCAGAGAAGCAAGGGTTTCTTGGAATCAAGTGCCTATAATGAGGGATCACAAGCTTCATTGGGATGCCCAAAATTCCATGCAGACCCCATCTCCCCCAAGTTACCCCCCATAGGCTACCACCAATCATCATCTTATATAGATAGTCAAATTGATGGAGCGGTAGAGCTTGAGGTTCTGACCCTCCCACCAGGTGATGGAGGAAGTATTGGAAGATATAGAATGGTTGGGTCAGCCACAATAAACTTATAAAGTGTGAATCAGTGAGGTAGTTCTCCCTTGAACCCTCTCCTTTCCATTATGTTCTAAACTAGTGAACCAGTTTATCGAGCAATGAATTCTAACCACCACCAACTTTGATAAGTGGTTAGATGAGTTCCTCTAGGGTGGCAGAAGCTAATGAAGGTCTTATTGGGTCCTTCCATGTCGTGGAGGTGAAATTCAACATTCCAATTGACTCCTCCATGGCATGATGTAGTAGGCCAATGAGGAAGATGACCTAGGGTAGTGTGAGGGCCCTGGGGTCATTTCTCATTATCTTGAGTTGGCTCGGGGATTTTTTATAATTGGTAATTACTGACATGATGTTGTGCCACTGGTCAGAAGGTAGATTATTTTGAAATAATCATAGTTATTTACTTGTATCTCAAATGATAATATCTATCTTTTTCTCATCTACATACAAGTTAGTTCTTGAAATATTCATTTAACACCTCCAAGGTGTATAACTCAAATATATACAATCATTCAAGTTCAATTAATGGAAATTATTTACTATTTTTTATTATTTGTTAAATCTGATCTTGGTAATTTTTAGTAATGGGTCTCGACTGTAAGGTTTGTCTTAAGTGGGAGACACAGAAAAGTAAGGGTCCTTACATCTGATATCAAAGCCCATATTTATTAAATAATATTTAATAATTTCAAATAATCCATAGAAATATATTTTACAAAATAAGGAATATTATTAGGGTATATCTAAGGGTAATGGTGTATAGAAAAGATCATGGCTTTGGAGGATGGAAATATTTTTCTCTACACCATTAAGTTGGTATATGAAAACTCCCTTAGCTAATGTGATACCCTCCTAGCTAGAACCTAAGGTTGCCTGAAATTATGTTTCATCGAAGTTTCCTCATCCCTAGTTTTGTCATCTTCACATAATTTTCCTTAATAAACCCTAAATTGCACTTCTCTCTTCATCTTGAATTTGGATTTCAATTAGAAGTAGTGTCAAGGTATCCTCCACAGATTAAAGTACACATTAAATGCTAATTGGAGAAATAGATGTGGAAAATGTGACATGTAGTTTATGTCCCTCTAGTGAGGGTAAACCCTCAAAAAACCTAAGTATGGGTGGGAAAACATCGTATTCCATAAAGGGTCGAGCAAGATAACCAAATAATATATGAAGACCATAGTGGGTCAAGGGAATCATAATACACTTAGATGTGCAAGGTAGTAGTCCCTAACACTATCCCCAAAACCATAATCCTTGCAATGGGGATAGTATGGGTGAAATAGCCCTAACAAAAAAAACCCTATGTAAGGGTAAAGGAAAGAGAAAAACATATATGGGTTGGGCAATCTAGTCCACATACCACAAATTGGATACCTTCGTTTCCCATGCATGCAAGTATGTGGAGTAATGCATGCATGATACATAAAAAGAGTCCTAAATATTTAGATGAAACATAGGTCATCAGTAACTACATAAGATTAAATATAAGACCATCAACTCACATTTAGGGGTATTGTCCCAACCTTGGGTTTGTCAACCCAATAATGGGACAAGGATCTATGGGGGAGGCATAACTCTAAACCCATGAGGTCAGGTTGTAACTAGAAAGTCTAATCTCCTCCAAGAATTAAAGAAGGAAACCTAGGTTCGAACCTTCTCTATATGGGTTAGTTGATCATCATGGTGTTAGATTTTATAAATATTAAGTAACTATGGATATCCTGAGAGGATCTAACCCTAAAAATTTTGGATATGAAGGGACTGTTTGTGTATAATATAGGAAAACCCTTACCCCTATTTGGTCATAATTAGAAATACCTACTAATTAAAACATATGTGAAAACCTTGGTTAGAGAGATCCCAAGGTGAATATGTAAAAGCAAGTAATATACATTGAAAGAAATGTGACAATGGTCATGCATCTAGGGTATATAAGTCCTACTGCCCCCAAGTTTGGAAAGGAAGTTCATGTGTTTGACTTGAAGACATTGATGTATATGTTTACAAGAAGGAAAAATTTAGTTAGATAAATTTCAAAAAAAATTTAGAATGGAAGTTAACACATTGAAAGGAATCATATGACATGAATATAAGTTGTAGAATCTCCTGGGGAAGGATGAGTCATGGGATACAAAAATATAAAAGAGACCCTTATCCTTGGACAAGGTGTAATAAATAAGAGAAATGAAATAAAGTTGTGACATATCAATGAACCCTAGGGCCGGCGAGCAGTAGCTCAGGTGGTCACAACACGGGGCCCCTCATGAAGAGTCCCGGGTTCGAACCCCCTGGTGGTGCTGTTCAAAATTGTATCTCCCGTAGCGCAGCTGACCTCTACGCGACTTAGTGGGATATGTTCCTTACATTATGGGATTGAGCTCCCCAGGATGGGATCTGAGCAAGCCTTAAGAGTCCCCTGGGTTACCAAAAAATCAATGAACCCTAGGTAGACTAGAGCCCCAAGTCAAGCCTACGGTCAATCAGAGATGCTTAAAGGTACATAAGACGCAAGGGGTCAGGAAATGATCATGTCTGAAGTACATAAGGATCATGGGGTAAGGAGGAAGCCATGAATGAGTATGTAAGGATCATGGGGTCAGGAGACATGTCACCTCCATGAGTACATAAGGCTTGACTGTTCAAGATGAAAGGCACTCCATAAGTACATAAGGCCCTTGGGGGCACGTGGTGATCACTCCAAAGGTACTTATATCCCTAGAGACCTTAAGGGAATGACTAAGTCTAATGATACATGAGATGTAGATATAAGGAGTTTTGAAATAATGGTTTAAATAGAGCTTTTGTGGGAGCTATGCACAAACCCACGATTCAGAAAGGCACTATCACTTGGGTCCATGAAATATAAGGAAATTCATGGAATTAAAATGTATTCATGATTTAGAGTCATTGTTAAGGATGATTCAGTCGAAACTTAGAATTATAAGATAATTTGTGGATACAACACCGTTGTACATGGAATGGGATTAACTTTGTATTTGTACTACAACCAAATGTTCATTTTACCTTATTATATGTATGAAGGATAGGGTAGGCATATATCATACATGAAATTAGAATGTATAAATGAATACCCTAAGTTGAAATTAATGATATAGCATAATTAGGGTTTTGAGGTGTCACCTCATCCTTACACAAATATAGATTAATAATATTTGGTAGATTTAAAAACTAGGTAAAAGTGTAATCAACAAGTGAAAATGAAATCATAAGTGATAATATCAGGTAATGAATGAGGATGTTGAAGATGACATGCAGATTCCAACCTCAGTAAGGTGAGAAATTTTCATAGAAATAAAAGTTATTCATGATAAACTATCTAAACCTAGCTAAGAAAGGTTGCCATACCTAGTATTTTAGGCTATTCTAAGATGTCATTCACCTTCACCATATTAAGTTTAAATGTTGGAGACAAAATTCCTTTTCAAGGAGGGGTGAATGTAAGATCCACAAAATTTACCATTTTAGATATAATAAATGATAAGATGTGGAAATCTAAGTTGAGCCATACACAAGATATTATGATCTAGCATATTGATTTTTCTACTTAGAATTATTCTTCAATTTAAGTAAATAAACTCATCTTTATAAATATGTCTATATGGAACTCCATTGATACATTAAGCCATACCAATACTTAATTTCGAAATTAAGAATACCATAAAGTTCATGGATGGCCTAAGATGTGATTCATTGACCATAGAACCCAATAGAATCCCCATTGGGTAGACTAGGGTTTACCAAATGGCCCCTTAGATATAAAATTTCAAACTGGGATAATGTATAGACAATTCCAAGATAGTATGTGATCAAACTAATCAATTTATTAATTATCCAATATTTACTTGGATATCAAGTTTAGGGCATTTAACGAATTAGTTTATACCTAAACAATTTTCAAGAGGAATATAGAGGAAATTTAAAGATAATAACAATATTTGGTATTAAATGAGTATGTAACTTGGCTTAGATAATTACTTCCTACTTTAGGGATTTTATCCAAAAAAGGAAATGATAGAATCGAGAGAGAGACATAGTCTCTCTTATCGACACTGGCGGATCTGAGTAAGATCACAAGAGGAGAACTCTCCTCGCTCTATCAGATTTTGTAGGATTCATGGGGGCGATGATAGCCTTGAACTTCCTTGATCTCTCCTTCCCTATGTGGACTCTGTTTCTTGCTCCTAACCATCTCCTTATCTTCGAGAGAGAAATATGAGTTAAACATACCCCAAAATCCTCATTATTATGTGGCAACATGATAGTATCGTGATCATGGTAAATATGTAGACTCGGGGTAGTAGAAGTTTCTAAGGTGATCTCGGGCCTATAAAGAGGGATCACAAGCTTTTCTAGGAATCCTAGAACTCCAAATTAACCCCATATCCACCAAGGTACCCCACCCACATGTAGCTAGCAACTAGTCATCTTCTCAAGAGAGATGCACCGATGGAGTAATGGAGTTTGAGGTTTTGACCCTCCTAGGTGACACAGAAGTGTTGGGAGATGCAGGATGGTCAGGTGGACCTCACAAAACTTGTAAAGTATGAATAAGTGTGGTACTTCTCCCTCTAACCCTCTCCTATTCACTATGTCTTTAACTAGTGAACCAGTTTGCGGCACAACCCATCCTAACCATTGTTGGTTGAGGCGAGTGGCTAGATGAGTTTTGTCTATTGTGGCATAAGCTAGTTGATCTCCCATATGTTATTCCTTACCATGGAGGTGAATGTAAAAATCCTAGTTGACTCCTCCATGGAATGAGGGAATAGAACCATGGGGAATATGACTTGGGGCAATGTGAGGGCCTCTGGGTCATTTCCCCTTACCCTGAGTTGGCCCATGGATTATATGGAATAGGTAATTGCTGACATGGCTTTTCTGCCACTGACGAGAATATCGATTATTTCGAAATAATTTGTGTTAATTAATAGTATCTTAGATGATTGTATCTCTCTTCTTCTAATCTACATACAAGTTATACAAGTTAGTTCTTAAATTATTCATGTACACCATTGTGGTGTATAATTCAAGTATATGTAGTCATTCAAGTTCAATTAATGGAAATTATTTACTATTGTTTATTATTTGCTAAATTTGATCCTACAAATTCTGAGTAATGGTTATTGTGTTCAAGGTCTGTCTCACATGGGGGACAATGAGAAGTGGGGTCGTTATAGTGGGGGTTGGGGTCAGGGTTGGGAGCAACATAGAAAATTGGTGTTTAGCAGTTGGGAATGGGAAAGAAAGATTTTTCAGGGTTATTAATTAGGATGTAACATCATTTTTCTTGATATATAGACACTATAATTAAATGGTTCTTGTGGTTTTTAAAAATACAACGGCTTCAAGAAAAAACTAGCATGACAACTTAGATTTTTGGTCGATGTTTTATCCAAAAACTAATTCTACATGAATTAAAAGTAATAGTTCTAGACAAAGATATAGAGGCAATATGCAACTAAAACCAACAAATTTTTTTTAATATGTGGTGTAGAATGGTGACACGAATCGAAACTATGTTCTACTAATAATTGGCCAAGTTGTAACTGTTGGTATGTATGCCCTACGATCCACTCATATGATGATTGTATCATAAATAAGTACTTTATTCGATTAATAATAAAGGCAATTTAATTTGTTTTTTTGTTCAAATATGAGATGAAAATCTAACATAATAGATGTCTAAATAATGATATTACTTGGTAACATATAGTTTAGGTTGAGGACCAGAATATGAGATCATATGTATGATTAGAGTATATCTTGATTCTTTTCATGTCTCTAGTCGAATATTTTTGTGGAAGCTATATAGACAATACTACTACTTAAGACTATAATGTTTGTTGATTGATTTCTAAATCTCACTAGTCATGATATTGAATATCACGTCAAACAAAAAGGTACTTGTTACAAAACAAGTGCACTGGATAGACCCACCTTGAGAATGATACATGCAAACCATTAGATGGTAATCAAAATCATGTCTCCATGTGATATTGTTGATTGTGGTTCTTATCACATGGTGTTCGACGAACTTTAACACCATTCAACGTGAACTTGAATAAGGGTTTCAATACAAATGGTTCTAGGGTACATTATGACACATGGGGTTTGTCTTGTGTGATGTGGATGGAATTTATCCCTATTATCAGAGTGATATCCTGGCCACTTGATAAGTGGGATTGTGAAACACATGGGTATGGTCATGTGAGTCAATATGTGATATTGAGGTGACATGCATCTCAATTAAGAGGATGATGGGTCCATGCCTCGAGTTCAATATAGATATATGTGACAAAGGAACTATATGATCATTGTATCACTAGTCACAAGTTCGGTTGAAGTTGTCCTCCAACTTATCCAAATACTTGGGTAGCTATGATGTGTTTCTAGATACCGCTCATTACCTGTGAAGTCATAATATGATTATGGACAACACTTCATATATATAATGGAGCCTATAGGGTGACACTAACAAGATGAACTTGGAAAATGATTTTTTTAACCACAGACAAGGTTTCATTTGGTTATTAAAATGTTTAGGTAATCTAACTAAATAATATTGATAATGTTACTGACCAATTGGGAAGTCCAATTAACTGACTAGACAATATAATTTGGACCTGATAGTACCTACTAGTTGACCAACTAAAGATTATATTCTACAAACTAGATAGTGTTACCCAATGTTGATTGGATCATCCAGTCGACCAACCAAAAGGATGGGGCTGACAGACTGGATCGGGTCACTTGGTTTAACTCAGTCAAATGATTCATGGTGTTGGACATGCCAACAGTTTCATGGGAGTTGAAATGTCGATGGACCAATCAATCATTGCATTCAATAATTACATGCAACTATAATTATTGCACCGCACACCGTCTCTAGGGTGTTTGAAAGCATTGCTCTACCATTCCTGTATAAAGGGGGTGATGGCCAAGGCTTTCTACAAAAAATCTTCTCACATTCTTGTAGTGTTTTAGCCTCGACATGTTATCAATAGAAGTGAGAGGTAGCAAGGGAAAGCAAGTTGACGCTAGCACGTCAATGAATGAAAGGGTCACTCCTTCCAAATTACTCAAGAAGTATGATGTGGAGTTATGGGTGGTCCATGTGCACTATGTTGAGGTGTGGAATCTTAGTTACTGTGCTAGGAGGATGTCATCAAACATCTTCTGTATGTTGTTAAGGAAAGAGTCATATCTGTGTGCAAGAATTGTCATTGGACTTACTCTAGGACAAGGAATATATTGCACCCTATTTTTTATACATCGTTGTAGGCGTGATCTACTAGTAGGTAATATGGAATAATTTTTTTATTTTTATTGTATTTTACCGCTCTATATTTCCCTACAGTAGCCAACCTACAATATTAGTTTCATCATAAGATGGACATTATAGTAGATAAGTGTTGCGTACGTTTAGTTGAAAAACAATGATATATCAAATAAAAATCCTAGTTATACCCAACCATACAGTGACAACTAAGGATGCCTATCTAACACAATACTTTATTTTGGAGGGAATATTTATTTCTTAAATAACTTTATAGGAATACTTTATTTCTTGTTATAGAAATTGACGTTATTAATTGTTGTGATAGTTTTTTGGGCAACTGATTCTATATTGAATTAAAATTCCTTACTTATAGTCAACCATATAACATCACTTTTGGGCGACTAAGTAACACAATACTTTTTTTCTGGGAATATTTATTTTATAGAAAACTTCATGCGATGTCCTCATGAATTGACATTGTATTTTGTGATACAAATTTGGTGGGAATTTTATTTTTCTGTGTTATTTATGGTCGTGTTTTGTTTGTTTATAACTGACACTATATGTTAAAGAATGCCCAAGTTTTATACCCTATGACAACTGCTGACATATAACTATGACTTCTTTTACATTAATGACTCAATAAGTTTTTTTGGCAGTTCATTTACAAAATTATCATTATCTTTAACGATGCTATAGGTGTAAAATTTACTAGTGTATATAAACAATAATATAATTAGTGTATATGTATGATATCATAGATATGATTAGATGAGTAGTTGGTCAAGGTGAAAAAATCCTTGATACTGACATTTCTTTCTTATATCAGTCACCTTATGACTAGTTAACTTTTTGAGCTTTACATTGTTATTCGTAGTTCATTATAAAATTCTATCATCTTTGATTGAGTAAGCTAATATAAAACTAACGTGTTCAGATTTATGATTTCAAAAACATTATTCGATATGAGTTAGGGTATGGTTATATGGTCAAATACAATAGTCAAAACCCAAATAATTCATGGACATGCCTTCACCTAGTTTTAACCCATCCACTCTTGCTCACTTTATAAGGATAGCTCTCTAGATTTTCTCCATTTTCTAATACCCTCCAAGTAATCGATGCAAATGGATGTAATACCACATCTTTCCCATATAATGTGTATCTTTTATTTGGGAGTTCCACATAAATGATCTTCTTGCTTTAAAAATATATCAAAACATCATGCATTCATGAAAAAAGTTACCCCTAAAAATAATTTAAAATGTATTTGTATGCCCTATTCTTGATAAAAACCCTAATATGTATTGTTCATATCAACAAAATGGTAACTATACAACATGATTTCGAATAATGTAAACCATAATATAATGTTAGTCTATATTTGACAAGTTGATAGCACCTACCATGTTGTGTCCTTGAATTTAGTAACTCAGAAAGTGTGCATTTCAAATTTCACATCCACAAACTTGCAAAATAGAAAAAGAATAATGCATAGTTTATATTGTTGACATTATAAATACAATAATACACTTGAATTGAAATAAAACAAGACATAATTTGAATGCATAATTTCTAGAACATATGAATCCTATTTCATGAGGAGTAATATAATAATCATATTCATTCTCTATATGAGTTTCTACCCAAGAGTATATACTCCTTAGAAGCCCACAAATTGTAGGATAGTTTGCATGGTTCAAACAACACTCCCCATTATAACGATTAGGCTTATCTAGCGAATCAATGTGAAGGGGGTGGTTATACCCATCCTTGAGTGGATTAGATACACATACATTTGTGTAATGCAGAAACAAAGATTCATTTACATATATAAAGTTAAAGTGTTTAAATATCATTTTTAAGGTAGAAATAAATAAATTACATGTTTATTTCTTGAGAAAGAGATACATATACACATGATAAACTCAAATTGCAAAAATGAACAAAGATCAATGCAATCACATAGGTATAATATATTGGGATAAGATCACAAGTATATATCAACATAATGTTCTTGGAAATTTTAATATAATAACGGTGTGTAACAACTTTTAGAAGCATTAGTGCATCCACTGCCAACTATAGAAACAATAAAGAAGGGATAGACAATAATTGTGTGGTAGGACAACCTTTATCATTGTGGCAAGCATGTACAGGTGCACATCACTAAAACTAGTTTATTTGAATGCTCTAGTCTTCATCATTCGTCTACAACAACAATATGAGAAAGGAAAAAATATATGTTTGTATGTAAAGCACCATATAAAAGGAGGTGCCCCACACTATTTTTCTTTGTCTCTGTGTGGTTCCCCAAACCCACATGCTTGAGTGATTTTATTTTAATTAGGGGTTTACATGTTACTATCAGAATTCATAAATATGTGTGATTTTTATTTCATCGTATCATTCCTTAATTCTAGTAGTGCTTCTTTCTCTCGTATCTTGCTTGTCCTACCAGTATTTCTGGTATGGATTTATTATTGTCTATAATTTGTGTCGTGCCTTCAATCTAATAAAATATTTCTTTCTTTTTCCCATGGACGACAACAATCTTCACCCATTGTCATCTATAATGGCATGCCCCAGATCACATCCATCAAGCTAAAATTCTTATTGTAGATTAATGTTGTCCAGACTTTTATGGATTTGCATAGTAAACATAAATATATCAATTGAAATTCACCTACAACACCCAATAATGCATGGGTCACCTAAAATAACTAGGTTCTTTCTTTAATCTGGGGATATATATATATATAGCCTGATGTTGCTATCAAATGCATGTGGCATAAGAATGCAAAGACGATGTGGGTTCAAATGAAATAAGTTTGCATATAGGAAGATAGTTGTTTGTTCCTATACAACAACATTAAAAAATATTATCTCATAACAACAAGGTGACCAGATGTTGTAAATATACTATAATTCAATGAAATCCCTTTCCAATCAGCCAATTTTTTCTCATCTACCGCTTCTGACATTCTTACCAATAAGAGAGATACTCTCATTACATTTCACTTCCTCAATGGCCTAATTCCAGGGTATGCTATTGATACGTGTCAAACAACACATCAATTCACTAAGATGATTATCCTAGAGTTTAATCCTTTTTATTTTCTAGTTAAGGCTAGTGTAGAAGGGTCGATCCTATGGGACAACTATTAAAGATCATTCTATTTTAATCCTGATTGATTTTTGAAATTATTTCTTTTTGGTATTTTTAGAATAAGGAATAAAAAGTAAATCCCAATTGGGGGTTGTTTGATTACGCTAGAACAAGAAATTAAAACATAAGGAAAGTAAAAGATTACACTAAAGAAAGGAAGGGAAATGATTATTCTAGGAAAAAAAGTAAAGAAAGAAGATTGTTAGAACATAAGATTATGTAAACAAGAAGTAAAGTTGTAAGAATTAAAAGAAAACGGTTGGCACAAGTGTTGGAAGAAATGATTGAAATTTGAAGGAAAAGAATTGAGGTTTAGGGGTTTCACCACCTTAGCCAAAGTGAGAACAAGCTCAAATGATACATGAAAATAAGATAGAATCAGGTTTGCAGATTATTTATAAACAAAACACAAAAGATGAACTCCACATGAACCTATTGATCCTAGTGTTCATGCTTCTTAGTCCTTCATCCTAAAGAGGATTTTTCTATAGTCACATCCAAATGCTCGTGAAATTGGTTTAAGCATTCTAAATCCTAGTTTCCATAGTCGCATCCAACAGGGTTAACTCACGACGCAAATGATTAATTACTTCACTTAAATCAATGATTACTAAATTGAAAACCATCCATCTAAAACAGTCATGTAAAACTCAATCTGATTAACACATGGCTAAGGGGCTACCCCTCACCTTGATAAGGGAACTACTCAGTAGTCATAGTGAGGGATGGACAAACAAGCATAAGAATATAGAAAGTCATATACCACAAGTCCAGCATCTCTAAGGAGACCAAAGGTGGTTACAATTAAATGGATTGTTGTCTTGATCTCCAGGTCTAAGAGAAAGAATGAGAAAAAAGAACAAGAAATAAAGGGTGAGATCTAGATCTAGAACAAAGAATTAATTTTATTACTTCAATGTAAAGATTACACTCAGACTTGAAAGTAATAGAGTTTCAATATGAAACACTAGTATGAAAATTGAGGACCCTTTTCTTAGTGCAGTCCCCCTACTTTTATAAGGGAAGGAGGGGGTGGAAACCCTGAAAAAAGGGAGAGAAACAAAGGAGTGGTTGTTGCTTGAATATATTGCTCATTGGGCAAGATGGTCATCTGGCGATGACTTGATGTGGATGTAGAAGGATTAGATCAAAACCCTAGAGTGGGTAGTGGAGGCACCGTTTGGCAGCATCCTTGGTGTTGAAGCAATGTTTGAGATAGTCGTCTGGACAATGTGGGATGCCCGTCTCGCACAATTTTGCATGTGGTTGCATCCTTGATAGTTGATTTGATCGAAATCAACTATCAAGAACCCTAATCAAGTGGCTGCATCCTTGATAGTTGATTTGATCCTAAGTAAAGCTGACCTAGTCATTTGAGCTTGTAGGGTGCTTGTCTGGGTCAATGAGATGGTTGTCACAATAAATAGAGACACCCGTCTAGAGTGTTTGAAGCAGCTAGTTGAGTCGAGGCAAAGTGGTCGTTTGGCTCTAAACATGGGGATCTATGGGGGTGAGCCAACCATATAGGCCTAGGGAGATGGCTGTCTCACAGGATCATAGGTCAAAAATTAGTTTTGGAGAAAAACCCTACAAAAAGTGAGAAAGAAGATAAGTATTTGCAAAAGTAAATCAAAAAATTGGTAAATTGCAATTTGTCCCAGAAATTAGTGAAAAAGAAATAAGATCAAATGAAAAGACTAAGAAAAATATGCAAAAAGATAGATGAATATGCATTCATCAAAATAACCCAAACTTGAATATGTGCTCATCCTAAGCAAATTAAATTACATATAAAGTCCAATTTATACTCCCTAAATGGCATTCCTCACCCTTATAACATCACTATGATCCTTACCTCCAAATTTTTGTCTAGTAACTGAATCTTCTAGAACCACATAGCATACATTTCTATATTCCTTATCAAAATAATTATCACATCTTTCTTCTATAACAAGATTATGTAGAAAAATAGGCTTCATCTTACTTTCGCTTTGACAATCTCAAATTTTTTTTATTTTTTGTAAGTTGTTGCACAAGAACAGGATAAAGGGGATGTGAGAAACAATATTGATCCTTCCTGTATTCGACTCTGGATATAAATATGTGGAGTTGTGGCTTCATTGGTCAGTTTTTTCATGGTTCTCTTTTTTAGAAGAAAAATATAGGGAGGGAAGAGATGTTCTTGTGTTTATAACTTCAATACATTTTTTATTCTTTTCATATTTTTTAGAGAGTGTCATTGCTCTATTTAGAGTATTCCTATAAATCACATCATACAAGTTTTATAACAAGATAATCCATCTATTTAAATATAGAGAAAAATTATGCTTTGTTCTGATTGATTCCTTATGATTTTCCAAATATTCCACAAAGTGATGTTATTTAGGGGTCCTAGGTGACAAAGTGGTTTTAGACAAGGCAATTTGTAATAGATTTTGCCAAAATTTTTGTAAAATTCAATTTGGGGTACAATGGTAGATGTCTACTCAATGGGCTGACTAGATACTGGCCTTTTTAGAACAAATAAAAACAAAAAGGTATGGTCAACTAGATAAGGGCCATGAACTATAGAAAATACATGCAAAACAATTAAAGGAAAAATAAAGCAAAGAAGGGAAAAGATAGGAGGTTGGAATAGAAGTATACCACCCACCTCCACCTATGACTTAGATTTTTTCTCATCCCGAGCAAAACCTAAATAGGAGATGGAGGGAAGAAAATCACTCTGGTTGTGGTAAGTGTGAGGATGATGGAGGGTTGTTGTAGTATTTTCCCCAATATTGATAGTTGGGCTCAGGGTAGGTATTATGGGTCCCATACTCCTCATAGTGAGGTCAGCTAACATTGTAGTGGCCCTGGTGTGCATGCCAGGACTCATGGGAGCACTGCATCAAATACATATGATTGAGCTGATGACTTTGATGCTACTGCTCGCATTGGATCTCCTCCAACTGATCTCAGATCTCATAGAAGCCATAAGGCTCCTCAGGGCCTTCCTTAGTTGCCTTGTGTCTCCTAGTGTGGCGTTAAGAGGGAGGAGGTGGTGGTCCAATCTCATCTTCATGTGCCTCCAAAGAGACACTCCTCCTATAGGTCGTGGGCTCAGGGACCTCTTCTGGATTGGGATGCCCCAGAAGCAAGTGTGCTATATGGACTGGTAGATCTGCCAAATCAAAAACTATGTTTGTAGCAACAAACCTAGCATGGCATGGAAGCTCAAGGATGACTTGGGAGTCTTTAAAGAACAAGTAGTAGACACCAGTAGCACCGAGATGGATGAACTTACACCCTTTCAAGTATGTCAAGTCAATCAGGTAATGCTTTAGGGTCAGTGCTTACATGGTTGATGTAGTAGGGGGTTGAGGTAGTACGAGTGGCGAGATAGTTGAGATGGTCAATCGTAGCACATACCCAATTGTAGGGCCACTATTCAGATCACACCATAGTGTACAAAGCTTAAAAAGTGTAATGGTGACCTAAGTACCTTCCCTGCCAAAGAAAGTGTGAGCCAAGATCTGATAGAGGTATCAGACCACTGGGTTGTGGATACTAGATGCCTTCATTCTACCAGGTAGCTTAGGCGGAAGTCTCGTGATGTTTACCCAGAACTTTTCTGCATTGTGGATGTCAGGATGGACATCGTGGTGGTGCTCCATGCATCGAGTGAGCTATTAATCGTCCCCTCCATCAAGTATCATGGAGGTTAGCTTCCTGGTAAAGATCTCAAAATCTTCACCAAAGACTCAGGCCTTGCAACTGGAGTTCTCCCATGAGTCGTGGAAAAAGGCAGTAGGTTGTGATGAACTCTAAGGTGAGGTCACTATACATAGTAGTGACAGATACAGGAAAAGGAGAATATGATTTTTTGTCAAGATGTTTCTACAACCTCCCAAATGCCATGTATGTAAAGGGTGACGCCGCATGCCTAATGAGGAAGAGAGACGTCGATCGCAATATTCTCCTTGAACCTGGCATAGTGCATAGTGTTGACAAACTGAGCATAGTTCCCCGGGGTAGGGGCTATGCAGAGTGGATGTGCCACTATGGAGTCTTGATACCAAGAGATGCAGATTGTCCTCTCTCAGCCTCCGGGATGGAGTCGAGCTCATTGATGTAATGTTGCATTTCCTCAACTACTTCAGCAGAGGGCTCGTCATAATACTCTGGGAACTGGACATCGCTACCTATAGTAGGTTATCATGGTGGCTCACGTGAAGCCATCTTTTTGGCAGGATGCTTGCCCTTGCAGAAGTGGTCAAGGAAACCACGACATGACTCTCCATTTGACAAGATGAATATATGATGTTGTGAGCTTAAAAAGTGCATCTGGAGTGGTCTAAAAGGTCATTTAAATAGATGAAATGACCATCTAACAAGTGTGCGACGGGTGTCCGGAGAAAATGAAATGGTTGTCTGGGTCAGACGAAGTAGTCATATGGATTTGCGTTTGACAAATGAGAAGATGTTGCTGGGGGATCGACTGAAAATGATGGTGAGATAGTGGGTGAGATGGTCATTTCGTGAGGGTGAGATGGGAGTCTCGTCTGAACAGTTGAAGAAGAAGGAGGGTCAGTGCAGTGGAACCGCAGCTGGAAGATACATCGCCTCAGTTGAAAAACAGCCGGCTGGAGCTACTGAGCTAAGAAGCAAGTGGCACCGAATAAGGTAGTGAGGAAGAAGAGAGTTGAGGAAGCAGTGGAAGATCGAAGAAGGTGGTTAGGGCATCTCAGCAACAAGACGGGGTCCAACATCATCGAGATGGGCACTTGGTGATGTTGGGAAACTGCTCAGAAGATGACGGTGAGGCGACTGACTTCTCTGGTGAGGTGTCCGTCTGGAGGTGGAGGAGACACTACTGAAGAAAACTAGAGATCAGGAAGGAGAGTAAGAGAAATGTGGTGTGAAGCAATGGCCCAGATTTGCTTATTTTATAGGCAAGTAGCAGAAGTGAGACGCCTATTTAGGAAATTTCCAAACGATCATTTGGCATTTCTTGTGGTCGAGGGGGCATTTCAAATTTCAAAATTGCTGCTCAAATTAACTTCTTTTGAATGTGTCTCCTGGGTTCCATATGGCCATCTCGTACATGCCAAATTGGCAACTGGCAGGGTTATGACATCGATTGAATTTTGAATTTCAAAAGGACATGCATTTGGGAGTGTGCATCTTTAAGGCCAAGATGGTCATCTTGCCTTCGCCAGACGGTCGTCTGGCTGGGTAGAGTGCCTTGCCTTTGTCTGTTTGAATGGAAGGTTCTATAGCCTTATTTATTTATTTATTTCAAAATTTGAGTCTGAAATTGATATAACAAGGGTTAGCTAAGACAATTATAGATGAAAATAGTAAAATTTAAATGATTTGGCTGCCTCCCAATAAGCACCTAGTTTTATGTCGAAGTCCTGATAGAGCTGGATCATGGTGCCATTTCAGGATCACGAGGGGGAGATTGATGCAGATCGAGGTCTTCGAGTACGGAGAGTTAATGTGCCTCAGAAGATAGAAGTTTTAAATGGTGATGTAACATTTAAGCCTTTGTCCAATAACCTTAATCTCTCCTAATACCTTATCCCAAAGAAAAACATTTCCCTGAGGGTATGCATGCTTGGCAAGGTAGGGCCCATACCATCTGGATTGGAGTTTTTTAGGGAAAAGTATCAACCCAAAATTGTATATTAAAACTTGTTTGCCCTGCCTAATATCTTTTATCCTAATGTGGCCATCATGCCATAATTTGGTTTTTTCTATGGAAATGCTAGCATTTTCATAGGTCATCATCCTGAGTTCATCTAACTCTTGCATTTGTAGAAAACAATGTTCACCTATAGCAGATTAGTCAAACTAAAGAGTTTTGATGGTCCAATTGGCCTTATGTTTTAATTCTATAGGCATATGGAAATGTTTTCCATTAGTCAATTTGAATGGGGTGGTTCCTATGGGGGTTTTGTACGTAGGTTTGTATGCCCACAAGGCATCATTGAGTTTCAAAGCCCAATTGGTCCTAGTGCGATTGACCATTTTCTCTACGAAGGACTTGATTTTCCAATTAAACACCTCAACTTGACCACTAGTATGAGGGTGGTAAGGGGTGGAAACCTTGTGATGGACTCCATACCATTTTAACAAGGACTCAAAACTAGTCTCTAAAAAATGGGAACCTCCACAAAAAAAACTCTGGTACGAGGAACCCCAAATCTTGGAAAAATAACATCCTTGAAAAGTTTTTTCACATGTTTAGAATCACATGTTTTGGTGGGGATGGCATCAACCCATTTGAAAATGTAGTCAACAACCACCAAGATATATTTGTACCCGCAAGAAGAAGGAAAAGGGGCCATATAATCTACTCCCCACACATAAAAGTTTTCAATCTCTTGCCAAGAAGTCATGGGCATTTGGTCTCTCTAAGATATTTTTATGGTCCTTTGACATTCATAACAAGAAAAGACAAACTGGTGTGAATCTTTGAAAAGAGTAGGCAGGAAAAAACCAGATTGTAAGACCATCCTAGAAGTTTTCTCAGAGCTCATGTGCACTCTAGTGGGGCCATAATGGCATTGCTCAAGAATTTCATGAGTCTCTTCATCAGTTACATGCCTATGGTAAAATCCATCTGAACACAATATAAATAGGCAAGGGTCATCCCGATAATATTCTTTCACATCATGCAAAAATTTAGCCTTATAATGTCCCTTATATTCAGGGTGAAACACACCTACGACTATAAAATTTAGCTAATCAACAAACCTAGGATATTGGTATTCCATTTAACATTTTATCATCCGAAAGAGAGTCATTGATGGGGATACCATCATCATCAAAAAAGTCAAGGCAGCTAAGATGGACGCATGGTCTGTGTAAAAAATGACTTTGGACCCTACCAAATATGAGTGAAATATGTCAAAGGCATATACTATGGCTAGCATTTCCTTTTCAGTTGGTATGTAATTCTACTGGGCGTCATCAAGAGTTTTGGATGCATACTAAATTACATGGTGCATTTCATCAACATGTTGTCGAAGAATAGCATGAACAACATAATCACTCACATCACACATTAACTCAAAAGGTAAAGACTACTCAAGGACCCTAATGATAGGGGTAAAAGTGAGAGAATCTTTCAAACAAAGAAAACTAGCAATACAAGCTTTGTCAAACACAAAAGGGGTGTCTTTTTGGAGGATATTGGTCAAGGGTGATGAAACACTGATAAAAATTCATATGCCCAAGGAAGGCACAAACATCTTTGATGGAAGAAGGGGGTGGGAGTTTAGACATGACTTCAATCTTGGCTCTATCAACATCAATGCCATGGTTGCTCACCCTATGGCCTAAGACAACCCCTTCAGTCACCATAAAGTGAGACTTTTCCTAGTTGAGGATCAAGTGTGCTTCCTCACATTTTCTAAAAAAAGAGATAAATGGTTGAGACAATTGTCAAAAATATCTCCATAGATGGAGAAATCGTCCATAAACACCTCCATAATAGTCTGGGTCAATCCAAAAAAAATAGTAGACATGCACTGCTAAAATGTGGTTGGGGAAATGCATAACTCGAAAGGCATTCACCTGAATGCATACGTACCAAATAGGCAAATGAATGTTGTTTTCTCCTAGTCATCTGAATGAATGGGGATCTGATAAAAACTATATAGTCATCAAAATAATAGAAATATTGTTGATGGGCTAGACGCTCTAGTACTTGATCCGGAAAGGAAAGGGGGAAGTGATATTTCCCAATGGCCTTATTTTGTTTTCGTCAGTCAATAAACATCCTCCACCAAGTGATAGTATGGGTGTGAATAAGCTCATCGTTGTCATTTTCATGATAGTGGTGCCTCCTTTCTTGGGGACAACCTAAACCGGACTAACCTAAGGGGAGTCAAAGATGGGGTAGATGATTCCTAAAGTCAAAATCTTGATAACCTCTAGATGCACATCCTCTTTCATGTTTGTATTTAGTTTCCTTTGAGGGTATCTATAAGGTTTGTACTCTTCTACCATAGGAATTTATGCATGCAAAAGGCTTGATCGATTCATGTCAAATCAACCATTTTGTATCCTAAGGAAACTTTCCTCTTCCTAAGCTCAGTCATGAACTTGGTTTCTTGTTCATAGGTCAGATTAAAGTTAATGATTATAGGATAAAGTTCTTATTCATAACTTATGTCTTCAGGGAGGGGTTTCATTTTGGGTGCCTTGGGGGTTTAGGTTTTGCATCTACCATAGAGATTATTTTGAGATCCTTAAACTTTTCATCATGGATGTCCTCAAAGGTGTCGAGATGATGTTTATATTGCTCGAGTTGCTTATCTTCAAATCCATAATGAATAGGGGTCACAAGGGTATTTTAGAGGGGATCCTCAACTAGTTCACATTTTTGTCTCAACTGCTGCATCTTCTCAACACAATCAAGGAGATAAACCTCTTCTTGGAGTCTTGGTATGTGCATACTTTCAAATACCTGAAACTTTACAGTTTGTTTTCCTAGATGCAAGAAGATGATTATGGCCTCAACATCAATCAAGGCATGAGCGATGGCCAAAAAGGGATGACCAAAGATGATGTGGTACCTTCAGTCTTCCTTTATGTCCTTGATGACAAAATCACATGGGATATAAGCATTTTTGCCAACCCTTACAGGTATGCCTTCAATGATACCCATAGGTTTTTTCATGGATTAGTTATCCAATTAGATTGTCATGGTGGTAGGAAGCATGTCAGTAAATCCCAACCTCCTATAAAGACTATAGGGCATGATAGAAATATTAGCACCCAAATCTACAAGGCTCTTCCTGCAAGCATTATCACCTAGGTGCACCCAATCCCAAAGGAATGAGGATCTTTCTACTTTTCAGGCATCTTGCTTTGGATAATATTAGAGGTGGTTCTAGAAAGCATGAATATCTCATGCTCATCAGTGTGGTACTTCCTGGTCAATAAAGTTTTCATGTACTTGGATCGAGCAGGCGTATCGTATATGGCATCGAGAAAAGGAATATCCACATGAAATTGTTTCATGGCATCCCTAAACTTTACAAAATGAGTATCAAGCCTAGTTTGTTTTAGGCGGGCTTAGTAAGGTGGACGTGGTTTGTAAATAGGAATTTTTGGCTTGTCAATTTCCACTGGTGGGACCAAAGGAGAAGGGATGGTAGGAGTGGAAACATCAAGAGTGGGGGGGGTTCGATGACCATTGTATCATCATCCTCAAGTCTAAAGGTACAATGATGGGTTTCTCTGGGGGAGGAGTATGAGTTTTCCCTGAATGGGTGGAGATAAGTGTATGTTGATGTTTTGGGTTGTTCTCAGGTTGTCAAGCAAAGGTACCTATAAGGGGTTTATGCTGGGCAATAAGGCGAGCCAACTGAGCATCCATTGAATTTTAATGATCATGTTGTGCAAATAATTTTTGTTCCAAGCAAGACATCCCATCATCAGTTGAGGGTGTGAGGACATTCTATTGTGCTTGAGGCTGAGGTGGTGGTTGATTAAGGTTCTAAAATTGTTGTCCTTAGTAGGGCCCAGGATTCTGATAATTACCCCTATCATTCCCTTGGTTCCCAAAATTCCTTTAGTTGTTATTGTATGGGCAACCTGGTGGTGGATGGTAGTTGGTTTGGGGGTGTAAGGGTATTTATGGAGGGGGAAGCTGAGAAGGGTCCTCTGCACCAGAAGGGTTTCTATATTGAAATGTAGGATGGTTTCTAGCTTGGTTGGGATTGTAGTAATCCTAGATCAGGATACTATGGATTGAATTAATGTCTTCCACTTACTTACCAACATCAGGCTGCATATCATTGCAGAGGTAAAAACATTAGAGGTTAGCATGATCATGCCCCAAGAAAATTCCACAGAGAGATTATGCAGCCCTGACTTGCTGTGGTTGCCTCTCATAAGATTTGAATGAGGACTCTAAGTAATCTTGTTTCAAGGAGATCAATTTAAGGGATTCGACAATGGTATGGATATCCAAATTTACCACAACCTTAGCAACCTTGAGGACCCCATCGGTTCCTCGTCTAGCTTGGGTCCTAGAGGCTCTTTTGACAACCTCCCATGCGCTATTCTGGTGAGGAAATAAGAAATTTCTTGGTGTCATCATCCACACCATGATAAAATATCTCAATGAGTTGAGATTGTGATATGTCATGATGAGGGAAATGTCAAAGGAGTTCCCTAAATGTCTCCCAAGCTTCTCCTAGAGTTTCTCCTAAGACCATTGAAAAGCAAAGTATTTGTCCCCTGATCTCATAAGTAAGGGAAGGAGGGAAGTATTTATCTAAAAACTTTGTTTGAAGTTTTTCCCAAGTGGTGACATGGACTCCACTCTCCATGACATTATACCAAATGTTGGCTTGCCATGAGAGAGAGTATTTGAAAAGCCTAAGTCTAATGGTGTCCTCAGAAATACATGGGATCTTAGTCAAAGAACAAAGGTTAGTAAAATGTTTGAGATGATCTTGACAACTCTCACCCTTGTTCACAGAAGATGGGTAGGCCTGGAGCTTTGTGATCCACTAAGTGTGAATCTCAAATAGGGGGGCGGTAATCTAGGGTGACATGACTGCGTGTTGTGTATATCCAATTTTTAGAGTGGAAAAATCTTTTAGTTGTTTTTATCTCTCGACCTCCCTCTCAACGGATTATAGGGCCTCTTGCTCAGCTATATAGGCTTCACACAGATTGGCTCCTTGTGTTGTGAATTCAGCCATTATTCGCTCTCTTTGAGAGGCAAGTGTCTACTCAATCCTATGGGTAACCTCTTATTCATCCATCCTAAGTTTGTTTTATCTATTCAAATGATGGAACATTCTCTCTGGCTCAGGATCACAAATTGGCAGCGCAAAATCAGTGTGTGGCGGCCGGCGTATGCATAGTTATATTGATAGATAATAATCGAGTATAGAAAAAATGTTTATTGAAATGGAAACTCCATAGAAAGAGGAGATAGCACTTCCAGAATTCTACTCGGAATGCATAAAAAATGAAAAAAAGTTCTTCAAAAAAATTTCGGGGTTCGAGAAAATGATCTGGTATCCCCTGCAGTGGCACCAAAATTGATACGCGTTGAAGAGAATGTCAACTCACAAAGATGATTATTCTAGAGTTTAATCCTTTTTTACTTTCTAGTTATAGCTAGTATAGATGTGTCGACCCCACGTGATAATGTTTTTAAGATTTTTCTTTTTTAATCCTGATTGATTTTTGAAATTATCTCCTTTTGGTATTTTTGAATAAGGAACAAAATGTAAATTCTAGTTGGGAGTTGTTTGATTACACTAGAATAAGAAATGAAAATGCAAGAAAATAAAAATATTACAATAAAGAAATGAAGGGAAATGATTATTCTAAGACAAGAAAGTAAAGAAAAAAGATTGTTAGCACACAAGATTATCTAAACAAGAAGTAAAGTTGCAAGAATTAAAAGAAAGCAGTTGGAACAAGTGTTGGAAGAAAGAGTTGAAATATGAAGGAAAAGCATCGAGGCGTAGGCGTTTCACCACCTTAGCCAAAGTGAAAATAAGATCAAATGATACACGACAATATGATAGAAGAAGGTATGCAGATTATTTATAAACAAGACGTAAGAGATGAACTCCATGTGAACCCATTGATCCTTGTATTCATGTTTCCTATTCCTTCATCCTAAAGAGGATTTTTCTGCGATCACATCCAAATCCTCATAAAGTCAGTTTAGGCGTTCTAAATCCCGATTTCCAAAATCACATCCATCAGGATTAACTCATGATGAAAATGATTAATTACTTCTTTTAAATTGATGATTTCTAAACTGAAAACTATCCATCTAAAACATTCATGTAAAATTCGATCACATTAATGCTTGGATAAGGGGCTACTCCCCTCACTTCGATAAGGATACTACTCACTAGTCATAGCATTGGATGGAGAAACAAGGAGCAGAAGATAGGAAGCCATAGATCACAAGTCCAGAATATCTGAGGAGACCAAAGGTGGTTACAATTAAATGGCATGTTATCTTAATCTCCCACTCCAAGAGAAAGAATGAGAAGAAAGAACAAGAAATAAAGTGTGAGATCCAGATCTAGAACAAAGAACTAATTTTATTTCTTAGATGTAAAGATTACGCTAATAATTGAAAGTAACAGAGTTTGAATATGAAATCCTAGTACAACACAGAGGACCCTTTTCTTAATGGAATCCCCCTCCTTTTATAGGGGAAGGAGGGGTGGAAACCCTAAAATGAGGGAGAGAAACAAAGGAGTGGATGCTACTGGAATATACTACTTGCATGCCGCAAAATGGGTGTCGTGATGGGTGAGATGGTCATCTGGAGATTACTTGACATGGATCTAGAATGATCAGATCAAAACCCTAAAGAGGGTGGTGGTAGTGCCTTTTGTTAGCATCCTTGGGCTTGAAGCAATGTTTGAGACTGTCATATGGACGATGTGGGATGCCCGTCTCGCGCTGCTGTTAGTGTGATCAAAGATTTGGAACCCTAATAAAGTGGTGGATCTCTTGAGAGTTGATTTTTTCTTTGGAACCCTATTCGTCTAGGCTCGAGGGGTGCTCGTCTGGGTCAATGAGACGGTCGTCTCAATGAATCAAGATGCCCATCTGGAGTGTTTGAAGTAGCTAATTGAGCTGAGGCCAAAGTGGTTGTGTTTTTCTGAACATGGGGATCTCTATGGGTGAGACGGCCGTCTGGGTCTAGTGAGACGGCCATCTCATAGGCTCAGTAGGTCAAAAATCAATTTTGGGGAAAAACCCTACCAAAAGTGAGAAAGAAGATAAGTATTTGCAAAAGTAAATAAAAAAGTGTGTAAATTGCAATTTGTCCTAGAAATTATTGAAAAAGAGATACGATCAAATGAAAAGACTAAGAAAAATATGCAAAAAGTTAGATGCATATGCATTCATCATCTATAGTGCATCAAATCCTTCTTATTAGAGATACCCTTTCGTCCATGGACCAGACATATGTTCACCTACTCAAATCAGAGATGGAATCCACTCATGTTCCCTAGAATGATGCTTTTGATTCCCAAGAAGCATAGGTTGTGGCTGCCTGAAAATGAGGGAGAGGTCATGGCTCACGAATCAAATGCACCTATTGTGGCATATTGGCTCACACTGAGGATGTGTCTCACTCCAAGCATGACCATCCTTCTCACTATGTTGGAGGAAAATGTAGATGCTCTTGACATGTCTCTCAGGTTCCCACTCTAACCATTAGTTGAGGCCCTCATACAATGCTCACAAATCCTCCTTGGAATAGACATCCCTCTCGCATGTCACTAAGAAATATGAATACCTTCTTAAAGATTCATAGTAGTATGGTGACCCATCTCTGCATAGTAAATTGTCATCATGATAGTCTTCTCCTGATTGGTGTATTAGGGACCCACCCAATGCATCACCTTTGATTCACTAAGCATTAGTGACCCACTATGACTCTGACTTATGGATCGATAAATTGAATCACTATGTGTCTCACTATCCCTCTCTCATCTAAACTATAATTGGTTGTTCTTAAAAAGAGTGGGACCCAGAGGGAATCCACTCCCTACTAAAAATTTGAAGAATAAAGCATCCATTCCAGACACACTCAAAAGGTATGATAGAACAAGTATAAAATTTTCAAATTTTATATAATGGTATACAAAAGACCAAAGAGCATAACAACGAATAAAATTTTATGTCTATAATCAATTTTACAAGAGTACATCATTAGTCTCCCATATAGGGTTTACATGAAAGATACAACATAAGGATCTAGATAGAGGAGAATGTAAACCATATAAAGTTAGTCTCTAGGCAACAACTTCATGAGATAGGTCCATCTTGAAAGCCATGTACTCCGTATCCAAATCCTAGGCTGGCCCTTCATGCTCCTATTGTGCAACTCTGATCCTAGGCATGGGTCATTGGGAAATCACCCAGCAAGAGAAAGAGGCAAGGTATGTGTTAAAGTAAGGAACAAGAGCAAATATAAGAAAATAACATGGAAATAAAAGGATAAAATTTTATCATAAGATGAAGGTGGTCCAAAAGTATGAGGCATAATCAATAGAAGCTTGCCGTAAAAGGAAAATAGTAACAGATTTGCATGCATGATTATTATTGACTACCTAAACTAAGCAATATTGAGGCACCTACCTAACCTCAACCAATAGGTGAGGGAGATTAACACATTCTAGTCACCTATAAATATTTTATATGGGGGAGAATAACACATTCCCTAGGGTGAAATAATACATGCCCTATCTATGAATGGTTGTACAAAAGTACCACTACATTAGCTAAATAGTCTAATAAAATCAACATGTTAAAGAAAACTATGGCAAGTATAAGCATCATATAATTGAAACATTGCAGTGGGGTTCAAAACCCAGGAAATATAATATCAATGCTGATTTTGAGGCAAATATAGCAAAAAAAGATGAGTAGAGAGATTAGGGTTCATAGAGTTCCTCAATAGGAAAATTAGTCTATGGCTTGCAATTACCCCAACTTAAGGTGTAAGGATGTACATACCTCTCTTACTAATTTCAATTATTCACTTTAACCACTTTAATTGAGTCCAAGGTCCACTTTTCTTATTTTAAATGTATAATCATGTATTAGGGTATATCATGTACATTAATGTAAAGAAAACCCCTATTTTGGACTTTATGCATAAAACATCAATTTAGACTCTAAAAACCTCACTAATCGCCTTATTAGGTTTTTCTGATCAAGAAAATGTATTTATATGCCATATTTGAAGTTTATGTGACAAAGTTACAATTTTTAGGGCTTTTATATGATTTATTAGATCCTCAAAAATCAACCTTCTAAAATATGGAAATCAGACTCTCAAGCTATTTTTATTATAAAGACATATTTTTCTGATTTCAAAACATATTTTACTTTAATTTTTGGACAAGCACATCAAAAGATACAATTTGTAGAAAATTGGTCCATCATAAAATTCCAAATCATCAGTTGAACTAAAGAGAGAGAGAGGAAGATGGCTGGCCTAGCTAACATGGGTCAACCATCAATGACCATCTTGCCAAATTAGTGTCCAGTAGGACATGGAACGAGATAAATAAAACATAGTGAAATGATGAATATACCCCTAGACAAAAAATAAAGAAAAATAAAGAAAACAAGGGACATATTCAGGAAATAACCTAGGGGGTCGTCCCCTTCACAGACCCTCATGCCATGGACATCGAGCAAGCAAGCATGTGCTTGCTAGAAATTGGAAAAATCTCAATGACTACATGATTCGCCGAACAGAGAACACCAAAGCAAAGAGAAGGGTCAGCCAAACTCATGGCATGTGCTAATTGAAGTGTGGGTGCCATCGCGAGTAGGGAAGACAAGCTGCAAAGACAAAACTAAAACCTGATCTTCAATGACGAAGTCAATGTTGTGTGAAAAATTGAGAGAGGATGAAGGATTAGTCAAGAGAAATGAAGACCTTGGTGGTGGTATTTATAAGTGGGGTCCACTTTAGGGCTTTGGAGGTGGGTAGTTTTGAGATGCTCAAGGGGGAGGACTAGGATTTTCTTAAACAATGGAAAGTTGGGCTTGAATAATGGCTCAAATCTTGTGGAATTCTCTCTTGAATTCAACACAATCTTGGAAAACCATCAAGAATTGAATGAGAAAAGCCCATCACAAAAATCCCTCCGCACATGAGCATTGTTCGCCATGGGATGCTTTTCTACCTAATGTATGAGACACAGTCCACATCGTCCATTGGAGATTAGACGGTCCACATCAAAGTCGACATGCAAGACATTTAATTGCTTTCCAACTTTGATTTCGAATATAGTGAGACATTAATTTATTTAAGTTTTCTCTCTCCTCATTGGACGGTGCAAACAAACTCCAAATTAATTGAAACTTGGTACCTAGCCTATTTTTGACATGGAGAATCCAATTTTTGCATTAGTTTTCAGTTTTTGAGACTCTAAACATTTTATTCAATTCTTTTAAAGTAATTAATATATTCTCTTTCTTAATGCATTAGAGACTTCTAGAAAGAACCAATTAATGTTAAACTTCACCCTTAAGCAAACCAAAACATATTGAACATGAATTGGCCATTAATTTTATCCTTTGAAGTTATTTATCACATTATTTAATATTTTGGGCAATTACATTCTCTCTCTTAATCTACATATGTATATTAGATATTATCCAAATTATATGAAAATTCACCCTAAGGCTATTTTTAATGTTTAGATTATGAATCTAAGATTATTTTTTAGTTTTTGAGTCATTAAATGATTTATATCATATTTTAGAGAAAACTTACATTTTCTTTTCAAAATAAAACAAATATAGTTATTATCATCCCAAAATTATGAAACATGGCATCCATGCCAAAACAAACTAAGGAAAATGAATTTTAACTCATCTTTGACCAATTAGTCCTCCTCTTATAAATTTTAGCCCATTATCCAATATTACTGTTGTTTTTCATATTAAATAATTCAATAACACATTAACATGTTTAAAGCATTATTATTCATTCTTTTCTCTCTCCCTTGCTCCATAAGGCTAAGGAATTATCTAGAACGAATTCATTTCATCAACATGTGACTTAGTGGTAAATTTGCATATTAGATCCTTATGAAAAACATGTACTGAGTTATTTGTGCATAAACACATACATTGGCATAAATGGTGATCAAATTCACAACAAACCACTAATAATTCAAAAAATTCAACATCAAGGAAAAAAAGGATAGAAAGGAAAGGAAAATCATGGGAAAATGATCAAGAAGAGAATATATCTAGATTTCAGTTTGTTACTATTGTTCATTTTGTTTCAATTTTTTTCCTATGATCCAATGTCAGTGGAAAATTATTGGCCTCTCTTTGATATTTCATACCTTTGGACCTTCTGGTTTTGTTTTGCAGGATTGGAGGACTCGAATGATGATTGGGTAGTGAGTGTGATCTAGTGATCTATACTATTTCACCCCTCCCATAGACTCGGATGACTTCCCTCATTGTTTCCTTTCAATTGTAGTTGGAATTACGTGTTGTCCATCCTTTACTAGACCTATTCAAGTTTTAGATATCTTCATTTATTCTTATTCATCTATTCCATGTGATGTTTGTTAGTTGGAAAAACACCATCGTGTGCTTTTCTAGTATCTTACTATTAAACAATTCTCAAAAGTTTTAATTGTTTCAAATATTACCTTACTTTTGTGAATGATTTTTGTATGATGATTTGAATATATATATATATCTTTTTCAAACTCTTTAAGATGTATTCCCACATATTCATGTGCTCAATAAAATGATCTTAGTTTAATTCTTCACTTATTTTAAAATTCTACACTGATATTGCCCTTTAGTACACCCAACAACAGTTTCATCCTTTTGTTAGGATATGAAATTAATCCATTAGTACACTTTTGCTTGTTATCCTTAGCAAAATGGTGCTACTAAGTGTAAAAACCATCACTTTATTGATACTAAACACTCCCTTGCCATTTATGTAAATATTCCAAAAAAAGGTCAAATGTTTCTATCACCACATGCTTTTAATAAATTATCAACTATCCCCATTTTCATACAACATACTCCGCTTTTAATCCTTTGTTCATAGACAAATTGTTTCCTCTGCTATTTAGGTTTTTGGATGCATCGTGTTTGTCCATAATTTTTATCCTAAGGAAAACAAATTATCCCGTGACTATGAAAATGGATTTTCTAGGGAACCCTTTCTCTCAAGAGGGGTACAAATGCCTTGATCTCATTTTGGGCATGTTTATATTTCTACTAATCTCACCTTTCACAAGAAAAACTATTCATTCCATTTTTTGTCATCCTAATCTAATCATAGAAATGAAATGGTCTTTATCCCTAAACCCTTCCTCCAAACCCATCATCACCACCACAAGACTTTCAGTATCACATGTAAGTTGACTCCAAAGAATAAGCACCGTGGTCATCATCTATTTCAGTCCAATCTAACAAATGAGTGGAGATTCACAAAGTTATACCTTCCTAAGCAATAAAGCATCCCATATCTAACACATGTTGTCTAGCTCTTCCCTCTCCCATTGTTTCACTTTTAGCCACTGTTTTGAACACCACTTTTGTCTTTATATATCTAGCATATGCTTTCTAACATCCTGGATGAACATCTGCCATGATGAAAGAGATGCAAGACTTATGTGACAATAGAACCTTATTGTTCCAAGTCCTGACAAGAAAATTGTTGGCTTAAGCTATGTGTTCTTAGTCAAACACCACTATGATGGTACTCTCAAATGACTAAAGGCATGGATGGTTTTTAACTATTTCACTCAAACCTTTGGTGTGGATTATTTAAAAATATTATCACAAGTGTAAGCGATTGCCTCAGTCAACATTGTCATTTCTTTGGCAGCTTATTTTCATTGGCATCTTTTCTACCTAGATATTAAAAATGCATTTCTGCATGGTGATATCCTGGATGAAATTTATATGCAACAACCTCTAGGTTTTGTTTATGATGTGGAGTCTCTCAGAAAGTATGTAGCTTTTGACACTCTTTATATGGACTTAAGAAATCCCCAAGTGTCTGGTTTAATAAAGCATCATAGTCCTTGAAAAACTGATATTTTAGATATCATATATGGATCATTCATTTTTCTCTTTAGGATCCTCAAGAGGACATGTTTTCCTTGATATATATGAAGATTACATTATGCATTACTGGTATTAAAATTTGCATCTCAAGGAGAAAGCAATCATTATGGTCCCACTTCCATACAAAGGACTTGGAAGATCTACAATAGTTTCTCATAATAGAGGTCTTCCGCTCCACCACAGGGATAAGATTGTTCCACAGGGTTTATGCCTTGGAACTAGTTTAAGAGACCATTATGATAGGTATTAAACTCATCTCTATTCCAATGGATTATCACACAAAGTCTCAACATAAGAGGAATATGTTCCCAAACCCATAATTAGTTTTGAGTAGTTGCAAAAATGATTTATCCAACAATCACTTAACCTATCATCACCTATGCTATCGGGGTAGTTATTAAGCATATGAGTGCATCACATATAGATCATTGGTGCAACATCCAATGAATCCTATGCTATCATAAGAGTGCTCTAAAAAGAGGACTATTCTAGAAACATCCTAAGGAAATGACTGTTAATAACTCTAGATGCGCATATGAAAATTGGGTAGGACATTTTTAAGATTGCATGTCCATCTTTTCTTTCACCATTATTTGAGGCAATTATCCAATGTCCTAGATAAGTATAAAACAATATTGGGTTTCTCTCCAGTAATGAATCCAAATATCAAGCTATGGCCCTTGCATTTTGTGACTTGTAGTGGGTGTGATCCATTCTGTCTGAGTTTGAAATTTTTGTTCAGACTCTAGTTCCTCTATATTGTGACAACTAGGGTACTATCCACTTCTCCAATAATCCAGTTTTTAGTGCATAATACACATTGAGGTGGATTGCTGTTCTTTACTAAATTTGGTCAAAGATAAAAAATTATTATGACTCCTCACACATGGACATGTAATACAATTGTTGATATCATGATCAAACCGCTTCATCCAATTCTCTTTCATTATTTGGGCATTAAGGTGGGACCACACAACATATATTCTCCATGTTGAGGGAAAGTGTTACTATAAGTGTTTAAATGGGTAATTGGTCTTAGGACAATTGGATTTAAATTCTCTATTATGAAGAAGTACACTTAAGTGAGGATCTTTTTACCAACATAAGTGTACCTATGTATTCTTAGACTCCTATATATAGAACCCCCATTACTCCTTTTTTTTGTTTATGCAATCTGGTCCATAGAAGATGTGTCCTTACTCTTTCAAACATGTGAGTCATGTGTATATAATGAAAAATAATGTCTATGTTTAGGTTTTACAACACACATGTACGAAATTTAAAATAATATTGAATACAAACCTAGTAGATCAAGCAACTGGATAGATAACAAAAACATGAAGGAATTACACATGATACCATTATCATACAATATCACTAGTATGGACTATTGGATATAAATCATACGTTTTGTAGTCAATAGTCGCAAGCTATGTGTATATGCAATTAGGAGTCACAAGCATAGATATCAAGGATTATTAGGAGCATATATCATGGGTATTAAAGGGTCATCATCATAATGTGGTTTGATTAGGCTTGGCTGAGTATGGTGTATCTCTAAGGGAAAATCCATTTATCATAATATCATTATCATATCTATACATTGTTATCTTTATATAGCATTATCACCATTTATATTACCCAGATTTTATCCAACACCAATGACTTTCAATATTAGAGTAGTATATTAAATTGTTTCAAGTTTTAACCATTTAAATCAAGTCAAAGATACTTGATGTTAGAAACACTTTTTACTTGATACTTGACCTTTTTATCAACATGGTATATTATTACAATTTTCTCAACAACTAATGATTTTCTATAAAGTTTCTTTTATTTTCATATTTTCTAATACATAGAGAAGTTCAAATACCTTCTCTAAAGTCTCTACAAATGTAGTCTTGATCTAATGGTTAGGTATAAGGACTGCATAGTGGTCGTAGTTCTATAGCGGAGGTAGTGTGGTGGGCCTTGGGGTTTAGATATGTGATAAAGCAACAAATTATATTCCTCTCTATCTATAATCCTAGAAGCTCCACATGATGGAGTGATGGTTGAAGATGACTAAAACAAATATGGAGGAGCCAAGGAAGATGTGTAAGTAATCAATTGAGTCATGTGGAATTGGAAAAATTGAGAGTGCATTTACATCCCACAAAGGATGCAAGGAGGACAAACTCCTAATAGTGAAGGTGGATGAGGAGGAATTCTTTAAAGAGGGTAGGAGATGATAGGTTTAGTTATTATGCTTTAACTATCACCAAAAAAGAGAAATCACATCTTTATCATGGGGTTGATCAAATGTCCATTTTTATATCAATGAGACAACATAAATAATTCCACTCATACAAAAATTATGGATGCCAATGTAACGACCGAGTCCACTACCCTAGACTCTAGTAGAGTTTCAAGAATGATGACTGGCCCCACAGACCACCACTAGCCTTAACTGCGTACTTTATCCAGACTCACGCGCAAGCCAGGAAAAACTTCCCGACTGGTCACCCATCCTAGTACTACTACAAGCCAAGCACGCTTAATTATGGAGTTCTTTAGTGATGGGCTCCCAGAAAAGGAGGTGCACCTTGGTGATATGGGTAGTCCAATCATTCCTTGGACATTACAATCTCCCCCACTTAGACTTTTGACGTCCTCATCAAGGCTCTACTATAAGGCCTCATGACATCACCCCATTTCAGTGCAGACCCGGAATGGCCCATGGACACCCAACTCTCAATCAAGGAATACCAGTACAAGGGTGGCTATGTCAACTATGGATAGCCCTTTCCTACATGCGTGGACCGCACGGCTCAAGAGTGGCATGCCACATGCCCATGTGGGCCCCACCTACTAGAGGGGTTATGGCTCTGATACCATTTGTAACGCCCGAGCCCACTGCCCTAGTCTCTATTAAAGTTTCAGGAATGACGACTGGCCCCACAGACCACCACTAGCCTTAACTGCGCACTTTATCCACACACGCGCGCAAGCCAGGATAAACTTCCCGACTGGTCACCCATCCTAGTACTACTCCAAGCCAAGCACGCTTAACTATGGAGTTCTTTAGTGATGTGCTCCCAGAAAAGGAGGTGCACCTTGGTGATATGGGTAGTCAAATCATTCCTTATAAGATCATTATGTCTAAGGCCTCAAATCCTGGGACGTTACAACCAATTTTTCACCTACACACAACCCAAATGTAGATATTGACGAAGATTTCTCAATCAGGATAATGATATGTGGTTCCTTTATTAGGTATCTCTTGGTCTTCTACCACTTGGCATGTGGATCATAAGTCTAAGATAGACTCCACATTCATGTGTCCATAGGAAAAAGATCCAATGACATTTATATATGGTTAAAAAATAAAAGGTATGAAACTAGAGTTTTAGGCAATTGAACATATACAAGCTCCAATTAATTTGAACTTTTAAACATAGGTTAACTCAATTGTAATGTTAATGTAGAAAATATATATAATGAAATACTATGTTTATATGGTATTGGAGACCACATGCTAGTGTGGGATGTTTTAGTTTAACCATAGAATTCTAAATTGAAGTAGATATTATATTTTTAAGTAAAGAATATATATTTATTTGATATTAGGATCCAATTATGGCATTATGAGTGTGCATATAGACGGAATTATTTCAGGATGATATATTGTGATGATCTTTTAAAGGTTTAAAGAATTTAACTAAATAATGGAATTATGACAGAAGAAAACTCCATTTCCTTAAAAGACTTTACCCTAAAATCTGAGCATTGTTGAGAAGATATGAAAATCACTCTTTCATATCAAATTTATGTTCCCAAGTCAAATCATAACTAATGTGTGTTTCTTGTGTACATTAACCAATTCAACCTTCTTATTTTTTACTTCCTTGGCTCTACCATATAAAATATTGACCCAAAATGTTATAACATGGATTTTCACATGTATTTTTGAATGCAAATATTGGATTGATAAGGATATACTAAAGACAGTCATGTCTTATTTGCAAGTTTTGGGTTTCAGAATGCAATTTCTCCTTTGATAAGGGATTTTGTGTATTTTATTGTTTTCAATAATTCATTGAAAAATATTGACTAAAGAAAGTGTGGAAAATTTAATAATAAAGGAGTTAGTAAATGTAATGGATAATTGGTATTTAAAAAGGAAATTTGTGGAAATTTATAGAAAAGAAAGGTGAAGGAAACTAATAAGTTTTGATTTGTCTTATATTTCTCACAATGAGAAAATACATTTAAATTAGGATTGCTTGCCAAGTTTAGATGAGAAAAGGAATTATTTGATATTTCAAATAATTCAAATAAAGGGATGACTTGGAAACAAAGAAAAGTACTCTAAATTTGTTTATCTTGGCCCCAAATCTTGCACACACTAAGATTTAATTAATAAAAGCCTTCCTTTAAGATTTGAGATCAATTGGTTAAAAGGAGAGAATGATATGAATTAATTACTTTCTACTAAAGTGAAAGGGTTTAGTGAGCAATGTATTAAATGTTAGAATTTTAATCACAGTGCAAAAATAAAACCTAGAAAATTTAATATTGTTGCACACCTAATGACCCTGGATCATGGATTCAATGGTCTGGAGATCGTATCCTGCCACTGACTAGTTTGGGAAACCATCTACAGGGATCCCGATAATCCCTTTCACAGTTCTCTCTCTCTCTTCAATGCATATGAACTCCTAGAATTCCTCCCATTAAGATTGCGAGATGATTACAAACATAGTTCACCCTAGTTTTTCCTTCTTTAAGGAATTCAAGCATTCCCCAAATCACAGGGTAGTTGGTGGCCATCCCTTCATAGACAAGGCTATATAAAGGGGATTGGACCCCTCTGTGAAACCACAAAGCCTGTGGCAAGTCTCAGTGAAACCTGGCACTGCGATCCCTACTCTCAATTCCTTTGATAGCCTTGTTCTTCACCTCTTGCCCATTCTCTGTGCAACTAGGAGACTCATCCTTGTTGTTCTCCTTGTTTGACCCTCTTCAAGCAATTAAGCACCACAACTGAGTCCAGTGAAGCATGTTGAAGACAGTGGTGCCTTTGCTTTCCACTTAAGAGCCCCAGAGCTTAAAGTCAACTCATGTATTAACTCACTGAAGATTGTTGGCGACAGATAAAGGTTGAAGACGATGGAGTGGGAAAAGTCTGCTCTGCCCCACGTCTTGAGTTGCAAGGTAAAGGGCCTTCTTATGTTTTTGTTTCTTTTTCTCATCTATCCACGCAAGAACGGGCCACTAACCCGGTTTGAGCATATTGGTCATGATGTGGCCACAGACGCACATGCTTTATCCAATCATCCATTGAGGTAGCAACTTTTGGTTGGCCGAAAAATATTAATCTTGTGAAAATTATAGAAATTTGAGGGTAACTTCAATAATAGTCAATATATACATATTTTTTATCAAAACAATACGAGGAATTCAATAGAATAGGTTCCATGACCTAGTTTTGTCTCAAAATTCTGAAATTTCATAAATATGCAATATTTAATGTTATATAATGTATTGAAACCCTAATTTCCTAATAATGATGAAATTGATGTTATAACTTGTTTAATTGATCTTAATGGATAAAGTCTAATCTTTTTGGATATTTTATCAGCATATTGGATCTAATTTGGGTTAAAATTTCATATGTTGCCAAAATTAAGGTTTCCTAAAATGAAAAGTTGTGAAATATGATAATTAGGCCTAGTTTGGCTGTTGTATTTTTAACTCCCTGTAATTGAAGCATAACATATACAACAAATTAACTATGACAAATCACGTTCCGTATTTGCTTTTTACTGTTGAATACTAAATTTATCACAAAGTTTGACAGTTGCAAATAACACCTAAAACGGCGGGTTTCACAATTTTCACTTATTCTCCAGATCTCTGTCCCTTTCAGCCTTGTTACATGTCATTCCGCACGTAGAGCAGGTTGCCTGTTGTCAGCTCCTCTAATCTAAAATACCGATAGGTGTGCACTTGTACAAGCAACTATCAAAATTCTTAAAGTTTGCATCCATATAGCCCCTTAGGGTTTACAAAGTCTAACCCTAATGAAATCCTAATTTTACCCCAAAGCTTTAACTTGTGAACATGATAGTAATACTTGGGGGTTGTACATTGATTATAGGGTGATGTCTTACTTGGTTGCATCTACTCTTAATTACATGGACACTAAGTCATCTCTAAAAAAGATATGTTCTTATGCTTATGAATACTCGCATTATAAACTTCTGTATTTTCTGAAGTTTTCTGAATGGATTGCAATAAAACTTTTGGATTGTTTATTTACTTTCTACAATCTATAAAGTCACTATGAGTATCATCATATATGAATATAACCTGTTCAAACCCTGAACAATTATCTCCACTGAGTTAAATAGCATGGGGTGAAAGAATTCATAATGGGAATGACTGGTGATCAAGCTCGGAAAGGAAGATCACCACAGACCAAGCCCAGAAATAAAGGCATATGTATAAATTCAATCCGAGTGAGGAAAGTTATGAAAGTCCAATGTAGGAAAAAACCCTAAAGACAAGGTTCCACATAAAGAGGCTCCCCTTAAGAAAGAACACGCCATAGAGAATCAAAGGATAAGGTTTGAGAGGTTAAACCAGAAAATACATGTTCAATTTTGTAATGATAATTATTTCTATGGTTGATTATATTGTTACACCTACATGCGTATATTTGGTATCCCCCATACACAATATTTCTCGATATACTGATCGTGTTTTGTTTGACTCCATTTTAGGTTAATCTACAATTAATCTAAAAGATGGACATCCAGAGAAGAAGGCACACAAGAAAAGATTCTTAAAGTTATCATGGAGGATTTAGATAGTTAAACTTATTTCCTATTGCAAACAACAATTTCCTATTCCGTTTAACTCCCTTGAGGAGATTGTATCTTCATATTGTTATCAAACTCTTTTTCATTCAATGAAAATTTTGGTTATTATTTGTTTATTGCTAAACCATGATCATGTAGATATGATAATTACCACTGCCCTCTTAGTCTACCTTAATTAAGGATAATAGGGTGAGGAGGTAGTTACAGAAAATGTGTGATATACCAGAGTGTCCTCCAACTCAATAGGCTCATGATTAAGAATATAATTGAGATCTTGGACCTACCACTTCATATTGGGTACATGAAAGAAGTTTTTAATCATTTTGAGTCAACGAGGTAAGGATTTCAAATTGGTCAACAAATGTAATAGGAAACATCCATTAATACTTCAAAATTGTTCTACATATCCTTTCTATTCAATTTAACATGGTCACCTACATAAAATGGACACATTTTTCTATGAGAATAGACATTATATTTAAGTATCTCATGTTCCATCTTCTACCTTTTCCTATTGAGATTCACTTATCCATTTATAGCATCACCTCTAAAGTTTAAAATACACCTTTCACCAACATTTTCCCAAATAATGGAGATCTACATTTTCCCATAAAGTGCATATGTTGTAATGGACAAATAATTGTTGTTGTAAACAAATTCTACTAAGGAAATTTCAATTGGGTCAACAAACGTATGAGGTAGCATCCATTTATCCTTCAAAATTGTAGTACATATCCTTTCTATACAATTAAACATGGTCACTTACATAAACTAGACACATTTTTATGAGCATTGGAATTATATTGAAATAGCTCATGTTCCACCTTCAACCTTTTCATATTGATATTCACTTATCCATTTATAGCATCACATCCTCAAGTTTATAATACACCTTTCACCAATATTGTGCCAAATAATATAGATCTACATTTTCCCATAAAGAGCATATGTTGTAATTGACAAATAATTGTTGTTGTAAGAAAATTCTACTAAGGGAAGGAAGTGATACCATTAGCCAACCCATTGAAGAGAACATGACCTCAATCATATTCAAATACTTGATTATCCATTCACATTGAATTTATATTTGAGGTTTATATGTCACACAAAAGTTTGATTGAATCCCCATTTCTTCTTGTACTTGTCACCATGAGTGTGAGGTGAACTTCACGTCCTAGTATGACATATTAAATATGTGATTTACATGAAGATTCACTATCTTAAGATTATAAAACTCAGTAAACTATGATACCTTTATGGTCACCTTTATTGAAATGGGCAACCTTGGTCAAGAAATCAATCACTTCCCAACTTATGTCACTCTCTTTCCTAGTCCTAGGGAAGCCCATCACAAAATCCATTGAGATGCTCTCCTATTTCCATTAAAGGAAAAGTAGGACTTTCAAAGTTTCTCTTTTCCTTTGTTGTTCAGCCATGATATACTAAAATTTCAAGCACCTAGAGATAAAGGTGCATATAGTATTATTCATACTTTTGAACCAAATATTTCATTCTAGGTAGTTTCACATCATTGTAGATCTTGTGTTCATTATGTTCTTAGTAACTTAATTTCGTGAAGCACCTTATCCTTCTAAAAATAATTTTGAAGAACCCATAGAAGCTTCACATACCAGATACCTCCATCCATCCTATTACAATGGTAAACCTTAAGGATTTTGTAATACACACATCATTTCATCCAGACTAGAACTATACTACTTGTGAATAAAGATTTCAACAAGTAGACTAGGTACCACATTGATGTTAGATTGTCAACCTTTTCACCCATGGGTTTTGGGGGACATGGATACACACCTACATGTTTCTCAATTGTGTGGCATATATTGAAGAACATTCTATATGAGTTTTACTATAGGCATATGCAGTTTCTTATTGGTATGGTAGATAATGGTGAAATCATAGTCCTTTCGGGTACTCCAGCCATATCTTCTGTAGAAAGTTATGCCATTTTGAGTCAAGACAGACTTTATACTTTTATGGTAGTTGGATTTGTAAAAAGGAGCCCCATACAAATAGTGATGGCATAACATTAAGAAATATATATTAATATCTTGCTTGAGGTTATGGGTTGAATAATTTTCTTCATTCAGTTTCAACTATCTGAAGTGGTAGGAATCTACTTCCCCTTCTTGCATCATGACACAACCCAAACCAAATCTCAATACATAAGTGAATATCACAAATCCATCATTTCTTTTAGGTAGAGTAAATACATGAATATTAGTTAATTTGATCTTTGTTTCTTAAAACCATATTCAATATCACAAAACCTAAAACATGCTTCTCCCTTATGAGTGAGATTGGTGAGAGGCATGACTATTTTTCTAAAATTAGGGATAAACTATCAACAATAGATATAAAGACCAAGGAAAACATGGATTTATAAGGCATTTAAGAGATCTTTCCACTCAAGAACAACAACAACTTTTATAGGATATAGTTAAAATTTTATGACAAATTATCTAATTCAAGAACATAACTTGGTCAATTCATAACTCACATTTTCACAAATTGGCAGAGAATTTTTGAGTTTGGAGGATATTAAGAACATTATGAAGACTGATATGATGTTACTCAGCATATTGGGAATAGATAAGGATTTCATCAATGAACACTACCATAAAGTAATAAGTAGAAGGCTATGTCATTCATAATTTTCATCAAGACATATGAGGAACAAGTAAAATTAAAGGTTATGATCATGATGCACTAAACATTACGTAAATGTTGTCTTAGATATCACTATCACATACCTTGATTTAGTAATATCCTGATTGAAGGTCAATCTTTGGAAAGACATGGGAAAAGTGGAGTTATTTGTTAACAAAGATCATCAATTCTAGGAACCATACACCTTTTTTGAAGGTAGCTTGATTGATCATATGATAGTCTATGTATATCCTTAAGTATTTATATGTTTTTTTAAAAAAATGGGTTGTACCCAAGGTGGAGATAGGGCAGATAAAACCCTTACTGAGAAATTCTTACATTTGTTACTTAATGTTAGTCGTCTCAGAATGTGCTACCCCATAAATTGCCCAAGATTTGGTGTGGTACATAGTTCCAACTCATTGATAGTTCAACATCATGTTATGAATGTAACCATGGACAATCCTTAGGAACTACACTATAGTACTCACCTACTACATTAATGTTGTTAACAGTCATTGTATCTAGATTTATGTGTTGTAAAAACTTGATATTTTTGGCCTTTTTTTCAACCCGGTTTCAATCCAAAATATGTAAGGAATACATGTACATTCATGCTTTACATCAGAGTTCACAAAACCCTATACATAGGGAATTCAATTTAAAATATACATGAGTCCAATCTACTCTTCATCCAATAAAGGACATGTCCTACACATTTTGTATATGTCTTCTTTGTACCACCTATCCATGAATTCCCAAAGGAAATAAATCCACACATGGACCAAAAGAAAGTGTTAGGTTAGTAAATATTGAAATAAATCATTATCATCTGAGCTATTCAACATATATACAATGAACAATTTAGATACAAGATTGAATTCAGGAAGGGACAATTTGGTGTACTTTGTAGGTTAACAAGATAGGCTTTTGAAATGTTTAGTTTCAAAATAGAAATTTAATAAGATAATGCACTATGCAAGGTTATTTAAAATTCCAGAATATGGATATGTCCAACATTATTCAAGAAATATATCAAATTTGGATACTAGAATTTAGCATTGTCATATCATATCTTTATCAAGGGCTAAAGTCCCATGTGTTTAGTCATCTATGAGAGAACAACAAAGTAGACTAGTTGATATTTTGACTACTATATTGGGGGTCAACTAATCCTTAACAAAGCTCATGGTGGTGAGATGCTACCCAACCTCAAGTGAGTTAAATCTCTAGGGGACAAAGCCCTATGGAAGTCAAAACTCTAGTAGATCAATTTTAATGCTATCATAATATTCAATATATGAGATTTATGAAATGTACTTGTGGTGACCTTAAAGAGTAAAGCTAATGTCAATAAACAATTTTGACTCACGACTTACAAAATATCACGCACGCAATTTTGAGAACCAGTAAATAGCTCAACAATGGGTAGAGAACTTACTTACTCAAAATTTCAAGGCTCCATTAGTTCGCACAATCACTGAAGTCTCAAAAGAGAGTAATCAACAAAGTATAGTACAATGGGTTCATCACTTGGATTTGAATCCATTATTTGTTCGATCTTCTATATTTAGGGTTTTTACTTCCCAATTAGGGTTGTTACTGTTTTATACTTCTTCCATTATAACTATTTTATAGGATATATTGTTGGGATATATATATTATTTAATGTCACAAGTTCATTTATGTCACTATATATCATATAGATAATCTTCTTATAATGTTAGTAATTATTTCATCATATTCTCTCTTTAGCTTTCTTATGTTATTACATGAGCATATGATCCACAATATGTATTTTCCATAGGGTTTCAAGTAACTCATTAGTTTCTATTTAGTTGTAAATGACATGTTCCTAACCTTTATTAGTGTCTACTTGTTCCAACGTAGCATATCATAACTATCTCAAGCTATTTAGGTCGCTTGGGTTCCATTATGTAAAATTCCCATCTATACCTTCATGTATAAAGGCCCACTTATAAGTGATTAGTTATTATAATTTATTATTAAATTCAAATAGATTCTTATTGTCTTACTAAAGTCACAACCATCCTTCATAGTCACATTTTAACCATTCATATTCCACATTAATAATTATGCCACATCCATATATATTTATTCACATACTTTCATAGCAGATTTTGGTGTATATATATTAAATGAGGTGAGTGATCATTTCTGTACATTTGAATTTCTAATCATACAAAGGTCCCAATGATTAATATATTCATTAAGGAATGCAAAATTATACTTTTTATACTTTTTCTGAACTTCTAATATTTGCTAATAACTACATATTATTTTTTAGCATTTAGGACAAAATATTATCTAATATGGTAAAATGGGTCATATAAAGACAAATTAGATTGGTTATGATCCAAAGTATTATTGCGATCCATTCATGGAGTTTTCCTTATTTTTATTCTATAGATAATCAATTCTTTTCTTTTCCTATATGTATAATTTGTTAACATGCATATTTATCATTTATCATTCTAGTTATTAATCTCATAAATATTAGTCAATGTGGTCCAAGTAAACTGAATATAAGCCTTTGTATATATTTAGGATATTTCCCATTTACCCTCTATTTTTAATCATTTAATTCATTCAATATGTTTATGACTCATTGATATGCATGATAATCAATAGCCATATTATGTAAACAAATGATCAAACTAAGTCAAATGTGAGTTTAACCAACTTTCATGGATTTTTCCAAAATTTTCATAACTTTCTAAGTATTTTTTCACTTTCTTGGTTAAAAACCATATACAACAAATTAATGAGATATTTGGTTGAACTATAGGGGAATAAAAACTATTCATATGTTAGTAGTTTTGATTTCACACATTAGATTATATTAGAATAATAACCTTATCAACATCTAAATCATCTATAATTCTGAATATTATTTCATTTGTCACACTAATGTAGCTACCATACTATGTTCTTCACTTAATTATATCATGTATATTAAGATTTGAGAACAAGAAAATAGGAGGTAGAAGAAGAACCAATCTAGAAGGTAGGGTTAGGTAGAAGGTAGGTGATCATGTACTTTTCAGATTGCCTAGACTTTTGGTTGTGACCATCGAGGTTTCTTGATGTTTGTTGGAATTAGTATCAGTCTTCATCAAGCGTCATAGTGGAGTGAAGTAGAGACAACAAATCATTATAGGGGTCACCGAAAACTGATACTAGTATGGTTCTATGGGGTTGAGGAGGTCAATGGTTCTAGTAGACATGAGGTTAAAGAGGCAAATTGTGAGGGAAGTTGTTACTCCTATTCGTAGTATGTAGGATCTTATATAGATGAAGCATGTCTTGATAGGGTTCAACGAACTCCATAGAATCCATAAGGATAGAGATTCTATGAGGCTTCATTTCCTTTTCTAATCAAAATGGGAATATATTTAGTTTTGGAGGAATTCCTTGTAGATATTTTTATTAGTGTTAATGTAAATGTAGTAATAGAAATAATAAATGGAAAGCGGGGGAAGACAACAACCAATATGAATAGTCATTTTCTTATGTTGACAAGAGTTGGAACACAATTATGAGTTTGAGTGTCCTACACGGACAATGGGGCATGATCAATGTACTTTAAATCATTGCCTCACATATTGGAAGATACTTCAATAGATCATAAATTTTAACATAATACTATTCAAACTGGCCGCTCAATCAGATGCATAGTAAAAATAGAAGAGAGAAGAAAGTGGTATGGATGAATCCATTTCAAGGAAATATAATGATGATATGACAAGGTGTCCATCAGAGGAATTAATTGTGGCACCCCACCAGACAAAACAAGATTACTAAAAACCAATTACCAATCAATAACTAATTAATCACATTATGAAAGAGGCGCAACAATTTAAAACTAAATAAAATTTTCACATTCCATAAGTAACATTTAGATAGAGGTCCCTGTTGGTATGTATGCCCATAGAGCCAGTCATGTGATGATTGTAATGGTATACTTTGTAAATTATTTGAATAATAATAATAATGGCAATTTTCGTATATATGTTTTTTAACTGTTTTGAGATAATAGTATTACATGAAAAATGTCTAGAGAAAGACAAACTCAATGACGAATGTCTTTAAGTACGTGACTTGAGCAATGAGATCATACAGATGTTAAGAGTGTGTACATTCTCACTAATGTCTCTAGTCAGTTGTTATTGTGGAAATAACCATAGACATCAATAACACAAAAGACTAGAGTGTGTGTTGGTTGATGATAGAATCTCATTAGTCATGATATATGATATCAAACTAAGCACACAAATACATGTTAGAGCACAGTGTATCAGATAGACCCACCATAAGAGTGATGCATGGAAACCACACTTGGTTAGATAGGATTATCTCTTATAGTATTAGTGGTGATTGTGGTTCTTTGACCTAAAATCATTGCACTTATCACATGTCATTTCTTACATTTTGACATCATCAAACGCAATACTGAAACATGGATTGTTATAGCGGTGAAGATTGGGTGACGTTGACACATGGAGACTTGACTGTGAGTGATAGATATGGAATTTGTCCCTCCTAAGGGAGTGTGATATCCTACCTTTTGAGTAGTGATACTGAGAAATACATGGCCATTCACATGTGAGTCAATGTATGACATTGAGCTTACATATATCTCAGAGAGTCTACTCTGAGTCAAGAAACATGAATTGAATGTTTCTAGAGTATGACAAGTCCATGCCTCGAGCTCAATCCAGATATCAGTGAAAAAGGGACTATACATTCACTATAACACCAACAACAGATTGTAGGTTGAAAGTTGTTCTCCAACTTTCCTCTTCACTTGGCACCACTCTTTGCTCGTGATGTCATAAGTTAGTTATGGACATTCACTGCTAACATGAAATGGAACCTATAGGGTCACACACATAGGATTAACCTGGAAGAGGAGTTTATCCATGAATGAAGTTTAGATTGATTACTAAGGTATTTAGATACTCAATTAAACATTCAATAAATAGACTTGACTTTAGATTATCAAGTTCAAGTGTTGAACCAATTGATTAGAGTGTCAGATTGATTGAGGACTGCATTGACTGAGTTCTGCACAAACTAGTCCACCAACTGACCGGTTAACCGGGTGAATAGATCGGCTCATGGTCATGAGACGACCCGTTTGCACTAGTGAACCGATCAGTTCACATGGACCAACTGAGCACGTTTTGGGTTTCCCGATGAGAAAAGATTTTTGTTTCACTTGTTCAATTTGATTGGGACAAGAATTAATATTTGTATTAATTAGAAACAAACAAGGAAAGTCAATTATGGGAAAGTCTGGGAAGTGAAATAATTGTTTCACTAAGTGAACTGACCAGTTCACACTCCCAACCAACCGATTCAAAAGTGAACCGATTATCTCACCTTCCCAAATTACCGGTTGAGTTATGAAACACTGGTTCGTCTGTTGCAGTGCAATCAGTTCATGGAAATTATGTACCCTTATACTCCTGCACAAACTAGGATCCCTGACCCTGCCCTCTACTATAAATATAGGGGTACAGGGGGCTTCTCAGAACACACAACTCTGAACATCAGTTTGCACTATAAAGTTGTTGTCCTCTCTGGTTGTGGTAATTGAGAGAGCGCAAGCAAGTTCTACCCGTCCAGGGAGGAACAACGAGGGAAAGACAAATGTAGAAACGCAACTGATTGTGGGAGAGTGCACTACTACAGAAATGACCTATAACGTCACATACAAAACCGATGCCAAATGCTACGACATCGGCTTAAAATGACAACTGACACCTATATGTGAAGGCCGACCGATTTACAAAAGACTCAGGTATCAATTTTTCTATAATGTCAGTTGTTTGACAAAAAACTGACGTCCATAATCACCCGTGAAATACAAGTTTTTAGGGAAAAATACTTGCCTCCAAAAATTTTCAAATCGGCGTCGATTTTTTTGTAAGGAACCGACGATAAAAGATCCTCCGTGAGAAAAAAATCATCCCCTTATTTTTTTTCGGTTTGAGAAGGCAAACCGACAAGGATGTGTGTTCACAAGATACCTTGCAAAAAACGTTTTGCATATTAGGCGTCAATTTTAGGTTCCCAACCGACAACTATGGTTGTAACTCGAACAATTTTTTTTGTTGGCATATTTCAATAGACGTCGATTTTTGTTTGTTGAAACCGATAACTAAAACGAACTTAGGTGATAGCTTCTGAAACAACCAACGACTATGGAAAACTTAATAGCACCCGCACGAAATAGACTCTTCCCCATTCTCTTTTTCATCGCGATTTCACTAGATCTGGCAATTCCAGTGACTCCGTCCACCGTCGTCATCCCTATTGGTCCTCCACCACTGCCGTCCCTGTTGGTCCTCCACCACCATCCCTGCTACTAGCTTCTCCTCTAGTTGATGTCCCTGTTTCTAGCTAGTCCTCCGCTACCTGCTACTAGTTGCTCCTCCAATCACTGGCAGTCCCTGCTGCTATCTGCTCCTCCAGCCACCGTCATCGATGCTAGCTGCTCCTCCAGCCACCATCACTTAGACATCGTCGTTTCTAGCTGCTCCTCCAACCGGAGCCACTACCGCCTATGCCTTCTTCCCTCTGACAAGGTTGGTCCTTCTCTACTTTTTTTGCATTGATTATATTGTTGTGATAAAAATGCATGTAAAATATTTGATTAGAGTTGGAATTATGTATAAATTCTAATATATTTTTGTCCTAAATCTAATTATATTGTGATGATTGTATGAAAATGCATATATGTAACTATGTATTTTATTGGAATTGAAAATGATTTGTAAACCATAATATGTTATGATGAATTGTATGAGAATGTGATGAATTGTAATGAGATTTTGATGAATTGTAAACCCTAAAATTATATTGTGATGAATTATAATGAGATTGTGATGAATTGTAATTATATTGTCAAGAATGTGATAGGTGGTACACATTTATTATATATAATACCTTAAACCCTAATCTTTTAACCATAGACCCTAATCTTTTAACCCTAGACCCTAACATATACTTATTTTCTCTTTGATCATAGAATGGATAGATCATTCTAGGATTTACTATTTACTGACAAGCATGATTAAATGATGTTACACAAAACATAGGATATGAATGATGAAAACTAGGATTGTAGGTATAAGAATGAAAACATACATGTATTTTTTAGCCTAGAAACCCGTCCAAGATTTACTCATTAGGAGTAAATCTTGGATAGTCCCCAGTTTAGGACTGTTCTTGAACACTTAATCTCACTTACGATGTAAGTGTATAATGTGTATTGGGTTTACAAGAAAATTTTGGTAGCATTTCTCCGTTTGTTCTCTAAGTACATATGTACTTGGAGAACAGTGGGGAAATGCTGTCGAAATTTTCTTGAAAGCCCAATACACATTATAGACTTACTAGTGAGATTAGGTGTTCAAGAATGGGATAGGTGGCACACATTTATTATGTATAAGACCTTAAACCATAAAATTTAACCATAAACCCGAATCTTTTAACCCTAGACCCTAATCTTTTAACCCTAAACCCAAATATATACTTGTTTTCTCTTGGATCATAGAATGGATAGATCATGTATGTCCATTCCAAATCGCTGCACCCCAGAGTTTATTTCTGGTCTTGATTAGTTTATTAGATTTACCGAGGAACATAGGAAACAACCTATAGATAGGTTGTACTATCCATGTAGGCATTGCGGTAACAACTTGAAAGTCAACACTGGTGACAAAATCAAAAGTCATGTCATGTGCAACGGGATTATACAAGGCTATACAGAATGGCACTGGCATGGAGAGATTTCAAAACTGAAATCAGTGGATGTCGATAGCAGTGCTTGTGTGGAAGAAGAAATTGCCTCTGATGACGTAGATGTGAATGAACCAGTTTCAGTAGACATCGTTGATGCGTTGCTAGATAGTTGTGGGGTAGAGCACACCGATCCACCTCCCATGTTTAGAAACATTGTGCATGATGCTGAGATACCATTATACACAGGTTGTACTAAGTTTATGAAGCTTAGTGTTGTGTTGAGATTATATAAGCTGAAAGTTAACAATAGATGGAGCGACAAAAGCTTCACGTCATTGTTGTCTTTGTTGAAAGAAATTCTTCCTGAAGGAAATGAGGTGCCAATCTCAACATACCAGTTAAAGAAATTTTTGTGCCCAATGGGAATGGAGGCCAAAAAGATACACGCATGCTTGAATGATTGTGTATTATTTCAAAAGGACTATGTGTATTTGAAAGATTGTCTAAAATGTGGTGCATCAAGGTATAAATTGACGACATCGGGGGAGTCCAAAATTGGTTCTCCTGCCAAATCGATGTGGTATCTACCTATAATATCATAGTTTCAACACTTGTTTGCCAATCTGATAGATGTGAAGAATTTGAGGTGGCATGCAAATGTTAGGAAAAATAATGAATGGATCCTACGACATGCAGCTGATTCCCCATAGTAGAAGAAGATTGATTTATTGTACCCTAAATTTGGTGAAGAAGTCAGGAATCTAAGACTTGGGCTTTGTAAAGATGAGATGAATCAGTACGGGACATTGAGCAGCCAACATAGCACTTGGTTAGTTATGCTCATGATATACAATCTTCCTCCCTAGTTGTGTATGAAAAATAAGTACATTATGTTGTCATTGTTGATATTGGGCCCTACACAACCTAGAAATGATATCGACATTTATCTTGAACCTCTGATTGATGATTTAAAGAAACTCTCGGGTGAAGGTGTGATGACCTATGATGCTTCACGAAGAGAGACATTTTGTTTGCACGCTATGTTGTTTTGCATTGTTATTGCTTTCCAACATATGGGAATTTGTTTGGATATAGTGTCAAAGGATCTAAAGTATGTCCTATATGTGAAGAGGACACTGATTCAATATGACTAAAACATGGAGGCAAGACTGTATATCTTGGTCATTGAAGGTTTCTTCCAAAATTCCATCCGTACCGTAGGTTGTGCAAAGCATTCAATGGACAGAATGAGGAACGAAGTGCACCTAAACCTATACCAGGGGAGGTTGTTTATGAAAGAGTAAAAGACTTTTCCAATGAATTTGGTAATAGATCACAATGTACCATGTCCACACATAGTGACAAATATTTATTCAAGAAGAAATCAATATTTTGGGATCTTCCTTATTGGAGTTTTTTGGCAATCAGGCATTATGTTGATGTCATGCACGTTGTAAAAAATGTCTGTGATCGTGTCATTGGTACTCTGTTGAATATACCAGGTAAGACTAAAGATGGGGTAAAATCTAGAATGGACCTATGTGAAATGGGAATAAGGATAAAATTAACATAAGTAGTTAGTAGCGATTGGAGAATATACTTACCTCCCACTTGTTACATGTTGTCTTGAAAGGAGAATAAAGCTTTTTATGAATGCTTGGTAAATGTTAAGGTGCCACAGGGTTATTCATCCAACATACGTAGATTGGTATCAATGAAATATCTGAAGTTGATATGTCTTAAATCTCATGATTTTCACACTCTAATGCAACAAATATTGCCTGTGCAATTTGATCTATATTGCTGAAGCATGTAAGGTTTGCAATCACCAGACTTTGTTTCTTTTTCAATAGTCTATGCAGCAAAATTTATTGACCTTGATACTCTTGATAAATTGCAAAGAGAAGTGGCTGTTACCCTATGTCAGCTGGAGATGTATTTTCCTCCTTCATTCTTTGATATCATGGTACATCTTGTTGTCAACTTGACTAGGGAAGTGAAAATGTTGGGATCAGTTTTCTTGCATTGGCTGTATCCCTTTGAACGATACAAGAGCATTTTTGAAGGTGATGTTCGAAACCGTTATTTGCCTGAAGGGGGTATTATTGAGGGTTATGTGGCGAGAGAGGTTATGGATTTTTGCAATGACTTTCTGAGTGGTAATGACGCTCCTGTTAATGAAAAGAATATTGAGGAGTATTCCGGCAAAGGAATTTTGGGATCACGGATGAAAGTAATCAGCCGTGAGTAGTTGGAACAAGGTCACTTGTATATTTTACACAACATCGATGAAGTGAGTGTTTATATCGAGGAACATACCAATTTCATCAAAAGACAATATCCTCGAGCCAATTCAATGTGGCTTGCTAGAGAGCATAACAAGACATTTATTAAGTGGTTTGAAAATAAAGTCTTACATTAACTATTTCAAATACCAAATAATCTTACCGAAACTATCAAATGCCTCACCTTTAAACCAAAATTGAATGTTATGTCTTATGAAGGGTTTGACATAAATGGATTCTCATATTACACAAAGCGTCAAGATGATAAGAGTGTCGTCCAAAATAGTGGGGTCACCCTTCAAGAGTCTTCATTGTTTTTTGCAAGTGCAAAGGATAAGAGTCCACATGAAGCTTAAATTTCATACTACGGGGTCATTGAAGACATATGGGAGTTTGACTAAGTAGATTTTAGAATTCCACTCTTTAAATGTAACTGGGTTGATAACACCAAAGGAGTTATAGTGGATGAATTGGGTTTCACATTAGTGAACTTTGAAAAGATTGACGAGAAGGGTGAACCATTCATATTGGTATCACAAGTGAAACAAGTATTTTAAATCGATGATCTTGCAAATGATAAATGGTCGGTTGTTCTTCATGGTAAAATACAGTTCATTGAAGATCCTATAGATGAAGAATAGTACTATGATAAGTATGATGACTCCATTCCATTCTCAGTTGGGTTGCCAACACCGCCAAATATTGAAGCTAATGATGACTTGTATGTGCTCAGAGATCACAATGAAGGAATGTTAATTGATAAAAGATTGCAATATTAGAGGCATGCATGTTTATATTTTTTATATGTTTTATTATCTTCTAGTTATGTCAAATGCTAAATGTTTGATTTCAGATAGCTGAGCATGATGACCATGATGATGATTACCGTGAGGGTGAGGATATCAATGTGCTGCCATACAATGTATGTTTTAAAAATATATCCTATATTTCTATATATATGTCCATTTATAATTATATCTTGTAAGTGTGTTTATTTTGTCAAATTTTAGGTTGATGATGTACCCCCTGAAGAACTTGGGGCACTTGATGAGTAACAAAAAAATTGAAAAAGTGAGGGGCATCACTATGATGAACAAGTTACTACAACAAAGGGGCAATGGACCCAAACTGGCTATGGATTTTTGATCATGTAGGAAATCCAGTTGGAGTGAACCGCAACTTGTTTATTTCATATCTTGGGGTTCTTACTCATAGCCATTATTGTCCTAATGTAGAATCTTGGCATAAAGTTCCTAAGGAAAATAAAGACTTGGTATGGAAGGAACTATGTGTGAGTTATTATTATTTGCAATTCTATTTTGCAGATCACTAATTTTTAGGATACTATTTAATAGAAATTCTATTTTGCAGAGTATATTTGAATTGGATAAAAAGTTGCATCGTAAATGCGTGATGCAATGTTGTGGGAGGGTCCTAAGGAACTGTAGGACAAATCTCACCCGAGATTACATACGAGATGCTGAGAAGACGAAGAAGTCAGCCACTGAGCAATGGAACTACCTGGACCCCAATAACAGGGAGGAGATTGTTACCAAAACAAAAAATGATGAATTCAAGGTATTAAGCGTCACTTCCAATTTAATTATTATATGTTCTTATGTATTAACCTATTCAAGATTAACCTTTAGTGTTACTAACCAAATCAATGTGCTTACTAATAAGGCTATCAGTGATGCTCAAAGAGCAAGGCGTGCACTGAATGTGCATGACCACACGATGGGTCGAAAAGGCTATCCAGGCATTTGCCAAAGACTATAGGCTAAGTCTACTGGTAAGTCGGCTGCTACTCAGGAGACTGTGGATTCCTCTACTATTGCTTCCGCACCTCTGCCTTGCCATGCTATGTGGATAGATGGGAGGCAAAACAAGAAAGGAGATATAACTAAGCCCGCAACTACTGAGGCAGCTGCAAAAATGGTAAAATTCAACTCTTAGAGCAATCGATATTGATTATTGTTATGTTTACTTACCAATTTCTATTGATGGCGATTAGCGGGAGCTTCACGAGTAGAGGAAGGAAGGCAAGTTCATCCCTGAGGGCATAATGGATGAATTGACAATTTCTCTTGGTAACCCAGAGAATCCTGGACGTGTTAGGGGTGCAGGTGCTAGTGTGGGCATAAAAGCATTCTTTGGGCCATCACAACACAAACCTGTCCCAAAAGTGGGATTCTTACAAGATGAGGTAACCTATTCTTTTTTTAGAATGTTATTGCAAAAGGGAATTCAATAATTAGAAGCGAGCATTTCTGTTATCCATGTATAGGTAGTTGAGTTAATTAATAGGAGAGTCGGGGAAGCACTTGATAAGAGACACCATGAAGCAATTAGCAAGTGGCAGGCATCTCAGACTGCCACTCAAATAGTACATGTAGTGTGTCGCTCTTCTCCTACTATAGAGGTTGGGAGTAATCCTATGAACCCACCACCTAGCACGTCTGTTGTATGTATTTTTATGACATAGGAGCTAGTGTTTTGAAGATGATATGGTTATGTATACATGTATATAACATTCTTTATGTAAATTTATAGGGGTTGAAGCCATGACATCTAAAAAGTAAAGAATTTATCATTGCAGAGGCTGAAGAATACCCACCCCTTCCAAGGGACACATTTCATGGGAATCCAGTACCATATGGTGTGGTTCGTGTGAGCCTGATACATGTACACCCCAATTGGAGGGATCATCCGTTGCCATATGCCCACCCAGATTCTAAAACGCTTGGTGAAGCAGAAGGTAGAGTGATATTATGGGCCAATACGGATGTCGACTATACTGATATTGTATGGTAAATTTACATTACATTAATTTATTAGAGTGTGTATATGAGTCAATTTATCTAAAATTATATATACAGGTCAAAAAGAAGAAACCCGCTATATATCGACCTCCACCTCCACCTCCTGAAGTACCTAGTTGGCTTCCAAGGGACCTATACACCTCATTAGGTCCTAATTGTAAGGGTATGACAGTATGGATAGGCGAACATAACCCAAATTGTCCTATAAAAGTTTCTATTCCAGTGGATGTTGTAGGTGAATCATACGATAACCATCTATTTATACAAGATATTTTGGAGTTGTTTCGTTATGATTGGCTGAATACATCTATGATAGAGCTATGGATATGGTGAGATCTTATTTATACATCTATATACCTTGTTTTATATACGGTGATCTGGTTTCTTATATATTAATGCATACATAATACATGTTTTTCAGCCAATTACACACAATCTGTAAATATTTTTTATTTTCCCATGTGGGATTTCTAGTTCCATCTTTGATCAGTCTCGTAGATAAAGATCCTTCATCAGTTACCTCATACTGCTCTGTCACTTTTAATTATTTTGGTACAGAAAAGAAGTCAGTGATAATAGCTCCATTCAATGTTGAGTAAGTTTACTTTGCTTATAATTAGGACTTAAGAAAATTACACTTTTATTGTAGATTTTGAGTTATTAATTTTTAACTTTCTTACCTCTAGTAGTAGGCATTGGGAGTTATTGGTTATTGTCCCCAAGGTGTTCACTGTTTATTATCTAGATCCTGCGGGGAAGGAATTGGACACATTATATAGACACCCAATAAAAAGGCCATTATTCACGTGAGAAATATTTCATATTTTTATATCCGTTAACATTTGTTATTACATTACTATTTAATTATGAAATTTAATGTGTTACATTAACATGTAGGGCTTTAAGAGAGTTCAAAAAAGTTGGAGGAAACATCTCCAAGAAAAAGAAATAGTTACTAATTTGGGAGAATGTGAAAGTAATTTCCGAACTCCAATGTATATATTATTTATGTGAACTATGCATGTTTGTATTTTTGACATTTTGTATGTTTCAATTTATAGTGTGCTAAACGAGACAACGGTTGGGCATGTGCATGCTATGTGATGTGATATATGAACCTAATTATCAAACATGCTGCAAAGGAAATCGATACCATACAATAGGTATTATATATAGTCTCAATAGATAATATGAAATATATCAATCTTATTATATATTATTAATTATATATATACATCATTCTCTTTGTAGGTGTTTAAAACCAGTGACTTCACTACAGGTGAAAAGTTATTATATATACATACTCCCTATACGATGGAAGAATTAGATGATGCAAGAGAACAATGGGAAAAAGCCTTACAAGTAGTGGGAATTTTTTATTATGATTGGAATACTGATGATGATAAGGACGATGATGATAATAATAAAGAATGATATTTCTAAACTGTATTCTCATAATTATTTTTGTATTTGATGACATGTGAAAATTTTATATATACATGTCTGAATGATTTTTTTTTAATTATCATGTGTGAATGTGAAGATGAATACATGAATATTTATACATGTGTCTGAATGTGAAGAGAGATGAAATGAATGGAAATGTAGGTTGCTAAATCACTACTACAGAACACGCCTTTGGCGTCGGTTGTTAACCCCTTTTAGCGACGGTTCTCAAGCGACGCCTATGTGGGCGCCGCTAAAGGTCGAACTCTTCGACGTCAGTTTTATAACCGACACCAAAAGGCTTCGCGCCACCGAAAATGCGCCAGCAGGGAACCTATAGGCATCGGTTAGGTATAGTACGCCGACGCCAAAAGGGTTCGCGCCACAAAAAGGGTGCCATCTACTACACTTTCTGCGTCGTTTTTCCAATAAAAACCGACGCCATATTTCCATACGCCACGGCCGTGCTTTCTTGCACGGCCATATTTAGTACTATAGATGTCGGGTTTATACTAATAATTGATGCCATTTCCCATCAAGGTTGTGCTTCCCTATACGGTCGGGTTGTTTGTCACATTAGGCGGCGGTTTTATCCAATAACCGATGATGTAAGCCTTTCATGACGGTTTTCTATAAATAATCGACACCTATGTTTTAATTTTTTTTTCTTATCAATTTGCAGGCATGCTGTGGCTGGTCAGCAGGATGAGAACCTACAGTTCAGTTTTTTGAACTGTAGGTTTATGACATCCATTGATATCAGCCAACAAACAGGCCACAAACCTACAAAATCAACAAATATACTTTTCACACAAGTAGATACATTGATACATTCAGACATCAATTCAATTCTCACATTCACACATGTAGAAACATTCAAATACATGTATAAACATTCAGACATGTACAAACATTCAGAAATATTCATTTACAAAATATCATTCAACATTGCTATCAGCATCCCAATTATATTTTATAGTCCCCACTGCTTGAATGGCTCTTGCCCATTTTTCTCTTACTTCATTTAATACTTCCATCGTGTATGGAGCATGTACATCTTTTAAGTATTTACCAATAGTGTGGTCAGTTTTAAACACCTACAAAGAGAATGATGTATATATATAAGTAATAATATAAAAATAAGATTGATATATTTCATACTAACTAATGAGACTATATATAATACCTCATGTATGGTATCGATGTCCAATGCAGCATACGCTACATAAAGTGCAGCACGCACAAGTGCTTCAGATTCATATAACAACATGACAGACTAACACATATATAGTGCATAACAACAGCAACGCCGAATTTGCATACAACACTAGCTTAGTACATATATAGTGGGACTAAGGTGACGAGTTAATAGGAGGACAAACAGATTTCACCGCTAGTTAACATTGAAGAAGGTCTACTAACCTACACTGAGCTAAACAAGTTTATCAGTACTAGCCTAAGGCACACGTACCATTCGTCAGGACAATGACAGTCGTGGAAGCTTAGTGGCCACTGTCCAGTTGAACGTGTAGTGGCCACTAAGCTGGTGGCCACTAAGATTCCACGACCGTCATTGTCCTGACGAACGGTACTTGTGCCTTAGGCTACTACTGATAAACTTGTTTAGCTCAGTCTAGGTTAGTAGACCTTCTTCAATGTTAACTCGTGGTGAAATTTGTTTGTCCTCTTGTTAACTCATCACCTTAGTCCCACTATATATGTACTAAGCTAGTGTTGTATGTAAATTTGGCGCTACTGTTGTTATGCACTATATATTTGTTAGTCTGTCATGTTGTTATATGAATCTGAAACACTTGTGCGTGCTGCACTTTATGTATTATATATGTATCCTGCTTCTCTTTATTGTGGCTTCTTTTGCTGTTTCATGGCTTGTTGCCTATATATCTATATAACCTTAGTGTGGGATGCTTGCTCGTTGAGCATCGTTGATAGCCTAGTTAGTTAGCACATTGATTTGGTTAGTAACACTAAAGGTTAATCTTGAATAGGTGAATACATAAAAAAATATATTAATTAAATTGGGAGTGGCGCTTAATACCTTGAATTCATCTGTTTTTCTTTGGGTAACAAACTCCTCCCAGTCTTTGGGGTCCCAGTAGTTCCATTGTTGTGTGGTTTCCTTCTTCCTATATTTATTTTTCAAAGAGAATACAAACAAAAATTATTAGTGTAGAGTTAGTGAAATACTGATCAATGTCTAGAATTGGAATTAATCAAGAACCTATTCTCAGCATCATGTATGTAATCTCGAGTGAGATTGGTCCTATAGTTCATTAGGACCCTCCCACAACGTTTAGCATTTGTATTAACTAGAAGATAATGAAACATCAAATCAGAAAATGATATTGATATTAAAAAAGCAAACATTTAGCTTCAATAAAAAAATATAAACATGCATGCCTCTAAAATTGTGATCTTTTATCAATTAACAATCATTCATTGTGATCTCCGTGCACATATAATTCATCATTAGGTTCAATATTTTGTGGAGTGGGCAACCCAACTGAGAATGGACTGGAGTCATCATACTTATCATAGTACTCTTCTTCATCTATAGGATCTTCAATGAACTGTCTTTTACCATGAAGAACAACCGACCATTTATCATTTGCAGGATCATCGATATAGAATATTTGTTTCGCCTGTGATGCCAATATGAAGGGTTCACCCTTCTCGCCAATCTTTTCAAAGTTCACTAAAGTGAAACCCAATTCATCCACTATAACTCCTTTGGTGTTATCAACCCAATTACATTTAAAGAGTGGAATTCTGAAATCTATGTAGTCAAACTCCCATATGTCTTCAATGACACCGTAATATGCATTTTAGCTTCACGTGGACTCTTATCCTTTGCACTTGCAAAATACATAGTCGACGCTTGAAGAGTGACCTCACTATTTTGGACGACACTCTTATCATCTTGGCTCTTTGTGTATTATGTGAACCCATTAATGTCAAACCCTTCATAAGACATAACATTCGGTTTTGGTTTAAAGGCGAGGCATTTGATAGTTTCTATAATATCATTTGGTGTTTGAGATAGTTGATGTAAGACTTTATCTTCAAACCACTTAGTAAAAGTCTTGTTATGCTCTCTAGCAAGCCACATTGAACTTGCTCGAGGATGTTGTCTCTTGATGAAATTGGTATATTCCTCGATATAAACACTCACTTCGTCCATGTTGTGTAAAATATACAAGTGACCTAGTTCCAACTGCTCATGGTTGATTACTTTAACCCATGATCCCAAAATTCCTTTTCCCTACTCAATATTCTTATCATTAACAGGAGTGTTATTACCACTCAGAAAGTCATTGAAAAAATCCACAACCTCTCTCGCCACATAACCTTCAATAATACTCCCTTCAGGCCGATAATGGTTTCGAACATCACCTTTAAAAATGCTCATGTATCGTTCAAAGGGATACATCCAATGCAAGAAAACTGGTCCCAACATTTTCACTTCCCTAGTCAAGTGGACAACAAGATGTACCATGATATCAAAGAACGAAGGAGGGAAATACATCTCAAGCTGACATAGGGTAACAACCACTTCTCTTTGCAAATTATCGAGAGTATCAGGGTCAATACACTACAAAAAATTGGGCCATTATTTAGGGACTTTTGTAAGGGATCAAATTGCCATGACAAAAAGGGACTATTTTTGAGGGATACTCCCTCAATGACGGGATAATGTCCCTCAACCATTTTTCTAATGTACCAATATATTTCTTATGATGGATGATCCCTCAAAAATAGGGCATTGATTTTTTTAACCCTCACAATTACTATTGAGGGAACGGTGCATCATTTCCCTCTTAACTTAATCCAAATTTTCAGTCTTTTCCACACTAAAGCCTAATCTGCCCCCACCAGTTTCTTTCTGTTTCATTGCGGTTTAGATAAGGTCGCGGCTGTGCCCCTCCATCTGCCTGGCCGCCGAAATTGGTTCCCCTTCATCGCCCTTGCTACTGATAGGTCTCCCCTTCACCGCTGTAGCCGTGGCCATCGACAACTGATCTCCTCCATCCTGGGAGATACATTCTCATTGACTCTCCCCCATCCCCGTGGAGAGTGTGAGAAGACAGTGGCTCTTGTGGCCGGCAGCCTCTCCGCCTATTCTTTGTCCTCTGTGGAGGCATCTCTTCCTAATCTCTGTCAGTGCAGCAGCCAGTGAAGTGTGAGAAGACATCTATCCTCTGATCGACATTGAGCCCTGATTAGGTCTCTAACAGGTACATCCGTTGATCGAGTCTCTAACAAGTACATCCTCTGATCGACCATTCTAGGATATAATGTCGGATGGCTAACGATGTATGTAGCTTTCCATGATCTGAACCTAGCTGGTTCTTGATGAAATGAGGATGATAAAATTGGGGTGGTTCTCCTTTGATTGATATATTCTTTTTATGTCTATTATGATGTTTGATGTCATTATTTTGGGATATGGAGATGTTTCCTCTTATCATCATAATCATTATTTGGGACTAGATATATTATTCTAAGAACTGGAATACTATTATATTTGTTAAAATGTAATTTCTATCATATAAACTTGTAGGTCTATAACATGTCATTATTAATTAATGTATTAAAGAATATTGGCTTACACTTTATTAATTCTCACAAACCTTCTTGCATGACTCCATAAATTTTGTTGATATTTCTATACTATATCATGATGAAGAGCTCTCTAGGTGTAGGAAAGAAATGATCTCTTTTATATTGTGGGCTAGTTGCATATTTTTTTGTAGTGCTAATATTTTAGTCTTCCATCACCCTCCTTTCCTTTTGATCTCAAAACTTGATTTTCCTTGTTTGAAATCAACATAGTCATCATCTTTGTTCTCCAATATTAGTGAGATACATCTTTTTGAAAACCATGTTAATTTGTCAACTCCAAACCCCATATGGAGGTAGAAGGAACATACATTTGGTTAGATAAACTAAAATCCTACACAATTACCCCAAATTACCAGAGCATAGAACTATATGCACACATGAAATCTTTTCTTAAAATCCTATTAGTTAGTTCATCATTCATATGAAAGTTGATGGAAAATAAGAACATTTAATGATTATTTTTATCCCTAAAATTTTCTAGTTATTCCATAATTTCCTAAAAAAATAAAGGCTAAATAACCCTAGATTAACCCTACACAATAATGGCTAAATAACAAACTAAGGGAATAACTACACTAAAGCAATCAACTAGAGACAAGCAATCAACACTATACTAACAAGGACAATCCTAATTAACAACTAAGAGAAGAAATTAGGTAACCAAGGAAAGGGTAAAAACTAACTAATAATAAGGATATTGACCATAAACTATGTAAAACAGACTAAGAAGGCAAGAAAGGAAGACAACTAGACGATCACTGGCTATAAGAAAAGCAATTAGGGTTTTAACAATCAATTATGAAAGTGGTCCATTTGGGGGTAATGTGATTATCAGTCTACTTAGAGTCATATCATCAAACACATCCATCTAGTAGGCAATGAAGATAGATAAACCTATTCTACTAGTTGGTCGTGGGTGGCATAAGGTGTATCTACTTATTTACAAACATATCTCTATCTACTATAATAGATGACCAAATGCCATCCACCTTTCCATACATACTAGAAAAGAACCTCTGATTCCTTTCAATAGCTTGGACTTGTACATATGATAATAGAAGAATCATGCGTACAACTAGGATTTATAAGAGAACTATTGCCACTTAATAAAGAGCCACATCCATAAGATAACGAATCACCCCTTGTTTCTATCAAAAAAATAGTGATTGTGTTTGAACTACATGTTTCCTCTCCATATCTCATAATCAATCTTAGTTTTCTCTTTGTTGTAACCAAAGAAACTGAGATTATGGATCGGGTGAAGAACATCTTGATTATTTCTTGAATCAAAGTTTGAAGGTTAGGTGTCCTCTACTCAAATCATCAAACTGCTCAGGTGTAGTTTTTAGAGTATTGTATATTTGCAATTTTAGCATGAGTAGAGACTAGAACTTTAGTTTCTCCTATTCTATTGCATAGGTATTTGCTTGGAACATTAGAATTGGATGAATTTCACTTTTTGGAAGTAGTTCATTCTAAATTTATAAGATACAAGTTGAGGTAACATTTGGAGTATCACTATCTAAATTAGAAATCATCTGGTTATCTGCACACAATTCCAGACAATCCTGCCCAATTTCTGAAACAAAATAAGAGCTCTTAGCATGTGTATCATTACATGGACTATCTCTTTGCATCAACATGGCATTTTCATTCACCAACACAAATCTCAGGGTATATATATCATTTATTAATTCAACATTTATAACTAAGATTACTCTCAATATATTTGGCATCTCCCTCATATGCATCAGGTTTATCATCCTATGAACTTCTTCCAAGAGTGCTTGTAAAGTTATCCAATTCCTAATCGCTCTCGAATTAACTAGGAGCAGCAACCTCCTAAAAATAGGTATGTCTCTCAGTATCATTTGAGTTGCCTTCTGCATAAGGAAAATATGATCCATGAAAAACTGGTGGAAGAAAAGTTTAGAAGGTAAGGTGTAAGAAAGCAATATTGAATCCTTATATCATCCAAATTTTCATTGTCCTTATACAATAAGTGCCAATACAAAAGGTTTTTCTACCAGTGTGGAAGTCATTATCGACCTATTTTTCTTGAAAAAATTTTAGATGAAAGAATCAAAATTAGAAGAATAGTCAATTGTTAACAACAAATGAGGGGCACACACTTCTCTAAGAAATCGGCAGACTGTACCAATAGGATAACCTTGTGTAGTAGAAGTCCAGGGTCATACTTGCTTTACCTTCTCACTTATTAGATGTGCTCCCCACTCCATCTCTACTGCTCAATGTTTCTCTGATTTGTCTACTTGTAGGCTTGGAGTTGGGAGTAGATAGGGGGTTCTTTTGTATTCCAGCAACACAACTTCACCACTAACCTAACCAATACTACTCTGCTCTGAAGCAAAGAGCTTCACCTTATGGCCCATTGGAAGTGCTCTCCTCACCCACTTTGCTGCTTTGTGCTTCTCTTATTTTCCTACTTGCAAGCTTGAGTTGGAGCAGATAGGGGGCACTGTTGTGTGATCTTTCATAGTCGAGGAGACATTCATTAGACAAGAGCTAAGAAATTATGTTAGACCGATAACTCAACAAATTCAGCAATACATTAAGCACCATTAGTAATACATTCAGCAATCCTACAGTGGCTACCATCACCAACTCTAGCTAAGAAATGGCTGTGAGCTCTGCTCTCTTGGTCTAGGCATCTAATCAGATTTTTAAAGAAGTCTTGCTTTCTACTTGGACTTTTATTGGTTTCTATTTTCTTCTTTTTTCTGTTGGATTAGTTTGAGATGATAGTTCATATGCTCCCCTCTCACTTTATAGTGATGGTTGAGTTCTGGTGTTGGTATGTGTTTGGTGGTCTGAGAGTTTGCTATTGTCTTGATGAGTATGTTTCCTTTTCCCTCTTCTGTTGATATGAACTGTGATGAAGACAAAGGTAATTCCTGCTTTCAGAGATAGTTTCTGGTTGTTGAAGTCTATTTTTATCTGTCTTGTGGAGAGATGTGGTTGATGGGTTAGGATCTGTTGAAACCAAGGTACTCTACAATTTATGTCCAAAAAGTATGGTTAAGATAAATGTCTTAGCAAGTATGGTTTTTACAATCACTAGTGAGTTATGAACAAAATATACATCAATTGGAACATAAATCCTCTGGGAATGTTGGATGTCAGATATGTTCTCTTGGTCTAGCATATTAGTTTGTTTTTCTTTTTCCTGGTGACGGTTGAGTCTAATTCTCCCCTCTCACTAGCTGTTTTTAAGCTCGGATCTGGTATTCAGGTTTCTGGTTGCCTCCTTTTCTTTGAGGGATCACCAAATCTAGCTAAGAAATGGCTACCTAGAATATTAGAAAGATTTTACCTCCTAAACATGGATTCCAACTAACCCATGCTGCTAAACTGCTGCATCTTCCTTTGAGATTGCATGTTCTAGTGTTTCAGATGCTGAAACCTAAGAATATATAGGTGTGGGGGAAGCACTAGGTTAAGTAGGGGCAAAATGGGGAAAATAGTGGAAAAACTAAGTAGATTAGGTGAGTAGCACGGCCGTGGTGAGACACCACGGCCGTGGTGGGTAGGGGTGAGCACGGTCGTGGTGGAAGAGAACGGCCGTGTTGGTTAAAATGGCTAAATGTCAGGTTGGTGGTCAAAAATGGGCCAAAATGGCCATGGCCGTGGTGGGTAGGGGTGAGCACGGTCGTGGTGGAAGAGAACGGCCGTTTTGGTTAAAATGGCTAAATGTCAGGTTGGTTGTCAAAAATGGGCCAAAATGGCCACGGCCATGGTGGGTTGAGGGTAGCACGGCCGTGTTGCATAGCACGGCCGTGGTGGGAGTTGGTAGCACGGCCTTGTTGCATAGCACGACCATGGTGGTATCTGGTAGCACGGCTGTGCTGTGTGGCACGGCTGTGGTGGGTGGTCACAGCACGGTCGTGCTGCGTAGCATGGCCGTGGTAGAGTATGCTCTGCAGCTGCTTCAAAATTGAGATTTTTCATGTGATTTCTTCATTTGTAGCACGACCATTCTGTGTTACCACGGCCGTGTTGGGGGCTTAGCTTGCACTTTGAGCTTCAAATTTCATTATCCATGGACTTCTTTACTTAAGCTTGACTCTTGGCAACTAGGGGTAGGTTGGGGGAGCTCTGGGGCCTTCTTTGGGCCCCTCCATCTCTCTCGTCCATCCAAGTGTGGTCCAAGTACCTGAAAAACATGCAAATAATGTCCATAAGTGCATTTTATACAAATAAGCATATTAGGGGGAATGACATGCAATCTAACAAGTATAGATGTGATTGAAAAACAAAAAGACACAAGATTAAGCCCTAAAATAGGGCTGAATCAATCATCACCCGTCATGCAACTTTTATACACATCCTTGTACTAAGTTCAATCATAATTTTAGTTTACGGGTGCACGTTGTTGCTATGTTGGTTCACTTACATTTATCTCTACTTCACACTCACTCCGATTCCTTTTTGTATTTATATTGATAGGGTAGAATTATTTTTAATGATGGATTTCAACGGACAATGCACCTTGGAGTAGACCAAAACCGAAATATATGGGTAAGTTGTTAGTTGTACTATTATTTATGTATTAACCTTAAATTCTATTAATATAATGATTTGTCATTTTTAGGAGAAGAATATTCAAGTACCTAACCGTATGAGGCCTGGCATTGATGAAGAGCACCACACCATTTGAAGGAATATGGAGACATTATAGATCTTAAGAGTTTCTAGCATGATATGTTGATTGTCATCAATCTCAAATTTTAGAACCATGTGTACTCTTTATTTATATCAACGTTGAGCATGCAATGTATGGATATTATTTTGCTTCAAAAACAAAAATTGGTTTGAGGTGATTTAACATTTTTATGTGTCATTTTGGTGTTGAATCTTCTTATGATGTCATATGAATTAGTATAATAATATTGCTTGAGGTTATGTACACAAAGTTTTCATTTAAAATTTGATATTCACTATAGTAACAATTAATTAACATTTAATAAATCATTCAATAATCAATAACCAAATCATTTACAGTAGTCCCTCATAAATATATTGATGAAGGTCCAGATTGACCATCAAAATTGCATTGATGACGACCACATAGCCCCTCAAAAATAATATTAATGAAGGCATTATCCCTTCAAATATATATTCTCCAGGACCATCAAGTCCCTCAAAAATGTATTTATGAGAACTAAACATGCCCTCAATAATGTTATTATGAAGGCTAAATAGTCCCTCACAAATGTATTTATGAAGGCTAAATAGTCCCTCAAAAATGTATTTATCAAGGCTAAATAGTCCCTCGATATAACATTCTTGAGGGTTAGTTGGTCCGTGACAATTGTATTCGTGAGGGCGACTGGTATTTGTCATGTGAGTTCCCTTCAAGGACCATTTGTGAGGGCCAGACTCACAACCATCCATATTTGTGAGGGCATGTAGAGAAGGGTTTGTGACAGGACTCACTCGTGAATAATGGCCCAATTTTTACTAGTGATAACTTTGCTGCATATACTGTTGAAAAAGAAACAAAGTCTGGTGATTGCAAACCTTACATGCTTCGACAATATAGATTGAATTGACACGTGAAATATTTGTTGCATTAGAGTGTGACAACCATGAGATTTAAGACCTATCAACTTCAGATCTTTCATTGATACCAATCTACAGATGTTGAATGAGTAACCCTGTGGCACCTTAACATTTACCAAGCATTCACAAAAAGCTTTCTTCTCCTTTCTAGACAATGTGTAACAAGCGGGAGGTAAGTATGTTCTTTTATTACCCATTTCACGTAATTCTGTTAATTCTGACCTTATTCCCATTTCACGTAGGTCTAGTCTGGATTTTATCCCATCTTTAGTCTTACCTGGTATATTTAACAGAGTACCAATGACGCTATCACAAACATTTTTCTCAACGTGGATTACATCGATACAATGTCTGACTGTCAAAGAACTCCAATAAGGAAGATCCCAAAATATTGACTTCTTCTTGAATGAAGAATTGCCACTCTGTGTGGCCATACTACATTGTGATTTCTTACCAAATTCATTGACAATGTCTTTTACTCTTTCATAAACAACATTCCCTGGTATAGGTTTAGGTGCACTCCGTTCATCATTCCATCCATTGAATGCTTTGCGCTTCCTACGATACAGATGGAATTTTGAAAGAAACCTTCGATGACCAAGATATACAGTCTTGCCGCCATGTTTTATTCTTATTGAATCAGTGTTTTCTTCACATATAGGACACGCTTTAGCTACTCTGACACTATATCCAGACAAATTCTTGTATGCTGGAAAGTCATTAATAGTGCAAAACAAAATAGCGTGCAAACGAAATGTCTCTCTTACTGAAGCATCATAGGTCATCACACCTTCAGCCCAATGTTTCTTTAAGTCATCAATCATAGGTTGAAGATAAACATCGATATCATTTCTGGGTTGTTTAGGGCCCGATATCAACAACGACAACATAACGTACTTATTTTTCATACACAGCCAGGGAGGGAGATTGTATATAACAAGCATGACTGGCCAAGTGCTATGTTGGCTGCTCCATGTCCTGTATGGATTCATCCCATCTGTACAAAGCCCAAGTCTTAGATTCCTATCTTCTTCACCAAATTTGGGGTACAATAGATCAATCTTCTTCCCCTGTGGGGAATCAGACGCATGTCATAGGATCCCATAATTATTTTTCTTAACATCTGCATGCCACCTCAAATTCTTCGCATCTTTCGGATTTGCAAACAAGCATTGAAATCGTGATATTATAGGTAGATACCACATCACCTTGGTAGGAGAACCAGTTTTGGACTCCCCCGAAGTCGTTAATTTATACCGTGACGCACCACATTTTGGACAATCTTTGAAATCCACATAGTCCTTTTGAAATAATACACTATCATTTGGGCATGCGTGTATCTTCTTGGCCTCCATTCCCATTGGGCACAACAATTTCTTTACCTAGTATGTTGAGATTGGCAGCTCGTTTCCTTCAGGAAGCATTTCTTTCAACAAAGTCAGCAATGAAGTGAAGCTTTTATCGCTCCATCTAGTGTTAGCTTTCAACTTATACAATCTCAACACAGCACTAAGCTTTGTAAACTTAGCACAGCCTATGTATAACGGTATCCCACCATCATTCACAATGTTTCTAAAGATAGGAGGTGGATCGGTGTGCTCTACCCTACAACTATCCAACATTGCCTCAACGATGTCTACTGGAACTGGTTCGTTCACATCTACGTCATCGGAGGCAATTTCTTCTTCCACCCAAGAACTACTATCGACATCCACTGGTTTCAAGTTTGAAATCTCTCCATGCCAGTGCCATTCTGTATAGCTTTGTACAATCCCGTTGCACATGACATGACTTTTGATTTCGTCACCAATGTTGACTTTCAAGTTGTTACCACAATGCCTACATGGACAGTAGAACCTATCTCCAGGTTCTTTCCTATGTTCCTCGAAAAATCTAATAAACTGATCAAGACCAGATATAAACTCTGGGGTACAGCGATTGCGAATGAACATCCATGATCTATCCATTCTATGATCAAAGAGAAAACAAGTATATATTAGTACAAGATTAGGGTCTACGATTAACAAAGACATGTGATGTCATTCTTATATATAATAAATGTGTACCACCTATCCCATCCTTGAACACCTAATCTCACTAGTAAGTGTATAATGTGTATTGGGTTTTCAAGAAAATTTTGGCAGCATTTCCCCGTTGTTCTCTAAGTACATATGTACTTAGAGATCAAATGAGGAAATGATACCAAAATTTTCTCGAAAACCCAATACACATTATACACTTACATCCTAAGTGAGATTAAGTGTTCAAGAACAGTCCCGAACCGGGGACTATCCAAGATTTACTCCTAATGAGTAAATCTTGGACGGGTTTCTAGGCCAACAAACACAATAATAGATATGTACATCTTAGGGTTTCATCACAATTAATGTTAGGGTTTCATCACAATTTATGTTAGGGTTTCATCAATGTTAGGTTTAATCAAATCAAATCAAGTTTAAATCTTAAGTACATATGTACTAACATCAAAATTTCCAGAATTAGGTCAAACATTAGGATTAGAAGCACAAATATATGCAAGAAAAAGATTTGTTCGTATCCTAGGATTAACATAAAGCATTACATAAAGAATTGTTCATATCCTTACCAACAGCAAGCACAGCCGTGGCTGTGTTGGCCTACCATGGCTGTGCTGTCCAGCACGGCCGTAGTAGGCCAACACAGCCACAGTCGTGCTTGCTATTGGTAAGGAGCTAGGGAGAAGGAAGCAAAGTGTCTAGGGCTACCTGGAGCTAGCGTGGAGAAGAGCGGCGGCGAGCGGCCGTAGTAGTGGCGGCGAGTAGGCGAAGAGAAGAGCAGAGTGGCACTCACAGTGGCACCAGGAGACGAGAAGAGCAACAGAGAAGAACAGAGCAGTAGTGGCGGCGAGCGGCGGCAACAGCAGAAAGAGGACGCGACGGCGGTGGCGGCGAGGAGAGGCGCACCAGCAGCAGCGGCGGCGAGCAGTAGTGGGGGTCGTCGATGATTTTAGGTGAGAGCGGCGAGCACAGGAAAATTATCATGAAGAAACAGGAAGAAAGGGGGAAGAGTCGAGTGATCGGTTCTATTAAGTTGGTCAACAGTGTCGGTTATCTACAAAACTGACGCCTATTACTCATCAACGTCGGTTGTTAGTAAAACACCGACGTCCAATTAGACAATCTTTTCCCTAAATTATTTGGTAGGAATGATTATCAGCATCGGTTATCAAAGGATTAACCGACACCGAAAGAGGAACTTTTCACGCAAATATCCTTCTTAAATAGGCGTTGGTGAATAGTTAAAAAACCGACATTGTATGTGACGCAAATTTTTTTCGCTCAAAATTTGGATTTCGCAGGCGATTTTAAGCGTCGATTTGTTATACCCAGCCGACGCTGAATACAAAGCGGTACACGTGTCTGGCTGGTCTTCGCATATAGACGTCGGTATCCCTAAATAACCGACATTGAATATTATAGGCATCGGTTTACCTTAATAACCAACTCCTAGAAAAGCGACACTGAATGTTGTTTCTTTAGTAGTGAATGTGTGTGAAAATGGAGGAAATTTGAAATGGAACTACTGGTTTCTATATGTGTGTGATGAAAAATAATATGAATTAAATGTTCTTATACATGTGTGTGAATCACATGATCATAAATTGTTGTCTATCCTTGTTAATTTTGTAGGTTTGTGGCCTATTGTTGGCTAAAATCAAAGGGTGTTATAAACCTGTAGTTCAGAACTGAACTGTAGGTTCTGCATCCTACTAACCAGCCGGACAATAGGTCTGCAAATTTATAAGGAAAAAAAATCAAAACATAGGCGTCAGTTATGAGTATAAAACAGACTACAAAACCTTACTGTGTCGGTTATTAGTATAACACTGACATCTTTATCCCTTTCTAGGGGCTGATTTTTTTTATTCGGTATGGGGTATGGTGTCGGTTATTAGTATAAAGCCGACGTCTTTAGAAGGGATATAGTGTCGGTTATCGATATAAACCAACACCTATGGAGCCCTTGCTGGCGTGTTTTATTGGTGGCAGGAAGGGTTATGGCGTCGGATATGAAACCGATGTTGAAAGTGTATACTTTTAGAAGCGCCCACTTGGGTGTCTCTTGGAAACCAACATAAAAGGGCATTTCTGTACTAGTGGTGTGTCGGTGACTAGTACGTGGATAGAAGGGGATGACACCTTCTAGTTTGTCCATCTCAGGATGACTAGAGTTCCTGGTAGTCTGTGTGGAGTATCTATAGAGGTGGGAGGTTTTTGTCGCTCAGGAGGATGATTGTCCACCACAGTTTGGGTCTACACCAAGAGCTATACAGACTCCATCGAAGACTAGGTGGTTGAAAACCACACTAGCTGTGAGGTATTGTAATTAAGCAAGCCTCAGGACTAGGTATATCTCACTAAACCATCATTCCTATTCCATAGTTGTAGATGTGATCTACTAGTTATAGGTTTCTGGTTAGATAAATTTTTTTTTCCGCTGCTTGTTCTATCCCGCAAAACACTACAATGGTATCAGAGCCACATCAACATATTATGTTTTAGAATTTATCGATATGATCAGATTTTGGTTTTTTTTATTTATTTATTGCATGTGATGTGAATACTTTAATTGGCTAATGTGCATATCCAATTAAACACCACAAATCCCAATATACATATATGATATGGTATATATATGCAATCGATACGTGTCGCCCTAAAATGGTTTTGATGATAGATGTGTAGCGTGGTTATGGCCTATAAACCCCTATGTGTGTGCATGGTTGGTTGTGGTTGTTAGCATCTCAATCTACGTACTGAGTCCCTTCTTCGGTTTTGATGTAACTTGAGATAACTTGAGACTTTACTTCTACCTTTTCTCCCCCCGAATGTAACTCGGGGTTTTCCTATTACGTTGAAGATTGGAGGGTGCCCAAATGAGCAGTTAGAGGACCTAGATGACTTGTTGATGGTGTGAGATGAGCGGGCTAGTGGTCTGATGAGGTGTGAGACAACTCAACGAACCGACCGTCTGTAGGAGCCAGAAGATCAGTTGGTGACAACCAACCGACCGGCTAGGAGGCGAGCCGATTAGTCATTGGATGAGTTGATCAACCCGGAACGGCCCAAGCATAGATCTTCATCAACTACATGTTGTTGCATGTGATATAGGCATAAATGACCATAATTCCTTATGGCTCAAGGAATTACAATAGGTGGCCATAATCATTGCTTTATTGCTTCACATGTTTTCTTGTGGGATATAGCATATATATGATACATAATGTATTTGTCATGATTGGATATGTATATGTATATAAATACCAAACACCTAAATGTAAATATTAAGTTTGAGATTCCTTTTAAAAGAAACACACATGAAAAGCTTAATTGACTAAGTGTGGGAATGCCCTAGCGTGGTGCATTGTCTATCTCATGGAAGTCTAATGGTGAATATGTGAGTCTACCCTAGCAGGGTGCATATTCATTGTGTTGGTATTTGGGTTGGACCTAACAAGGTGACCTTGATCAGATCAAGCACCTTGAGGCATGGAGATGTAAATGGCAAAGATTTGTGCATGGCATCTATCAATAGTTGCATGTGATACAATTGGAAAAAGTTGCCTACCTGAAAGAATCTAGTTGTGGGTGATAGCCCTAGTTGGTCCATGACTGAGAGGAAATCAGGATCTTTCTCACTAGAAGGTTGTACGCTGCAATCTTATGAATTGATGGTGAGGGCTATTAATTTGATCAAAATAGTGGGTGAGATAATTAATTAAAGGCCTAATTAAATATCGTCAAATTTTATTCAAATCAAATCAAAAGGAGTTTTGATAAATACAAATGTTTTCTCTTGTAGAATCAAAATGGCAAAGAAATCATCGTTGAAATCAGACAATTTAATTGAGATAAACTTCCATAACTGGTTAAGGACTATGAGAAGTGTTGTGCACATTCCTAAGATACCACTGGTCATAGAATCCTCTCTATGTACACTTAAGGTGTTGTTTGAAGCACAAAAGAAGAAGGATAGTTCCATGATAGTGATCAGTGGAATGGATTCCAAGGACACATGCAAATAAGAGAAGTGTTCTCCCGCCAAACTGAAGTCCCAGTCTTCTGCACTCAAAATATGGAGAGGATTAAGGGAATCAAGGAAGATGAAGTAAGAGATAGAGATCTCTACTTCTAGTATATATGTGACTGAGATTAACTTTATGACTTATTCATCATGGGTACTTGATATCAGATGTGGATCACACATTTGTTCAAATGTGAAGCATCTAAAAATAAGTAGGCCTTTAGCGAAAGGCGAGGTTGAACTACGTGTTTTTAATGGAGTAAGAGTTACTGCCAGTATAGTAGGAGCCTATGAGTTATCTCTACCAAATGGGCAGATAATAGAGTTACAGAATTTCTATTATGTAAATATTATTTATGTATCTTGTTTGGACAAGGATGGATTTGAATTTCTTATTAAGAATGGAAAATATTCCATTTCTAAAGATGGGATCTTTTATTTAAGTTCTTCTATGTCTTATGGTCTATACTTGATAAATCTACAGGCAAGTGTATACAACGTAAACACCAAAAGGAAAAAACTCAATGACTCAAAGAAAACATACCTTTGGCATTGTCGTCTAGGGCACATAAATGAGAATCACATATCTGTACTCCATAAAGATGGTTATCTGGACTCTTTTGATTTTGAATCATTAGAGACATGGAAATCTTATTTATTGGGCAACATGACCAAGGCTCCCTTTTCAGGAAAAGGTGAGAGAGCTAGTGATCTATTAGGACTCATACATACTGATGTATGTGGGCCTTTTAGAACAAATTCTAGAGGTTGGGATCAGTACTTCATTACCTTTACTAATGACTTCAGTAGGTATGGTTATGTTTACTTGATGAAACATAAGTCAGAGACCCTTGAAAGGTTCAAGGATTTCATGAATGAGGTACATAACCAACTTGGCAAAAGTATTAAGGCACTTCAATCCGATCGAGGTGGAGAATACTTAAGCTAAGAGTTTGAGGACCTTCTAAGAGTCTGTGATATTGTATCACAATGGACTCCACCTGGAACACCGCAACATAATGGTGTGTCAGAAAGAAGGAATCACACATTACAAGACATGGTGCGATCTATGATGATTTTTTCCGATCTTCCAACTCACTTCTGGTGTTATGCTCTTGAAACTGTCGTGTTAACACTTAACTGTGTACCATCTAAATCGGTTCAAAAGACATCATATGAGATATGGTACGAGAAGTTTCCCAATGTGTCTTTTATGAAGGTTTGGGGATGTGAAGCTTATGCCAAGAAAATGTTTCCTGAAAAGCTTGGACCCAAATCTGATAAGTGTTATTTAGTTGGATATCCCAAAGGAACAAAGGGATACTACTTATACCACCCAACTGACAACAAAGTGATTGTTGCCAGGAACACTGTATTCCTAGAAAAGGAATTTCTTTCCAAAGGAAGAAATGGGAGGAATGTGGAACTTGAAGAGGTTTGAGACCAACAAGAAAACATTGAACCAATAGATGAACAAGAGGAACATAGAGAATCACAAACTGTTTTGGAATCTCAAATTCCTCAAGTAACATAGGAACCTCATAGATCTAGTAGGACACACCTTGAGCCTTAGAGATTTGGATATCTTGTGACTCAAGAAGGTGGTGAGTTGGTCATAGATGATGAGCCAACTCCCTATCTAGAGGCTATGCAGGGACCAGATTCTAAGAAATGGCTTAAGGCCATGAGATCTGAGATGGAATCCATGTATACCAACAAGGTATGGACCTTGGTGGAACCACCTGAAGGGGTAAAACTCATAGGGTGCAAGTGGGTCTTTAAGAAGAAGACCTACATGGATAGCAATGTGCAAACTTATAAAGGTAGACTAGTTGTAAAGGGTTTCAGACAAGTTCAAGGTGTTGACTATGACGAAACCTTTTCTCCTGTTGCCATGATTAAGTCCAACAGGATCATGCTTGCTATTATAGCCTACTATGACTATGAGATTTGGGAGATGGATGTTAAAACCACATTCCTTAACTGGAATGTTGCCAAGGATGTGTACATGACACAACCTAAAGGTTTTATAAATCCAAAGGATGCAAATAAAGTTTGTAAGCTACAAAGGTCAATCTATGGGTTGAAGCAAGAATCTCAAAGATGGAATCTTCAATTTGACGAAAAAGTCAAAGAGTTTGTCTTTAGTCAAAATGAAGATGAACCTTGTGTGTACAAGAAGGTTAGTGGGAGCATGACTACATTCCTCATATTGTATGTAGATGACATATTGTTGATGGGGAATGACATTCCTTCTTTACAAAAGGTAAAGACATGGCTTGGAAATACATTCTCAATAGAAGACTTAAGAGAAGCATCCTATATCTTAGGAATCAAGATGTATAGAGATAGATCTAGAACGCTTCTTGGACTAAATCAAAGCACATACATTGAAAAAGTGTTGAAGAGGTTCAACATGGAGAACTCAAAGAGATGAATCATACCCATGAGGCATGGAGTTCCCGTCTCTAGAGCTCAATGTCCTAAATCTTGTGAAGATAGGGAACGCATGAATGTGATTCCATATGCATCAACAATTAGATTCATGATATACACAATATTGTACACACATCCCGATGGCTCGTATGCACTCAGCTTGATGAGCAGATACCATTAAGATCCTGGAGATGCTCACTGGAAGTTCATGAAGAACATACTCAAGTACTTGAGAAGGACTAAGGATCAGTTCCTCGTTTACGATGGTGAGGAAGAGTTGGTGGTAAAGGGTTACACCAATGCAAGCTTCCTAACCAAATAAATATGATTATAGATCACAGCCAAGATTTGTGTTTTGCCTCAACAACAGAGTTGTGAGCTGGAAGAGTTCCAAGAAAGAGACAGTTGCAGATTCTACAATAGTGGTCGAGTATATTGCTGCATCCCATGCAACAAAGGAGGCTGTGTGGATTAAGAAGTTCATCTCTTAACTTGGGGTGGTTCCTAGCATCTATGATGCAATTGAGCTTTATTATGACAACAATGAAGTTATTGCAAAAGATAAAGAACCCATATCACATCAGCGGTCCAAGCACACACAATGGAACTTCCATCTCATATGAGAGATCGTACAACGGTGAGATGTGAAGATTTGCAGAGTATCAACTGAAGACAATATTGTTGATCCCTTGACTAAGGTACTTTCACAGCAGAAGCATGATGGTCATGCTATATCACAAGGATTGAGGTTCATGGGTGATTGGCTCTAAGTGCAAGTGGGAGTCTGTTGGTAAGTATTCCCATAGATCCATTCATGTGATGATTGTAATGGCATACTTTTTAAATGATTTGAATAATAATAATAATAATAAAGGAAATTTCCGTCTATATGTTTTTTAACTGTTTTGAGATAATAGTATTACATGACAGATGTCTAGAGAATGAAAAAACTCAATGACGTATGTCTTCAAGTGTGTGACTTGAACAATGAGATCATACTGATGTTAAGAGTGTGTACATTCTCACTAATGTCCCTAGTTGGTTGTTATTATGGAAATAACCATAGACATCAATAACCCAGAAGACTAGAGTGTGTGTTGGTTGATGACATAATCTCATTAGTCATGATATATGATATCAAACCAAGCACACAGAAACATGTTAGAGAACAATGTATCGGACAGACCCACCATAAGAGTGATGCATGGTAACCACACTTGGTTAGTCAGGATCATCTCTTATAGTATTAGTTGTGACCGTGGTTCTTTGACCTAAAATCACTACACTCATCACATATTGTTGGGTACACTTTGACATCGTCAAACACAATCATGAAACATGGGTTGTTATAACGGTGATGATTGGATGACTTTGACACATGGGGACTTGACTGTGAGTGATAGATATGGAATTTTTCCCTCCTAAGGGAGTGTGATATCATGGCTACATGGGGAGTGAGACTAAGAAATGCATGGCCATGCACATGTGAGTCAATGTATGACACTGAGCTTACATATATCTCAGAGAGTCTACTCTGAGTCAAGAAACATGGATTGAACGTTTGTAGTGGATGACAAGTCCATGCCTCGAGCTCAATCTAGATATCAATGATAAAAGAGACTATGCATTCACTATAACACCAATAACAGATTGTAGGTTGAATGTTGTTCTCCAACTTTCCTCTTCACCTGGGTAGAACTGATGTGCGACTAGGCACCACTCTTTGCTTGTGATGTCATAAGTTAGTTAGGGACATTCACTACCAATGTGAAATGGAGCCTATAGAGTCACACACATAGGATTAACATGGAAGAGGAGTTTATCCATGAATGATGTTTAGATTGATTACTAAAGTGTTTAGGTACTCAATTAAACATTCAATCAATAGACTTGACTCTGAATCATTAAGTTCAAGTGTTGAACTAATTGATTAGAGTGTCATATTGATTGAGGATTGCATTGACTGAGTTTTGCACAAACTGGACCACCAACCGACCGGTTCATAAGGTGAACTGATCAGCTCATGGTCATGAGATGACCAGTTCACACTAGTGAACCGATCAGTTCACATGGACTAACTAAGCAGGTGTTGGGTTTCTCAGTTTGTGAGAAAAGATTTTTGTTTCACTTGTTCAATTTGATTGGTACAAGAATTAATATGTATATTAATTAGAAACAAACAAGGAAAGTCAATTGTGGGCAAGTATGGGAAGTAAAATGAACGGTTAAAAATTGAACCGATCAGCTCACCTGCCCAAATGACCGGTTGAGTTATGAAATGACTGGTTCATCTTCCGCAGTGCAATCAGTTCATGGAAATTATGAACCCTTCCACTTCCGCATAGACTGGGAACCCTAACCTTGCCCTCTACTATAAATAGAGGGGTACAAGGGGCTTCTCAGAGCACACAACTCAGAACATCAGTTGTTATGCAAATTTATTCTCCTCTCTGGTTGTGGTAACTGAGAGAGCCCAAGAAAGTTCTACCTGTCCAGGGAGGAACAGTGAGGGAAAGGAAAATGTAGAAAAGCAACTATTTGTGGGAGAGTGTGTCAGTGACTAGTACGCCGACAGAAGGGGAATACTCCTTCTAGTCTATCCATCTCAGGACAACAAGATTTCTCGGTAGTCCATGTAAACTATCTATAAAGGCGGGAGGTTTCTTCCGCTCAGGAGGACAGCTGTCCACCGTAGTCTGGATCTACACCAGGAGTTGCACATACAATGTCAAAGACTTGGTGATTGAAGACCACACTATATGTGAGGTATTATCGTTGAGAAAGCCTCAGGACCATGCATATCTCACTAAACCATCTTTCCTATTGCATCGTTGTTGATGCGATCTGCTGGTTATGGGTTTGTGGTTAGATAAAAAAAAATTATGATGTCTGTTCTATCCCACAAAACCCTACAGTCCCAACCTCACATATATGCATACCAGGTACCTTTATAGAAGTATAGTGGCCTCATCCATAATACGCATACAAAAGATGTTTGATAAATAAATCATTTACGCTGCCCAGGTTACATCAGCAAAATCCCAAGTTGATATACATGATATACAAAACTCCCCACCCAGACCTGAGAGTACAAGGATGACTCTAGGACTCTATACTAACAACCAACCTTTCTACCACTACATAGCTTCAAACTGTGCCTCCTCATCACTCTACGTCTAACAGTGTTGTGGGTCACCTAGAAAGATGTGGTAACCTATGAGGTGAGACATATGTCTCAATGAGAGATATAGCTCCAAAAAACAACTATTACTTACCAATATTATGTATTTAAGCAGTTTAAGAAGATAGTATTTAAGAGTTGAAAGACTACATAACTTGCATAAAGATCATGCATAGTTAGATTCACAAGTGTAGTTGATTTGTCTTACCACATTATCTATCATCCACAAATTAAAATAAATAAGTCATGGATCACCATCAAATGATATTTTCCAAGTAACCCTAACAGTTATACTATAAGGGTGTGCTCTAATTTTTTATTAAGCCCTGGGTAGTTTGAGGTGCACCACTCAAACTACTAGGTAACCACTACAAAGTAAAAATCAGCCCTATATAAGATCTAGGATGACTGGAAACCTAAGATCTCTTCCCCTCGGTCAATATGAGTAACAACTGTAGTGGCACATCAGCCCAACTACTAAAATAGTCTAGTCTTTCACGGGTACACATGTCACAAAATTAGAAACCAGGGTATATGAACCTCAAGTCTGAGTTACGACTATAGTCTCTCTCAATTAATTCCACTTTTAAGACACATCCTTGATTGCTCTCCCAAACCTTGGGATCAAGATGATAGGTATATACTCTCCCTACACCAACATATAGTTAATAGTATACGACTCCAATCTCCTTTTAGATAACCCATTTCACGATCAATCAAGTAATGACACTAGAATAGTTCTACAGACTCAGAGTACTACTTGTTTAGGGTTACACTTGATTACTTAAGTCAATTAGTGACATTTTGACTGCATCAGTCAAGTTACATATGAACACTAAAAAGGTTCTTACAAAAGTCATAGGGATTTACAACCTCAAAAGATATAAAATATATTTAAAACGTTCCATAACATTCCTCTAGATAGAAAGTAATTCACCCTTAGTCATGAAAGATTGATCGCTAACTAGAGTGTATCTAGCCATAAGGATCACTGTGATTGAAAGAACATTACTTAATGTGACGACATCATCAACATTCAACATTTATAATGAATGAGTTACCTTGTGTATTAGGGTTTTTTTCCAAAAAAATGTACATCACCATAATAGTAGTTCATTCACCGATCTTTTGAATTTCAAGTCTTTGATACCTCAAGGTTAGTGCAATGTTCAGAAAATAATTTTCATAAGGTTAAAATACAGTCGACATGCTCATATCATCATTTTGTTGTACTATACATCACTTATAAGGGCCACCATTTAGAATTTTAAGAGTTATAAAGTAAGATCAATGATATGCATATAGAAGGTAGGCAAGAAATGCATTCAAAGTTATATAACTGGCCCGGTAGAGAGAAGGAAATTGAAATCCAAGGTGGAAACTCTCAAAATCAGCACCCAAACATCAAGATCAACCCACCAGAGCTCTAAGAACATCTCATGTTTCCTCAAATAGGGTGGAACTAGAGAAAGAAAGGAAGAAAAGAGGGCTTTCAACCCACATGCATAGGGTTCCAACACGAAAACACCAAGAAAATCATAGAACTTGGCTGTAATAGGAAGGAGAGTGAGGAATTGCAAGAAAATGAGTATACGAGCAAGAATATGACATGAAGGGAGTAGGTAAAATGATCAGAAGCCTTATATTAGTACAAGGAACCTAGATTCAAGTGCATGCATCCATGAAATCTTGATATTGTCTGCTCTCAAGGAATCTTCATTCGGCTCTGTGGTTGCAACTAGAGCTCCACCAAAACAAAGCGAAAGGAGATGAGGAGAGAGTGTATTTATAGGTATGGAATAGAATTCTCATCAGGAAGAATGTCCGTCAGTCAAAGTTCATAAAATCGGTCGAGCAAAGACTTAGAAGGCTCATTGGGAACTAAGAAAGCATAGGTCAAAAAATATTTCGGCCATCAAAGATCCATCGATAACCTTTTCACACACACTCCCTAATCTTGTCGGTCAAAGAAACTCATTGATCAACACATGAAGACTCCAATGAATCAAGAGCCCCATCAGGCATTGAGAAACAAATGATCACTAGGAAACCAATGACCGCCAAGAAACAAAAAGGGTCAACGAGAAACCATTGGTTGATGAAACTGTTACACTACCTTCTTTTAGCTTATGAAGACTCCATAAAAGCAAGGTTCAAAAGTATCCAAAGGAGAATTAAGATTTTAAAATTCTTGTGATCATGAAGCAACTCAAGAAAGTGTCATAATTATGTTCACACCACTAGAAAAAGTGTAATTTACATAAAGGTTTGTATATTACATGAATTTGTATAACTTAAGAAAACAAGATATTTTTATTCAAATTTTAAACATACACTCATCTTCTACTGTGACATCACAACCAGAGTTAAATTTTAAGACTAAATATCAAATTAATCCAATAATGTCAAACTTATTATGTTTATAGATAAAGCACAGTTAGGGGCCTTACGATCATGAACTGCTAATGAGGATTTCCCCCTCAAAATTCTAAGAAAACAAGGATTGGTACTTCCTATGCATCTCATCCTATAACTCCTACATGGCTTCCCCTACACCATGATGATGTCACAACACCTTAACTAAGGCATTACCTTTCTTCCTCATCTTCTACTCATGCCTGTATAAAATCCACATGGGACCCTCAATACAGGTAACATCCTCCTCCAACTCAACCATACGGATTATAATGTTTGCTCTATATCAGGGTGACACTTCCTCAACATTGAGATATGAAAGACATCATGCTACATGTGCAACTTGGATGGTATCTCCAACCTATATGCCACTTATCCAACTTGTTCTATGATAAGGTAAGGTCCCATAAACCTAGGGCACAACTTAACCTTCTTATCCAACCTCAGCACACCCTTCTAAGGGGAAACCTTAGGATGCACAAGGTCACCAACATGGAATTCCAATGGTCTATTGAGGTAATCAGCATATGGCTTTTGTCTATCTGCATTGCCTTTAGCTATTTCTATATCACCTTAATATTCTTTGTAGTCTTCTAAACCAACTCAGGACCCAACAACTGATACTTACCTACTTCATACCAACAAATAGGTGACCTGCATTGCCTACAATACACAGTCTTGTATAGTGTTATGCATATACTCCTCTGATAACTATTGTTGTAGGAAATTTCAATCTGACTCAGGTGAACATCCCAACTACCAAGAGACTGAAGTACACATGCTCTCAATAGATTTTCTAAGGTCTTAATGATCCTTTCTAACTAAACATATGAATGATGGCAGAAAGTTGTACTGAACCTCAATTGTCTCCCCAACGGTGTACTCAGACACTCCCAAAATCTACTCGTAAACTAAGGACCTCTATTAGACAATATGGTAACTGGTATGTCATGCAAATGAACTATCTCATCAACATAGATCTATTCCAACTTCTCTGGAGTAAAGGTGGTCTTAACTGGAAAAAAGTGAGATGACTTTGTCAACCGATCAACGATCACACAAACAGAATCATGACCCTGGGATGTCCTAGGAAGACAAACTAGAAAGTTTGTGGTTATGTGATCCCATTTCTGCTGTAGAATTGACAATGGTTGTGGTGACATTATAGACTTATAAAGCTCTATTTTAACCTACTGACAAATTGGACATTTGGCAACAAACTCTCTGCATCACACATCAAACATGGCCACCAATACAAGTCTTTAGATTATGGTACATCTTTGTACTTCCTAGATGCATTGTGTACATTGAGGAATGAACTTCCTCAAGTACCATTTCCCTTAGAGGGACAATGTCAGGAACCACCATTCAATTGTGAAAACTCACACTCCCATCTTCTATCTCATGAAAGCCATCATTTTTTCCACTGCCAAACACTAACCTGATGTTTTATATCACAATATCATTTTTTGTGCATCTTTGATCTGTTGAATCGATGTTGGCTTCACTTATATATTTTCCAACAAACATGCCAATAAAAATACTTCCAACTGCTTGTGACATACCATGGATTGCAACTGCACTTTATATGTAGATGGTGATGAAGACCAAGATGACTTTCTTCTCAAAGCATCAATCACTACATTTGCCTTTCTTGGATGATAGCCTATCGTATAGTTGTAGTCCTTGATCAACTCCATCCATTTGGTCAGCCTCATGTTCAACTCTTGGTTTGAAAAGATGTAGGAAATTCTTATGATCTATAAAAAATTGGCACTTTTATCAATACAAATAGTGTCTCCAAATCTTCAAGGCATGAACCATGACTATTAACTCTAGGTCATGAGTTGGGAAGTTGTCCTTGTGTTTCTTTAGCCATTAATAATTATAAGAAGTCACATTCTTGTCCTGCATCAACACCCATACCAACCCATTCTTCAAAGCATCACACAAAATGATGAAACCTTTCACATGCTCTAACAACATAAATGTTGGAGAACGCATCAACTTTTCTTTCAATAGCTAGAATAGAATGCTGACACTAGTCATCCCAAACAAAAGGAACACCCTTTGTAGTTAGCTTGGTCAAAGGTTGAGCTATTGTACTAAAGTTCTTGATGAACCTCTTATAGGAACCAGCCAAACCTAGGAAGCTTCAGACTTCTTCCGGTGTCTTGGGTTGTTCCCAATAAAAAGTTGACTCCACCTTCTTATGGTCTACAAAGATACCCTTTATAGAGATGACATGACCATGAAAAGACACAGCGGTCAGCCAAAAATCACACTTATTGAAATTGTTATATAATCTATGTTGTCTCAACAACTCCAATGATTGACGAAGATGTTGATCATGCTACTGACTATCCTCAGATTATATCAAGATATCAATTACAAACACCACTACAAAATAATCAAGATACGACCTCAACACTCTATTGATCAGATACATGAATGTTGTCCATGCATTAGTTAGCCCAAACGGCATAACCACAAACACATAATGACCATGCCTAGTCTTAAAAGCAGCCTTAGGTATGTATTTTGCCTTGATCTTCATTTGATGATATCCTGACGTCAAATCTATCTTGGAAAGCATTAAAGAACCGCTCAATTGATCAAACAAACTATCTATCATCGGAAATGGATATGTGTTCTTCACTATAACCTTGTTCAATTGTTGGTATTCTATAAAAAGACTCATAGAACAATCCTTCTTCTTCACAAACAGCGTTAGACCACCCCAAGGGGAAGTGCTTGATCGTATGCAACCCTTTTCCAACAATTCCTACAAGTATTTCTTCAACAACCTTTTTCTTCTCCACAAACAACACTGGATCACCCTAAGGGGAAGTGCTCGATCGTATGAAACCCTTCTGCAACAACTCCAACAACTATTTCTTCAACTCTTTCATATAAGGTGGAGCCATCCTATAAGGTTCTTGTCCTATGGGTTGTGTACCAGGAACTAGATTGGTTTAAAATCAATCTCTCTCGGGAATGGGACACCTGGAAACTTATCAGGAAAAACATCCTAAAATCACACACCACATGTACATATTGAATACTATAACCCCTTACCTTTCTATCTACTACGTGAGCCATGAAATCTTCACACCCTTGTTTCAACAACTTCTTTGTAATCATGGACGACACCAGACATGTAGGAAGAATCTTCCTATCTCCTTGGAAAGTCTAGGAGACATCACCATCTCAGAACGTCGTGACCTTGGAACCACAACCCATAACAACCTTATACTCCTCTAAGGCATCCATCCCTAGGATCTCATTGAATCCATGCATATCAAGTGCCATGAGATCCACTTGAATGTTGCATCATGAGAAAGAAAGAATACAAGAGGGACACACTTCTTGCAACACCGTAGAACCAATCAAAGGGGTTTATAATAAGAGGCTATAATCACTACTACATATAGGTAGGTTACAACTATTTATCACTACTCTATTGACAAACGAGTGTGTCACACCCAGGTCAACCAAAATAGATATAAAAGAAGAAGATGATTAGCTAGAGTAAAAGAGTTCCATATAAAATGTTATGACATGTGTATTGATCACTCTTTCTATCTTAGTCATAACATAGAATATAGTTGTTGGATATTTTTTCCCTCTTCCTCTAGTAGTTGGTCATGAAGACCATGCCTGCAATGTATGTCCATGACCTCTGCTACCACCACCACTATATTGGTGATGTTTTTGTGAGCCCTGTTGGATATACCTTGGATTCTACGTAATCTCTTGGCTCTTCATAGGGCAAGACCATGTCACATGCCCGACCCAAACACACTTGTAACACATTCTTATATCATACATCAGCCTATATGGTCTGTCACAGACATTGATACAGAACTGCTTGCCCCAACTCGCATAATGCTACAACCTCTCCCATTGTTGGGAGATCGCTATGACTATACTCATGTCCTTAGATCAGAAACAATTGACCTCTATTGAGATTGTTACTATGACAACAAGGAAAACCTCAGCTTCTTGAAACTACTAGATGGCAGTCCTTGAAATTGAGCATATCTCTTTCTGGCATTTGGTTCTCCCTACTCTACAGTTGTCCTCTCTATCCTCCTCATAGACTTACAAATGGAAAACTTCTCTCAAACCTCCAAAGAATATGTCATCCTTGCCAACAGAGCATTAAAACCCTTCTCAAACCTTCTTATCCTCTCCTTCTCCATGATCTTTATGTGGGGACAAAACATCAATAACTCCTTAAAATTTTCCTTGTAGTCATTCATAGATCATGATCCCTGGTGCAACTATTAAAATTGAGCCATCTTCTCCTCCAGATACTTTTCTGGGAAGTATCAGATAACAAAGTCCCGCCAAAACTCTTCCCAACTGACCACCTCACATGGTCTCTTCTACTCCTCAATGGCCCACCAATGGCCAGCACTACCCTTTAGAAGCTAGATTGCATTCTTTACCTTGTGCTCCCAAGTGATGTTTATTATCGTAAATGCCTTATTTAGATCTTACAACCACATATATATATTTACTGGATCTGTTGTTCCCTTGTACTCAGTGGCTCCCACTCTCTTTAGCCTCTCAAAGGTTTATCCTGGACCTTGAGATTTTGCATGGGGAACAGGTGCCCATGGTTGAGGTGTAGGTGCCCTTTATGCCAAATGCATAATCCTCACCTCTAATTGTATAAAAATGGATTGGAAAGTTGGATCAACTATGGTTGAGGGGTCAAACGAAGGAGGAACGGGTTGTTCTGGCCTCGTCTCAGCTACTCTTCCATCTGGTACCTGCCTCCTACTTCCATCTCCATGTGCCACAAAACTACACTCTGCTGCTCTCACATTCCCCAGACATGTACATAACCATAAACATGGTCAGATATATTGGATTACATAAGAACAAACACAACAACCTAAGTCCTATGTCCTTATAGACTCAGTGAACCTAATGCTCTAATACCATTATCTGTGGCACCCCTCCATGCTAAATGAGATTGTTGAAAACTAAAACGTCGATCAGATGCTAATTAATCATATTACCAAAAAGGTATAGAATTTAAAACCAAATAAAATTTTCACTTTCTACAAGTAACGTTTACACAAAGGTCCCAACCTCACACATATTCATACCAGGTACCTTTATAGAATTTCAGTGGCCTAATCCATAACCTATATACAAAAAAAATTGTCAACATAATTACATCATTTACACTGCCCGTGGCAAACAAGCAAAATCTCGAGTCGATATACATGATATACAGTACTCCCCACTCAGAACTGAGAGTATGGGGATGACTCGAGGACTCTATACTAACAACATCTTTCCACATATACAGATCTTCAAATTGTGCCTCCTCTTCACTGCGTCTGACGAGGCTTCTGGTCACCAAAAAAGATGTGGTGACCCACGAGGTGAGAACCATGTCCCAGTGAGAGACATAACTTAAAAAACATCTATTGCTTACCATTATTACATATTTAAGGAGTTTCAGTATATGGTGTTATAGATCCAAAAGACTATATAACTTGCATAAAGATCAGGCAGAGATAGATTCACAATTGTAGTTGATTTCTCTTACCACATTATTAGCCATCCACAAATTAAAAGAAACAAGGTAGGGATCAACGTCTAGTGTGATTCACCAAGTAACCCTAATTCTTATACTACACGGTTGAGGTTTATTTTTTTTATCCCCTGGGTAGTTTCAGGTGTACCACTCAAACTACTAGCTAACCACTAACTCAAAATTAGCGATCTACAAGATCTAGGATGACTAAAATACTAATATCTCTTTCCCTTAGTCAGTATGAGTAACAACCATAGTGGCACTTTGGCCCAACTACTAAAACTACCTAGTCCATCTTGGGTACACATGTAACGACACTAGAAACTAGGGTATATGCCCTCAAGTTCATATTATGACAACACACACTCTCAACTTCTTCCACATCAGAGATACGACCTTGACCACTCTCTAAATCCTTGGGATCAAGATGACAGGGATATACTCTACCTACACATGGATATACTCAATAGTGCACGACATTGAGCTCCTTTCAAATTACAGGTTTCCGTGTATAGCAAATTATGACACTAGAATAGTTCTATTGACTCAGGGTACTACTCGTTTAGGTTACACTTGATTACTTAAGTAAGTTAGTGACATTTTGACTACATCAATCAAGTTATGTATGAGCACATAAATGGTTATTACAAAAGTCACTGGGATTTGCAACCTCAAAAGATATAAAACATATTTAAATAGTTCCAAAAAATCCTCCATAAAGAAAGTAATTTTTCCTTGATCATGAAAGATTGACCGCCAAATAGAGTGTATCAAGCCATAAGGATCAATATGATCAAAACTATATTACTTCATGTAAAGGCTTCATCAATGTTCAACATTTATCATGAATGAGTTATCTTTTACATTTGGGTTCTATCCAACAATTTTTATGTCACCATAATAGTAATTCAAGCACCAATATTTTGAATTTCAGATCTCTTATACTTCAATTTAGAGCAATGTTCAAAAAATAATGTTCATAGGGTCTGAAATGTTGGTGAGCAGTAACCCAATTGGTCGTAGCTCGGGGCCCTTCACAAAGGGTCTCTGGTTTGACTCTCTCGAGAAGCGCTATTCAAAAATGAATTTCTTGTAGCGTCATCTGATCTCTGAATTTCACATAGCGTCAGCCAGCCTCTGATGCGGCTTATTGAGATATCAGTGTACAGACACATAGGTCTCCCAGGTTTACCAACCCTGCTATCTAGGCCTCCATCTAGGGGGGGGTGGGTTTCCATATAAATTAAAAAAAAAACACCAGGTTTGAAATATTGTCAACATGCTCAGATCATCACTTTGTCATACGAAACAACACTTATAAGGGACATCACTTAGCATTTTAAGAGTTCTAGAGTAAGATCAATGACATGCATATATAAGGCATGAAATAAATGCATTCAAAGTTATATAACTTGCTTGGTAGAGAGAAGGAAACCTAAATCCAAGGTGGAAACTCCCTGAATCAACACCCAAACATCAAGCTCAACCCTCCAAATCTCTATGAACATATCTTCTTTGTGTAGGGTTCCAATAAGAAAATTTTAATAAAACCATAGATATCGGTCACAAAAGGAAGGGGAGTGAAGAAAAACACAAAAATGACTAAAAGAGAAAGAACCTTACATGAAGGGATCAAGAAGAACAATAAACGGTCTTAAATTAGTACAAGGAACCTTGATTCAAACACATGCATCCATGAAAGCCTGAGATTGTCATCCCTAAATAACCTTCATTGATCTCTTCTCTCTAGGAATCTTCATCGAGCTCTCTGGTTGCATCTGGAGCTTTACCAAAACAAAATGAAAGTTGAGGAGAGGGAGTATTTATAGGGTTGGGATAGAATTCTCATTGAGCAGAACACTTTTTGGTCAAATCATAGAGAACCCCTCAGGAGATGACTCAGAAGGTTTGCCAGGAACTGAGAATGTATCGGTCAGAAAATTCGTTGATCACCCTCACACACACACACACTCCTCAATCTTTTCGGTCAAAGAAATTCACCGATCAATGCATGAAGACCCCGACAACTCAGGAACCCCATTGGGCACCAAGTAAAAAGGTCACTAGGAAAAATTGACTGCTAAAAACAAAAAGGGTCACCAAGAAACCATTGGTCGATGAAAATGTTGCACTACCATCGGACTTAACTTATGAAGAGTTCTTAAAAGCAACGTTCAAAAGCATCCAAAGGAGAAGTAAGATTATAAATTATTATGTAGATGATGAAGCAACTCAAACAATTGCTATAATTATGTTCACGCCACAAGAAAAAGGATGATTTCATAAAGGTCCACAAATTACATGAATTTAAATATCTTGAGCAAACAAGGTATGTTTTTATTCGAGTATTAAAAATAGATTCATCATCCAGTGTAACATCACAACCAGAGTCAACTTTAAAGACTAAACATGATATTAATCTAGTAATGCCAAAAAATGTTAATAGATTAAGCAGGGTAGGGGCCTTACATTAACAATTTTTTATTTTTCATTTTTAGAAATCAATTATGTCATGAAGATAGAGGTTGACAAAATTTGTAATTAGTTAAGAATGTGAAATTAAGAAGTGTAAATGAACATTTAAAGTGGTCAAATGGGTAAATCAATAAGTAATACATTGATATAAATAAAAGGGTAGATGAATGGGATGACTGAAAAAAGTTACTAATAGTTGTTAATTTGTACCCTTTGGCAATAAATATTGTATGATAAGGAAGAAGGGGATAGAATTTTAGGAGTCAATTGATATCAATTAAATAGGTGGGAGAGAGAGGGAAATAAGATTTTGCATCATATAGTGTGAGTAATATAGGGGGGCAATGCATTAATGAGAAGCTAAAAGACTCGTTTGTGTTTGAATTTATGGGAGGAATAAATAAAGCAGAAAGTTAATGTACATTAAAGATTTATGTTTGATTATTCAAATCTATTAAAAATGGATATTCTAAATTGTTTTATATTTTTGTTTTATATAAGTATGAACCATCAATGTCTTAATTGTTTCCCGATCTTAGTCTTCTAGTAACATCATGGGAATCACTAATGAAATTCCTACCAAGAAGTAGGATGAGATAAATGTATCTCATTTAAATAATTACACCAATCATCTATATTTGATTCAAAAGATTATTCTTCAATCATAATTGTCTTACTTAAACATTTATAAATTAATTCTTGTTAGTTAGGCATTTAAATATGTCATATATGATGCTTGAATAATAGGTTTATAACCTCTTGTAATGTTTTTCAATAAGGTTTTAATAAATGGAAACCAAAATACTTACCCTGAGTGATGTCCACTAATTCCCAAAAATATAACAACTTTTTGAACTATTCCATTCCCCTAAACGAAATTGTCTCTACCAAATCTCCTAAAATAATTCAGACTTAATTTCTACATAATTTATTTTAAATTGGTACCAAATCTAATTACTTGTGACTAGGTCAAGCAAAGTCAGAGTGGGTTTGGATCTAATTAGATTGGACATGATAATATATTATAATTTTTGTGCACAAAATTCAAGAGCATTCAAATGGAATTAATATGTTACCATTTATCAAATAAGTTTTTCAGTAGGTGGGGGATTATGGAATATAGCTCAACATTATAAGTAATACTAGTTTTCAGTATGTTACAACTTCCATATTTTTGTAGGTATGATCTACACCCTTAACCAATCATGGTATAAAACCTAATTGGGGAGACAAGGATATTATTATTTATGTCTTTCCTTTGAATGATAAAAACAATAGGACAAAAATGTATGTTTATAATAATAGATTTAGCTCCACAGTCAATACCAATATGACTTTTATGCAACCAATCCATCCATCGAATAAAGTTGAAGTCTTCCATTGTTGGTTGTATGCCCTGAGAGATAGTCATATGATGATTTTAATAGACACACTTTGCAATTGATTTCACTATATGTTAATACCACTCCAATTATTGTGTTTGCTTCAATATGAAATAATAATAACGTCCTTAGAATGTATAAATCAATGACATCTGATTCAGGTTTGAGGACATAAACATGAGATTATGTGTATGCTAATAGTATTCATTCATGTCTAGGTCACTAGTCATATATTATTGAGGAAATTATGACAAAAATAATGCATTACGACTAGTATGTGTGTTGACATGTGATTACTTCTCATTATTCATGATATAGGATATCAAATCAAACACATAGGTACTTGTTTTGAAAAAGTGTACCAGATTGACCTAACTTGTGTCTGATACATGGAACCCAAAAGTGATAGTCAAAATTGTATCTCAATGTGACAGTTGCGATTGTGGTCCTTTGACCTAAAGTTAGTACTATGATCACATGTTTTTCAGTGCACTTAGCATTACTCAATGTGACCTTGAATAAGGGTTTCCATACAGTGAGTGTTTGGGTGCACTATGACACATGTTGATTACTATGAGTCATGGAGACAATATTTGTCCCTTATATTGGAGTAAAACCGGTTTATTGTTGAGTGAGACTATGAAATGCATGACCATGCTCATATTAGTGAATGTATGACATTGAGCTCATATAGTTCTCAAATATTCTAGTCTATATCAAGGAGTAAAGATTTAACATTAAGAGGATGATGTTTCCATGCCTTCAATTCAAACTAGACATTAAAGACAAATGGATTATATGATCATCATAACACTTGTCACAACCCTAGTTTGAAGTTGTTTTCCAAATTTTCCCATTACTTTGGTGGCAGTGTAGTCTTTCCAGATACCAACCTTTATCTATGAAGTTATAATATGAATAAAGGAAACACTACCAAATTGATGTAGAGCCTATAGGACCAAACACATTAGATGCATATGTAGAGGAGTGCAATCGTGGGCACATAATTAACTAATAAAAGGTTTAGGTAATTAATTAGATGATTGATAAAATAATTGGAAGTCCATTCAACCGCTTGAATTGTCCAATCATTCGACAAGATAGACCACTCAATCAACAAGAAAGTCCAATTTGTTGACTAAGCTAAAATCAACCCATTCGATCAAATGGAGAGTTCATATGAGATTAGACAAGAACAGTAGGTCGACTAACCAGCCCAGTCAACTTATTGGATTGGATCGGTAAATCGCTAACTTATTCCATAATGCTTTTTTACGGATAAATCCCCTATTTGAATAGGACAATTGGTCAAGTAATTGTCCATAAATGGACTACTTGAAAGCATATGATGCCTTTTTATTTTCCAAACTTTATTGGAAACCATTCTTCCTTGCCTATAGTATTTAAAGGGTCATGACGACCATGATTTTTGTTGCATCTTTTGGTATGTGAACTCTAACCATCATTATTCACAAGGAGACATAGTACAACACTAGCACATTGCCAATTGAAAGGCTTCTCCTTCATTTACATTGCTTATAGAGTGAAGTGAATTTTCATCATTTGTATGGATGATATAGAGACGTAGATGATTTTTATGAATACATTGGGAGAGTGCATCTGCATTTTGTAGTAGTTTTGTATTACTCATGAGAAACCTCACTAGAACTATTTTACGACAAGATATACCCCGTATCCCTCTTACTGATATTTGGCACCGATGAGATCTACTCATTTGAATGTGGATACATTTTATTCTTTCTTCCTATGGACCTATTGCCTCCATGATTCCTATTAGTAGTATCAGATCCACATCAATCTATGGTGTATTGGGATTTATAATCGATGTGATCAAGTTTTGTCTTATAACATTTGTGTCATTACATGTGATGTGAATGATAAAATCTATATTCATATCATGTTGAATTCCACATACATCACATATCTATGTTTTTTATATGTGAGATGGATTCATCTATATAAAATTCTTATTCTTCCTAGTGCATGTATATAAGGATTTTTATACATTAGTCATAGGGATCAATGTGTTTGGTTATGAAGATTGAAATTAGGTATGGGTGTGATGTTTTACTATATAATGGATTGGGATCAATGTGATTGGTCCTTAACTCCGAGTCATCACGAGATTTCTCTATCTATTTCTAGCATTATTTTATAATTCAACATGAATCTCAACTCTTTAGATCTTCAAATGTCAATAAATCATTTAAGAATGATCTTTGTTACATGGTAACCATTAAGACTTCAAATGTAGCAAACAACCACACAATTGGTAAATTTAAGGTACACTTTTTATTGAAGGCATCATCATGATTTAAAATTGTATGAATTGATTTCAAGAAAAACATCATAAAAATGTATAAATACATTACATAACAATTATTTCATCATTATACTTGTGCATAGTAGCATGTCTCATTTACAAGAACCAAAGAAAAACCTTGTTCAATCATTTTCCTATTGATTAAGAGCAATATCACCCAAAAATATTAATTGAATGCTAATTTCTAGTTCAACCATTGTGTTACACCCTAATCTTAGGTATATGGGCCACATGAAGTGAATTGTGATAGTAAAACCTTTCTAAAAAGTGGTTGTTTGAGGTGGGATGCATTAACTATGTTTTTTACAAGTTCTAAGCATTATAATTTAGGAAAATCCATGTGGCATCAGTCACATTCTTAGAAATGACATGTTGAAAACAAAGGAGAAATCATAAAAAATTAATAGTTCAATCTACAAAATTAGGGGTCAAAAAGGAATTAACCCCACTAAAGAGTTTTTGACACAAATGTCAAACATGCAAAATTTCCAATATGTCCATGTGTGAGTGATGGATGCCCTAAATGTGCCTATAAAAGGTGATGGATGATTGATCTTATTCCTTAATCAATAAACCTTGATCTTTGATTGTATCTTTAAACCCTCAATTGATGAATGAAGGCATGTTAAAATGTCACTAGATATGATCTCCAATGATTTCTCAAAGCTTTTCCAAACCCACCCAACGAACCCAAAGGTATGTCAAATGGTTTTTGAAGAACCTTCTCCCTGTCATCACCATGTCAAGAGGATCAAGGACAAAAACATCAACCGTTACCATAAAAACAAACACAAAGCCCCTATAGAGTTTGGTATGACCTAGTGGAGTCATGGATAATGAACCACATATAAAAAGAGAACAAATCCTTAAAATTAAGGTTGAGGACATGAAGAACAGACATCTACAACCTTGAATTTGTCATTTGAGTTTTCAAAGTTGAATCATAAGAAGTAAGGGAAACAAAACATTCTTAGCATCAAATGATTGCTAGAAGGAAAAGTGGGGTCTTGAGTACTCTAGAGGATCATGATGACCATTTCCATCATAGAATATGTAGATAAGGGTTTTGGAAGTTAAAGGGGGTTGGATAGCCCATCTTTTGAAACTTACAAATCCCCAATGATAGGACCTAGGTTCGTCTCTTGCTCATCTAGGTATAAACATGAAATCCATTTCATTTTACGTCTTGTGATTCCCTTACAACATGGGTGATTCTACAGTTTACCTTGTTGGGATGGGTCAATGTGGCTCAGACTTAGAGGGATACCTCATCTTAAAAATGATTGTTGAAGATCTTTAGTCTAAAAGGGATGGCTATTAACATAGAGAATTCAATAAAAATGTGTCATGGATGTTTATAGTGGTGGGAACTTGTTGTAGATGACTAAAGGTGTTGGGGTATTTCATTGTCACCAAAGATGAAGTTTGATATTCTTACACCAACCCACAGGTCTAGGTTGGAAATTGATGGTGAAGGAATGTGTCTAGATATGTGATAGTTCTTTTATAGTGGTAGTTACATGTAGATTATACTTGTATATTACATAAACGGTCTATATATTGGAAAGAGAAATAGTCACAATGGGAATTGGGGTTTTTTATGATTCAACAAGTTAGGAATTGAGAAATTCTTGCAAGGTTTAGATGATTGCAAGGAATTAGTTAGTGATGTAAAAACAGAAATGATAGAGAGATGACATGGAGCTAGGCCATCAAACACCTCATCAATATGCATCCTTAATGCAAGACTCTTATGCAAGGTAGGAGGTGAAAGGCGGAGGGTAACAGCTCCGGAGATTTCGCGATCGCCTAGTTCTTCCCCTGCGTGACGGCCGTCAGCTTGGGGGAGGGGCCTTTCGGCTGTTGATGTGCGCCACCCCTTCCCCCTAGGCCCTTTCCTCACCCGCCGTGCTTGGTTCGTCCTTGGTGGAGCCTTCGCTGGTCTCTTGTGGGGTCCCGAACCCTAGCAACGCTTTCCGCTGATCGTGTGGTCAGGATCTTCAGTGGTGCTAGATCATCACCGGTTGGAAAAGGTGGTAGGGATAGAGGATGGCGCACGGGTCAGGAGGATCCCAAGCGGAACTGGATCTGGTTGCGGAAGACAGGCTGAGTTGATTAATCGACGCCCAACTAGTTAAATGGAGATTAGTGGGAGAGGAGTCGCTCCCTCATCCAGCGTCTAGAGATCCCAGGTGATTTATCCTGCCCAGTTGCTTAGGCAAGCGTCGACCCTGTCCTTCTATCTTCCTGCCCTTTTTCCTCCTTTCCCCAATCCGGAGGCTGGGTCTAGGTGGCCATGAAAGTCCGACATCAGCATAACTGGTCCTGCAAGGTCCAATGCGGTGCCTGCGACGCCATCTTCATCTTTGGTTTCACGGAGTTGAGGGGTGCTTTGGCCTCCCTTCTAGGTTGCCTCCACCGAGCCATGGAAAGCTCTCGCGGGCATGTGCTCCAGGTCATCCGGGTGACGATAAGCCATGAGTCGCTGGTCTCTGCCTGGGCGAATTCAGTGAAGCTGGCTTCCTCGCTAGTGACGAGTCCTCTGACCTGATCGGTGGAGTGGCCACTCCATCACGGACAACGTCCAGGTGCTTGGAGGTTCTCCCTGGCATTGGCCTTTGGATGCTTGAAGATAGTGTGGTTGGTGGGTTAAGGTGGGAGGAGCTTCCTCCTCATCCTCCTATACTCCTTCTACTATAGTGTATAGGAATGCCTTCTAGGTGTTCGGCACTTTGCTGTTGTGCAAAAAAAAGCTCAGACTCCTGACGGCAGGTCCTCGATGCTTCCAGCATCCACGGCAGGGGAAGGCTCGTGTTTCCCTGTGTTGTTGATGTGAGGTAGAGCACCCTCATGGTGTTCGACCTGATGTCCCTCTCTCCTGGGTGATCAAGACCTGGAACTTTTAGTTAGTCTCATTGGTGTAGCAGAGATGCGCAGAGTGTGTTTATCTGGTGATTGTCGATTGATGAAGAGGGGCTGGTCATCTACCTAGATTTCACATCTTCAGGGAATGGATCAAATGCCAGTGGAGGAAAGGCAGTGCCCAGCTCAAGGATATTTATTGATGGTTAGCTTATGGACGGATTCTGATGCTTTCTCTTCTGCATCGCGGTGGTCATTTGGTGTCTTTTTGACCTGGGACCATCCCAGGTACTGGATGTAGTGTCTTAGGGCACAGCACTAAGGGATCCCTTTTTGGATGCTTGCTCACCCATATAGTGACCTGAAGATTTTGAAGGTTTGGCGGAGGAAGATGATCCTTGTCTCTTCTCGAAGTTAATGGCTGATTCAGTTCTACGTTCCGCTTTCAAACTTCCAGGATGGCACATCTTGAAGGTGTTTTTTATTGTAAGTGTTGTGTTGGCTGTGCTGGTTGCTGTCCCATAGCAATTGCTTGGGGTCGTTGTCTTTTAAAGCAGACTTAGATTTCTTTTCCTCTTCCTTTCTGGAGGTCTTTTTTAGGATCTTGTTGTTTTTTGTTTAGGATGTTTCATCCCTGCTGGTTATGGGACGCAATGTTTTGTACCCAAAGTTTTTGGTAATATTATAGAAACAGGATTTTTGACCGACCAAAAAAAAAAGGTAGGAGGTGAGTCATCGACCTCCCGTCCTTATCAGAGGACTCAAAAGAGTAAGAGACTAAAAATTAAAAGAAATATGATATTAACACATGTGAAATGAAATATTGAGTGATACTTAAACAACATCGTAAGTAGATTGGTTGCATTTATCAAATAATTTAGTATTTTTGGTTTTAATTTTATCTTTTTTATGCATTTTCTTGGGCATCACATGGTCCAAATAACCCTAAAATTTACTAAGAGGCTTATTAAGGCATAAATAACATTCTCATGTGATTATTCCATTTTATCATTATGTTATATGTAAGTAGTCAATCGTTTCTACCACTAACATATTAATATTAAATGATATATAAGGGAAATTTGTGTTGGGACTTCAATGTATCTTATTTCAATCATCCTACTATTGGGAAATCGGGCACATATATAGGAAACGAAACAAAAATTTATTTGCCAGCAGAATCTCGTCAATAACAATGTATCTAGGAAGGAAGGGTTGCAAGGTTATACCTGGTCCAGGAGCAAGTCTAGTGACATCACACTGCAATTACAATCGTGAATGGTGTTTGTGCATCTCCTGGTCTTCACCTTAGATGACAGACTTGAACAACTCTTACAAAAGCTCCTATAGACTCGCCACAGACTGCAAGATGACGTCGTCCTCCTAGCAGCACCCAAAGGACTTCTGCCTCTAGAGTAGTCCATGCAGACTATTGAGAAATCCATATTGCATTGCCACAGCCAATGAGAAGGAATTGTCCCCACTAGTCAATGTACTAGTCGCTGACATGCTCTCCCATAACAACTAATCTCAGTAGCTACACCCTCTCTATCCCTCCCTAGTCAGGTAGGACTTGCTTGGCTCTAGTGGTTACCACAACCAAAGATGAAAACAATTGTCAGGGCTACTGATCCCAATTGTGTGTCTTGGGAAGCCCCATGTACCCCTCTTTTTATAGTAGATGGAAAGGTCAGGGTTCCCAGTTGATATGGGAGTAGAAGGGTCCAGAAACATGAATGTTCTAGAATTTATGGAGTGCTAGACGGTCGTCTTGCACTACAAAATGGTCGTCTAGGGCATGAGACAGTCGTTTTGCGGTGTGAAACGGTCGTCTCATGCTTATATAGTTTCCTATTGCACATGAAGTTGGCAATTTGCTTCTAATCAATGTTAAATGTCGATTTTTCTTACACAACAAGTATTGTGCAATCCAAAAAGAATTTGGTAAATTATCTATAACATTCCCCGACCTAATTGAGCAATCTCACACATGTGATATGGTCATCTCGCTCACCCAGACATCCATTTAGTGAGCCAATCCGTTTCGTTCATCAGTATGAATCGGTCGGTTCACCTCAATTTGGCTAGCCAACTTTGTTCTAACCAGCTTGACAAACTAGACGCCTATCTCAACACTTGAGACTACAGTTTGGCACCCCAGATTCCTGTCTCAACACTTGAGACAACCGTTTGTAGTGCAGTCAGTTGTTGGCATGAATTGAATACCTAAACACTTTAGTAATCAATTCCAATCAACCTGACACAACAATCAGTCAGTCTAACATTTGAACTTCATGATTCTGAATCTTGTCAGTTGATCTATTGTTTAATTGAATAACCAAACACCTTTAGCATTCAATCTAAACATCATTCATGAATATACTCCTTTAATCCAAGTGTATCCTATGAGTGTGACCCTATAGGTCCAGAATTACGTTGATAGCGAATGCCCATAACAACTTATGACATCAGAAGCAAAGAGTTGTGCCTAGTCACACATCATTTCTACCCAAGTAATTCGGAAAGTTGGACAACAACTTCAACCTATAATCTGTGAATAGTGTTATTGTGATCGTATAGTTCCTTTGTCTCTACAATCATTATTGAATTTGATGCATGGAATCCTCATCCTCTCAATGCTCAATCCATGTTCCTTGAACTAGAGAAGACTGTATGAGATGCATGTGAGTTTACATATCATATATTAAATCACATGGCTATGGTCATACACTCTCTGTCTTGCTTATGAAGGGGTCCTAGATATCCATCTCTAGTAGGAGGGACAAATCCCATCTTTGTCTCTCATAGTCTATCACCATAAGTCAAAGTCACCCAATCATCACCGTTATAACAACCCATGTTTCAGTGATGTATTTGATGATGTCAAATTGCACCCAATGACATGTGATGAGTGCAGTGATTTCAAGTTTAAGAACCACAATCACCACCATCACTATGAGAGATAATTCTGACTACCATTCCAATGTTTCCATGTATCACTTTATGGTGGGTTTGTATGATACACAATTCACTAACATGTATCTGTGTGCTTGACCTAATATCACATATCATGACTAATGAGAATCTATCATAAATCAACACACACTCTAGTCTTATGTTTGTTGTCTATTTTGCGTCGACAGTAATATCTGACTTAGGACATAACTAGAATGTATGTACTCTCATCAAACGTATGATCTCATCGTTCAAGTCCTCAACCTGAAGCCATATGTCATCGAGTAACATAATTCTTTAGACATCTACTTATGTTTGTATCATCATCTCATGACTGAAACAAACATAATAGATGAAATTACCTTTATAATTATCAAATCAAATATCTAATGCCTCACTCCAACCATCATATGATTGGCTCTCTGGGCATATAATAGACTCCCACTTGCACTTAGAGCCAATCACCCATGAATCATATTTTGAGTGATCTTAACATGTCCATCATGTTTTTGTTGTGCAAGCACTTTAGTAGGTTTAGAAACATTTGCTTTTAGTCAGTATTTTGCAATTTTCATCTCTTCACCATACGAAATCTCATATGAGATGGAAGTGTTGTAGTATACTATTTGAAATTTCTTTCCTATCATATAGCTCCATTTCTATCATAGTATTTCTACTGAGTCATCAATGGTTGGAACCTCTAATAAGTTCACCCATATGAACTTGATACAATTTCTTCCGTTGTTAACATAGAGATACTCATATTTTATTGTATATTTAAACAACTGTCATTAGCTCGGAACCCTTCTATCTTCTAGTTCTTGTTTTAAGGTCAAACACAAAATAGATTACAATTTATTGTCAGTTAGGAAGCTTGAATTGGTGTAACTCTTTACACCCAGCCCTTCCTTATTACCATGACCAAGGAACTAATCCTATTGGTGCTTCATAAGCACCTAAAGATGTTCTTTTGTGGTAGTCCAGTGACTCTCACTAGCATCTAACATATACCTTCTCATCATGTCCAATACATATGAGATTACTAGACAAGTATATATATCCTCTCATCATGTCTAATACTTATGAGATGATTAGATATCCTCTCATCATGTCCAATACATACAAAATTATAGGATATCTTCTCATCATGTCTAATACATATGAGATAACAAGATGAGTACATACAGGATAGATCCAATTGTAAATGCATATGACATCTATCCATGTGTTCCTATTCTTCATAAGAATTGGGACACTAGGTTATTAAGAGATTAACTCCATGAAACTTGGACAAGTTTTCTCTCAAAGATACATGCATGATGAACCCTTCATCATCTTTCCAGTGTATGTTTTCTTTCTTAGTTCAAGAAGCATTCTAGATCTATCAGTATAGATCTCAATTCCTATCACATAGCATGCTTGTCCTAACTCCTTCACAATGAATGTACTTTCCTTGCCAGGTGTTAACATTTGCAAGATAAGGATGTTATTTTTCATCATTATGTGGAATATAAATATGCTCCCACTAAATCTTTTGTAATCACATATTTCATCTTCATTCTGACTCAAGTCAAACACTTTGATTGTCCTGTCAAATAGATGATTCCTGCTCTAGGATGCTTGCTTCAATCAACAGATTGAACTTTTTATCTTATAGACTTTACTTTCATTAATGGATTTATAAAACCATTAGGTTGTGTTACATACACATCCTATTCAATTATTCCATTTACAGAATGCAATTTTAACATCCATATGCAAAATCTCACAGTCTTACTAAGTTGTAATTGCAAGCATGATCTTGATGGATTTAACCATGGTAATTGGTGAAAAACTTCATCATGTTCAACACCTTGAACTTGTTTGAAGACAATCTACCCTTCCATGTTGGTCTTCTCTCAAAGACCCAAATGCACCCTATGGGTTTTACCCCTTTAGGTGGATCCATCAAGGTCATACCTTATTGGTGTACATGGTGTCCATCTTTGATCTTATGGCATGAACCCACATCTCAGGCTCTGGTCCCTCAATTGCTTCTAGTTGGTTTGTTTGATGCATCATTATGAATAACTCATCAACTTTTTGAGTTATAAGATATCATATATTCTTCAAACTCAAGGTATGATCCACTAGAACTATAAGTGTTTTTTTGTGTGCTACATATAGAACTTGAGATTCCACAACACTTTGTGATTCTCATTATTCCCATTGTACCTCTTTTAGGTTCAATGTTTTCTTGTTTGTCTCAAACATTTTGAGTTCTACTTTTACTCCCATTGATTCCTTTGGAACTAGGTTCCTCATCAGGAATATATCTATCCATATCAACAAACAACTTTGTTGTAGGATTGGGATAAGATTAGTATTTAACAAAATAACATTTGTGTGATTTGTGTAAACTACCCCTTTTAAGAAACAACTTTCTTATATAGGCATTCACCTTTAATCACTATCAAAGACATATAGGAACACTTCCAATACCATATCACATATGGTTTCTTTTGAACCATTTTAGATGGTACATTCTTTTAGTGTTTAGCATGTGTCAAAGGGAAATTGGAATTCTTGCTAGTATTATTGATGATACTACCTTAACAAGGTGTGATTCCTTCCTTCTGACACATCATCATGTTCAGGTGGAGTTCATTGTGATACACTATCAATTATCTCCAGAAGGTCCTCAAACTCTTGGTTTAAAATATTTCAACATCGATCACATAGAATTATCTCAATAATTTTACCAAGTTAGTTCCGTACTTCATTTATGATCTCCTTGAACACTTCAAGATATGCATACTTTGTATTTCATTAAATATAGTTTTCCATATTTGCTGTTCACATCAGTAAATATAGTGAGGTACTAGTAACCACCTTTACATTTCATTCTAAAAGGTCTGTTGTACATGAACATGTACTAGGCCTAATAGAACACTTTTTCGCCCACTACATATAGTGGATATGATTTTGTCATATTTCTCAATAAATAATACTTGCATGACTCTATTGGTTCAATAACCAAAAGAGTCTAGACCAACACTATTTTGGAAACTAGAAGTACATTTCTCATTAATGTGCATTAGATGACAATGCTTATAGGTATACATTGTTTGAATCATCAAGTCATTCATTAAATGTGTCATACACATTTCTCTCTATAACTATCAAGTATAGTTTATGAGACACAAGGCATTTCCATAAAAGATCATATCTTCTAGAATGTCCTTGTCATACAAGACATATGATGTTTTTTATTAATGGAAAGTGCATAATAGCAATTCACTAATTCTATCATGTTCCCTTGAATGACATCTCTCAATTGTAGTGGCAGTAACCCTTTCTCCATATAGTTCTAATTTATTTCTTCTCAGGTACTAAAGTAGAGATCTCAATCTCTTTCTTCTTCCTGAGATCCTTTTACACAAAGGGGATAATTCCTTTACCAATGTCCAACTGGTGACAATGGTGGAATTTTATCCTTTAAGTGAAAAGGATAGATTCCTTTTACACTTACCCTTCTCCATATATTGACTGCAGAAGAATTGGACTTTAGCTTAGCCTCTAAACACATATTAGCCTTTCCTTCATCCTTGGATTCACTTCCTCTGATCATCATCAGGGATTTTTCCTCCTTCATTTATGCTTTGGCATCAACTTGACCAACATTTAATAAACTGGTTATGTAATTCATACAACGACTTGTAGAATCATATCCATGGTTAACTCTTGACCTAAGAGAAATCCATGTCATCTGCATGTCCAATCATATCGTGCATATGGGGTCTACTAGATCTCCCTCTACAAGTTTTTACTCAAATAATGCTTTGTAAACATTATTCCTTATTTGCTTTACATGATTCTTAAGATGTGTTACCGTCTCAAGAATGTCCATGTTATCATATTGTTCATGCAACTCATAGTTCCTATAGCATATCATAAGATTCTTAATGTCTATGACTTAATTGACATGCTTCAAGTAAGCATCCAATTTAGTCCTTAGGCACATTTTGAGTGGGTTCCTCTGGCTTTGGTCTTTCAAGGACATAGAGCTTTCGCTCATTGAGAACATTTCTCAATGTCCTAATCTAGATTCAAAAGTTAATCATGTTTGGTTTGTCTTATTGGAGGACTAATCACAAGTATATCATATTTGTGTTTGTCTACAAAAGAATATTGCAACTTTTCAAAATATTTTTGATTTGTTTGATTTGATAATTTTGACAATATTAGTTAGGTTTTTAATTAATTATCACTCTCACTATTTTATTCAAACTGATAACCCTCATGTATCAATTTAGAATATTGCAGCGTACAATATTCTAGTGGGACAAGATCTAAAATAATTCAACTATTACTCGGCATATACCACCGTCTATAGTAAATTATCAAGGTAGGCAATCATGCCAATTGCATTATATGCACCTCTTAGATAGATGATATGTGCAACTCCTTGCCATAATCATATGCATGCTTCTGGGCTTAGACTCTCTAAGAATCACCAGTTTAATCCTGACCCAAGAGTCAACATGATAATAATGCACCCCTCTAGGGTGGAAACTACATTACTACAATCACACTTCCACGAGATAGACGGCGCACCATGCTAGGGCGTAAACTATGCTTGTTCGATCAAGCTTTTCATGTGTGCCTCTTTTGGAAAGCATCTAAGACTTAATATTTTAATTGAGGGATTAGGGATTATATATATATATATATATATATATATATATATATATATATATATATATATATATACATATCCAATCACCAAATACTACATTACATACCATATACATTTTGTAACCACAACGTGAACATGCAATCAGAAATATATGAGCGATGGTTATGGCCAGTCTAATGCAATTCCTTAGAGCCACAAGGAATTACCACCACCTAATGTCCACATCACATGCAACCTATTGTTGATGTAGATTCGTGCTTGATCCAATTCGGGTTGATCGCTTCATGACTTGAACCAGTCAGTTCGCCTCTTGGTTTCTTGGTTGGGATCCTAAAATGATCAACTGGTCTCCTCCATTTGATCAGTTGGGCCACCAAGCGATAAAATTGCCTCCTAGCGTCTAGCATCCTCGGTCCTTCAATTGGTCGGTTCATCCATTGCAGAACAACTTCTCATGACGATTCATAAATACAAAATTTCCTATTTCTTTACATTGTAAAAGTGAAATCTTGAGTTACATTTTAGGGGATATAGGAAGAAGAGCATTAATGTACATTTGGAAAGGAAAGAGGTAATTGGTACACAGACCGAGTAACAGTAGGAATGAACCAAAACCATGCACACACAGATATGAGGCTTTGGCCATAACCACACTAACATCCACCTTCAAAAAAAATTTACAGTGACGCATATGGACTGCATATTATATCATATACATATACATCATCAACAAACAACTCTTTCTCTTTCTCTAAAGGGGTGAGAATATATATATATATATATATATATATAAGTTGTGATCGTATGTGGTATTTAGTTGGATATGCATACTAATCATTTTAATATTCACATCGTATGCAATAATAAATGAAAAAATAAATCCGATCACATCGATTTAGATCTTAGATACACCATAGATTGAAGGGGCTCTGATTTCATTATTGGGAAATTGGGCATCGATATAGGAAGAGAAAAAAACAAATTTATTTCCCGTTTCCCAAAAGCCAGAAGAATGTCATCAACAACAATGTATCTAGGAAGGAAGGGCTACAAGGTTATACCTGGTCCTAGAGTAAGTACAGTGACATCACCCTACAATTACAATCTTGAACGGTGTCTGTGCAGCTCTGGGTCTTCACCATGGATGGCATACTCAATCAAATCCTACAATAACTCATGTGTAGGATGAGACCATCCTCCAAGAAGCATCTAAAAGATTCCTGGATCTAGAGTAGTCCATGTGGACTACCGATAATTCCACATTGTGCTGCCACAACCAATGGGAAGGAGTTGTCCCCTTCTATCAGTGTACTAGTTACGAACATGCTCTCCCACAACAACTCATCTCAGTTGCTCCTCCCTCTCTATCCCTCCCTAATCAAGTAGGACTTGCTTGGTCTCTTGTTGTTACCACAACCAGAGAGGACAACAATTATTAGGTCCATTGATCCCAATTTTGTGTGTTGGGAAGCCCCCTATACCCCTCTATTTATAGTAGAGGGCAGGGTCAGGGTTCTCAGTTCGTGTGGGAGTAGAAGGGTCTGGAAACATGAATTTTCTAGAATCTACAGACTGTGAGATGGTCGTCCCACACTAAAAAATGGTTGTCTTGTATGCGAGAGGTCATTTCGTAGTGAAAAATGGGAATCTTGTGCTTCTACAGTTTCCTATTTCCACATAGAGTTGGAAATTCACTTCTAATCAATGTTAAACATCAATTTTTCTTGCACAACAAGTATTGTGCAATCCAAATAAATTTGGGAAAGCATCTAGAACCTTCCCCAGCCTAACTGAGCAATCTTATACATGCAAGATGGTTGTCTCACCACCCACACAGTCGTCTGGTGAGCCGAGCTGAGTCGGTTGGTTCATCAGTATGAACCAGCCAGTTCACCTCAGTTTGGGCAACCAACTTCATTCCAACCAGCTTGACAAATGAGATAGCCGTTTGGCACCCCGGACACCTATCTCAACACTTGAGATGGTAGTTTGGCACCCCAGATGCCCATCTTAACACATGAGAATTTTGTTTGGCAGTGCAGTCTATTGTTGATGCATGAATTGAATACCTAAACACTTTAGTAATCAATTCCAATCAACCTGCCACTCCAATCAGTCAGTCCAACATTTGAACTTGATGATTGTGAGACCAGTCAGTTGATCTATTGTTTAATTGAATACCTAAAAACCTTTAGCATTCAATCTAAACATCATTCATGAATATACTCCTATAATCCAAGTGTATCCAATGCGTGTGACCCTATAGGTCCAGAATTACATTGGCAGTGAATGTCCATAACAACTTATGACATCACAAGCAAAGAGTGGTTCCTAGTCGCACATCATTGCTAACCAAGTAATTTGGAAAGTTGGAGAACAACTTCAACCTATAATCTATGAATAGTGTAACCGTGAACATATAGTTCCTTTGTCTCTAATATTTGGATTGAACTCGAGGCATGTAATCGTCTTCCTCTCAACATTCAATGCATGTTCTTTGAGCTAGAGAAGACTGTCTGAGATGCATTGAGTTCACATATCACATATTGACTCACATGGGTATGGTTGTAAAGTCTCACTCTCTCTTATCAAGGGCCCTAGATATCAATCTCTAGTAGGAGGGATAAATTCCATCTCTATCACTCACAGTCTATCTCCATGCGTCAAAGTCACCCAATCATGACCATTATAACAACCCATGTTTCATGTCTGTGATTGATGATGTCAAAGTATACCCAAAGACATGTGATGAGTGTAGTGATTTCAAGTCTAAGAACCACAATCACCATCATCACCGTGAGAGATAATTCTGACTATGATTCCATGGTTTGCTTGTATCACTCTCATGATGGGCCTGTCCGATACACTGTTCACTAACATGTATATGTGTGCTTTACTTGATATAACATATCATGACTAAAGAGACTATGTCATCGGTCGTCACATACTCTAGTCTTATGTATTAATGTTGTCTATTTTGATTCCTCGATAATATCTGACTAGGTATATAACAAGAATGTGTGTACTCTTTATCATACATATGATGTCATCGTTTAGGTCCTCAACGTGAAGGCATATGTCATCAAGTAACATCATTCTTTAGACATCTACTTCCGTTTGTGTCATCATCTCATAACTATGACAAACATAATAGATGAAATTACCTATATAGTTATCAAATAAATATCTAATGCCTCACTCCAATCATCATATGATTGGCTCTTTGGGCATACATACCAACACTTACTTCATAGATATTTATGTGAAGAATTAGGAGGTTTGTAAAAATAAAATGCCATTTTAAAGTATTGAATAGGAAATATGAGAGTCTATTAAGAACGGTCATCATGCATGGTTGAAATTATTTTCCATTTTTGGACCATCGATGAATTAGTGATGTCTAGAAGTCTATGTGTAGCCAAAGATATTGTGGCTACATTAAAGAGATTAGTTTTTGTTGTGAGAAGTTTGAGTGATTAAATTACTCATATGGTACACTTTAAAAATTAAGGAGAGGATAAATGGAGAGTATAATTTCTTATATACGGTTTGTGTAGTAAGAACTTATTGATGTGTGATTTTCCCTTATTTTCCCAACGAATTATTCACTATAAATAGAGGAAAAAAAAGAAAGTCTTTCATGTTTCCTTCCTTTATTTAGTTTTGACATTTTGTAGTATCTAATGAAAATGAACTATTTAATTAGGGAAATTTGAGTTGAGATACAAAATTAAATTTTACATAGTAAAGCCTTCATTTAAGGGTTTGAATTGAATCATTGATTGATTGAATTATTGATGGATTGGTTCTTTACTTATGGTTAGGGAAAATATATACTTGGGAAACATATATCTTGTCTTTCTAACTATCACATGGGTTCTTAGACTAGATTTCACTACTATAGAAATGGCTTATAATGTCACTTTTAAAGGCATCGTTTGTATAAATACACCGACACCTAAAACCTAAAGTGTCAGTTTAATAAAAAAACTGACATCTATCTGTTAAGGCCGACCAGACACTGGTATCGCTTTTATTAAGTGTCGGTTCCCTAATAATAAACCGACACCTAAAATTAACCGCCAAATCCAAAATTTCTAGTGAAAAAAATTACCTCTAAAATTTAACATATGGCGTCGATTATTAAATATTAAACCGACGATGAAAAGTTATTCTTGAGACAAAAATTGGGCACATTTTAGTCGTGGGGTTTACTACAATAACCGACGCTTATGGGTTTTTCCGCGTTGTTCCCGGGAAATTTTTGACACCCTTTGAGCATCAGTTTTTGAAAGAAATCGACGACTATGGTCATTAATCAAGAACAATTTTTTTAATCGGCATATGTAGATAGACGTCAGTTTTTTTTAGTAAAAATCGATGACTATCATTGAGAATAGGTGTCGGTGTGTTTGTAGAACCGACGCCTTTAGTTTTATGTGTCAGTTTTTTTGACTAACCGACGCCTATGGTACACTTAATAGCCCCGCGAAACAGAGAACTTTTCCCCATTATCTCTGTTTAATTGCGAACCTACTAGGTCTGGCAATTGTTTCCAGTGCTCCCCGCCGCCGTTGCTCCTGTCGTCGTTGTCCCAGCGGACGTTGCCCCCGCCACTGTTGCTCCCCCGTGCCACTACCACTCGCTACTGCTCCTCTCCTCACCGACGCTGCCTCCTGGTCATCCACTCACCGCCGACGCTCCTCTCCTCATCGTCGCTACTCTCTCCTCGCCGACGCTCTGCTCCTGGTCACCCGCTCACCGCCTCTTGGTCGCCCACTCATCGTCGCCGCCCGCTGACCGTCGCTGCCCTCTCTCCTGCTTGCTGCTCTGGCCACCGGCTCACTACACCTGGTACCCTTCTTCCTCCTCTTCTTACTCCTTGCTCCTGCTCCTAGCCCCCTACCCTCAGGATGCTGGCAGTGGGTTGGATGTTATACATGTTTGAGTACTTATCCACTGATTTGAATTCATCTTATCTACTGAGTTGAATTGATATATCTACTGATTTGTATTTACTTATCTACTGATTTGTATTTACTTATCTACTGATTGGTATTTACTTATGTGTTGATTTATATTTAGTTAAATACTGATTTTTATTTACTTATCTACTCATTTGTTTGTCTAATGATTTTTTAATAACATTTTGATGCATCCTAATTTGAATTGATGTTTCTAATCCTCATGATTGACCTAATTTAGTAAATTTTGATGCATGTTGAAATAAGATTTAAACTTGTCCATTCTAGCATCCTAATTTGATTTGATTATGTGCTTTGAACCTTGAAACATGTGTGTTAAAGATACATTGAATCCCTATATTGTATGATATAAATTGATGAAAATGTATGAGCTAGTTTGAAATTTGGAAATGAATTATGAAATATCTCTCCATCCCTAGGTCATATTAATTTAATTATGTGTGTCTTTATCTTGATGATGAACATGCATGGACACTCAAAATGTTGAAATCAATGTTATAGAATATGATACCTGGATTAAATGATGTTACATGAAACCTAGGATATGAATGATGAAACTAGGATTGTAGGTATTGGAATGACAACATATATACATGTATTTGTTGGCCTAGAAACCCGTCCAAGATTTACTCATTAGGAGTAAATCTTGGATAGTCCCCAGTTTGGGACTGTTCTTGAACACCTAATCTCACTTAGGATGTAAGTGTATAATGTGTATTGGGTTTTTAAGAAAATTTCGGCAGCATTTCCCCGTTTGTTCTCTAAGTACATATGTACTTGGAGAATAGCGGGAAAATGCTGCCGAAATTTTCTTGAAAACCCAATACACATTATGCAGTTACTAGTGAGATTAGGTGTTCAAGAATGGGATAGGTGGTACACATTTATTATATATAAGAATGACAGCACATGTATTTCTTGTCCTAAAGTTTTAACCATGCAAAAACTCTAATATGTTAACCATAGACCCTAATCTTGTTGTAATATATACTTGTTTTCTCTTTGATCATAGAATGGATAGATCATGGATGTCCATTCACAATCACTGCACCCCAGAGTTTATATCTGGTCTTGACCAATTTATTAGATTTGCTGAGGAACATAGGAAACAACCTGGAGATAGGTTCTACTGTCCATGTAGGCCTTGCGGTAACAACTTGAAAGTCAGCACTGGTGACGAAATCAAAAGTCATGTCATGTGCAACGGGATTATATAGGGCTATATAGAATGGCACTGGCATGGAGATATTTCAAACCCGAATCCAGTAGATGTCGATAACAGTTCCTGTGTGGAAGAAGAAATTGCCTCCGATGACGTAGATGTGAATGAACCAGTTCCAGTAGACATCATTGATGTGATGCTGGATAGTTGTGGGGTAGAGCACACCGATCCACCTCCCATTTTTAGAAACATTGTGCATGATGCTGAGATATCGTTATACACAGGTTGTACTAAGTTTACAAAACTTAGCACTGTGTTGAGATTGTATAAGCTAAAAGCTAACAATAGATGGAGCGACAAAAGCTTCACGTCATTGTTGTCTTTGTTGAAAGAAATGCTTCCTGAAGGAAACGAGCTGCCAATCTCAACATACCAGGTAAAGAAATTGTTGTGCCCAATGGGAATGGATGCCAAGAAGATACACGCATGCCCAAATGATTGTGTATTATTTCAAAAGGACTATGTGGATTTGAAAGATTGTCCAAAATGTGGTGCGTCACGGTATAAATTGATGACTTTGGGGGAGTCCAAAACTGGTTCTCCTGCCAAGGTGATGTGGTATCTACCTATAATATCACGGTTTCAACACTTGTTTGCCAATCCAATAGATGTGAAGAATTTGAGGTGGTATGCAATTGTTAAGAAAAATAATGATGGGATCCTACGACATGCGTCTGATTCCCCACAGTGGAAGAAGATTGATCTATTGTACCCTGAATTTGGTGAAGAAGTCAGGAATCTAAGACTTGGGCGTTGTACAGATGGGATGAATCTGTACGGGACATTGAGCAGCCAACATAGCACTTGGCCAGTCATGCTTGTTATATACAATCTTCCTCCCTGGCTGTGTATGAAAAATAAGTACATAATGTTGTCCTTGTTGATATCGGGTCCTAAACAACCTAGAAATGATATCGATGTTTATCTTGAACCTATGATTCATGACTTACAGAAACTCTGGGGTGAAGGTGTGATGACCTATGATGCTTCACGAAGAGAGACATTTCGTTTGCATGCTATGTTGTTTTGCACTATTAATGACTTTCCAGCATATGGGAATTTGTCTAGATATAGTGTCAAAGGAGCTAAAGCGTGTCCTATATGTGAAGAGGACATTGATTCAATAAGATTAATACATGGCGGTAAGACTGTATATCTTGGTCATCGAAGGTTTCTTACAAAATTCCATATGTATCGTAGGAAGTGCAAAGCATTCAATGGATTGAATGAGGAACGGAGTGCACCTAAACCTATACCAGGGGAGGTTGTTTATGAAAGAGTAAAAGACTTTGTCAATGAATTTGATAAGAGATCACAATGTATGGCCACACGGAGTGACAAATCTTTATTCAAGAAGAAGTCAATATTTTGGGATCTTCCTTATTGGAGTTCTTTGACAGTCAGGCATTGTATCGATGGCAGGCACGTTGAGAAAAATGCTTGTGATAGTGTCATTTGTACTTTGTTGAATATACCAGGTAAGACTAAAGATGGGATAAAATCCAGACTGGACCTATGTGAAATGGGAATAAGATCAGAATTAATAGAATTATGTGAAATGGGAAATCAGAGAACATACTTACCTCCTGCTTGTTACACATTGTCTAGAAAGGAGAGGAAAGCTTTTTGTGAATGTTTGGTAAATGTTAAGGTGCCACAGGGTTACTCATGCAACATCCATAGATTGGTATCGATGAAAGATCTTAAGTTGATAGGTCTTAAATCTCATGATTGTCACACTCTAATGCAACAAATATTTCCTGTGGCAATTCGATCTATAATGCTGAAGCATGTAAGGTTTGCAATCACCAGACTTTGTTTCTTTTTCAACAGTCTGTGCAGCAAAGTTATTGACCCTAATACTCTCGATAATTTGCAAAGAGAAGTGGTTGTTACCCTATGTCATCTTGAGATGTATTTTCCTCCGTCGTTCTTTGATATCATGGTACATCTTGTTGTCCACTTGACTAGGGAAGTGAAAATGTTGGGACCAATTTTCTTGCATTGGATGTATCCCTTTGACCGATACATGAGCATTTTTAAAAGTGATGTTCGAAACCGTTATCGGCCTGAAGGGAGTATTATTGAGGGTTATGTGGCGAGAGAGGCTATGGATTTTTGCAATGACTTTCTCAGCTATAATGACACTCCTGGTATTGACAAGAATATTCAAGAGCAATTTGGCAAAGGAATTTTGGGATCACGGCTGAAAGTAATCAGCCGTGAGCAGTTGGAACAAGGTCACTTGTATATTTTACACAACATGGATGAAGTGAGTGTTTATATCGAGAAACATACCAATTTCATCAAAAGGAAATATCCTCGAGCCAATACAATGTGGCTTGCTAGAGAGCATAACATGACATTTATTAAGTGGTTTGAAGATAAAGTCTTACATCAACTATCTCAAACACCAGATGATATTACTGAAACTATCAAATGCCTCGCCTTTAAACCAAAATTGAATGTTATGTCTTATGAAGGGTATGACATTAATGGATTCACATATTACACAAAGCACCAAGATGATAAGAGTTTCGTCCAAAATAGTGGGGTCACCCTTCAAGCGTCGACTATGTTTTTTGCAAGTGCAAAGGATAAGAGTCCACGTGAAGCTAAAATGTCATATTACTGTGTCATTGAAGACATATGGGAGTTTAACTACATAGATTTCAGAACTCCACTCTTCAAATGTAATTGGGTTGATAACACCAAAGGAGTTATAGTGGATGAATTGGGTTTCACTTTAGTGAACTTTGAAAAGATTGACGAGAAGGGTGAACAAGTATTTTATATCAATGATCCTGCAAATGATAAATGGTCGGTTGTTCTTCATGGTAAAAGATAGTTCATTGAAGATCCTATAGATGAAGAAGAGTGCTATGATAAGTATGATGACTCCAATCCATTCTCAGTTGGGTTGCCAACACCAGCAAATATTGAAGCTAATGATGATTGGTATGTGAGCGAAGATCACAATGAAGGATTGTTAATTGATAAAAACTCGCAATATTAGAGGCATGTCTATATTTTTTATATGTTTTATTTTTCTGAATGTGAACTTTACAATGTGAATTACTTTACAATGTGAATGTGAACTTTATAATGTGAATTTTACAATGTGAATTACTTTACAATGTGAACTTTACAATGCGAATTTCTTTACAATGTGAATGTGAACTTTACAATGTGAATTACTTTACAATGTGAACTTTACAATATGAATGTGGACTTTCAGATGGCTGATCATTCTCATGATGAGTGTGCTGATGATTACCGTGAGGGTGAGGACATCAATGTGCCACCTCACAATGTAAGTTTTAAAAATATATCATATATTTATATATACATGTCCATTTATAGTTATATCTTGTAAGTGTGTTTATTTTGTCAAATTTTAGGTTGATGATGCACATGTACCATCTGAAGCACTTGAGGCACTTGATTAGCAGCACCAAAAAGTTGACAAGAGAAGGGGCATCACTATGATGAAGAAGTTAATAGCACAAAGGGGCAATTGACCCAAACTTGTTGTGGATTTTGATAATGCAGGAAATGCAATTGGAGTGAATTACAATTCGTTTGTTTCATATCTTGGGTATGTTACTCGTAGCCATTGCGGTTGTAAGATAGATTCTTGTCATAAAGTTTCTAAGGGGAAGAAAGACGTAATATGGAAGGAGTTATGTATGAGTTATTATTAATTTGCAATTCTATTTTGTAGATTACTAATTTTTTGGATACTAGTTAATAGCAATTCTATTTTATAGAGTATATTTGAATTGGATGAAAAGCTGCATCGTAAATGCATGATGCAACACTGTGGGATATTCCTAAGGAACTATAGGAAAAATCTCACCTGAGAATACATAAAAGAAGGTGACAAGAAGAAGAAGACATCCACTGAATAGTGGAACTTCCAGGACCAAGAAGAATGGGACGCGTTTTTTTCTTTAAGACAAACTGATGAATTCAAGGTATTAGGTGTCACTCCCAATTTAATTAATATACGTTGTATTCACAAATTCATGATTAACATTTAGTGTTACCTAACTAGGCCCTCAGTGAGGTGCAAAAAGCAAGGCATGCACTGAATGTGCATGACCACACAATGGGTCCAAAGGGGTATGCAGGCATTCGCCAAAGACTACAGGCTGAGTTTAATGCTCAGTCTACTGCTACTCAGGAGTCCTCTACTATAGGTTCCATACCACTGCCTCGCCATGATGTCTGGATAGCTGGGAGGAAAAATCAGAAGGGAGAAATAAGGAAGCCCGCAACTGTTGAGGCGGATGCAAAAATGGTAAAATACAACTGTTAGAGCAATCATTCGAATATTGATTATTTGTGGTGTTTACTTAATTACAAATTTTTGTTTTGGCGATTAGCGGGAGCTGCACGAGCTGAGGAAACAAGGCAAGTTCATCCCTGAGGGCACAAGGGATGAATTGACAGTTACTCTGGGTAACCCAGAGCATCCTGGATGTGTTAGGGTTGTAGGCGCTAGTGTGGGCATCAAAGTGTTCTCTGGGCCATCCCAGCGCAAACACGTCCCAAAAGCGGGACTTTTATAAGAAGAGGTAACCTATTCTTTCTTTATAATGTTACTGTAAAAGAGAATTCAATAATCATAAGCTATCATTTCTTTTATCCATGTATAGGTAGATAAGTTAGTTGATAGGAAACTCGAAGAAGCAATGCGCAAGTGGTAGGCATCTGTGACTTCCACTCAGCAGACAGTACATATGGCGTCCCTCTCTACTCCTACTGCAGAGGTTGGGAGTAATCATGTAGACCCACCACCTAGCACATCCGCTGTAAGTATTTTTATGACATAGTAACTAGTCTTTTCAAGATGATATGTTTTCAAGATGATATGTATATATGTAAATAACATTCTTTACACAAAATTTTGTAGGGGTTGAAGTCATGCCGTCTAAAAAGTAAAGAATTTGTCGTTACAGAGGCGTCGGCTTATCCATCCCTACCAGGGGAAATGTTTCATGGGTCTCCATTACCAGCTGGTTGGGTTCTTGTGAGCCCGGTACATATATTCCCCAATTGGATGGATCTTCCATTGCCATATGCCCACCGAGATTGTGAAATGCTTGGTGAGACAGAAGGCGGAGTGATATTGTGGCCAAAAGCGGATGTCCTCTATACTGAAACTGTATGGTAAATTTACATTACGTTAAATTGTTAGTGTGTATATGATGTCAATAGATCTGAAATTATATATATATATATATATATATATATATACAGGTTAAAAAGAAGACACCCAGAGCATCTAAGCCTCCACCTCCACCTCCTACATTACCAGGTTGGGTTCCACAGGACCTACCTGTCCCATTAGGTCCTAATTGTAGGGGTATGGCAATATGATTAGGCGAACATGATATAAATTGTCCTATAATTGTTTCTATAGATGTGGATGCTGCATACGAAAGCAATATATTTATACAAGATATTTTGGAGTTGTTTCGATATGATTGGTTGAATACATCTTTGATAGAGCTATGGATAAGGTGAGATCTTCTTTATACATCCATATACCTTGTGTAGGATCTGGTGATCTGGTTTCTTATTTATTAATGCATATGTAATACATGTTTTGCAGCTACTTAGACAAGATAAGTGCAGATTTTTCATTCGATCATGTAGGATTTTTGATTTCATCTTTGATTAGTCTAGTAGCTAAAGACCATCCATCAGTTCAACAATATTGTTGTGATGCTTTTACAAATTTTTCTCAAAATAAGAAGATGGTGATAATAGCTCCATTCAATGTGGAGTAAGTTAATTTGCTTATTATAATTTGGACTTAAGAAAATTATATTTTTATTGTGGATTTTGAGTTATTAATTTTTAACTTTTTTACCTCTAGTGTTATGCATTGGGAGTTACTAGTTATTGTCCCCGAGACGTTCACTGTCTATTATCCAGATCCTAAGGGGACTAAATTGAATTCAAAATATGGACACAAAATGAAAATGGCATTATTCCGGTGAGAAATATTTCATTTTCATATTCGTTAACATATGTTATTACATTACTATTTAATTATGCAATGTACTGTGTTATATTAACATGTAGGGGTTTAGATGAGTTTAAAAAGGCTGGAGGAAAGGTCCCCAGGAAAAAGAACCAGCAAATAATTTGGAAGAATGTGGAAATAAGTTCCCGACTGCAATGTATATATTATTTATGTGAACAGTGCTTAATTAGTTGCATTTTTTAATATTTTGTATGTTTCAATTTATAGTGTGCTACACAAGACACATATGGGCATGTGCATACTATGTGATGTGATTTATGCACATGATTATCAAATAAGCCGCAATGGACATTGATACCATTCCTGAGGTATTATATATAGTCTCATTAGATAATATGAAATATATCAATCTTATTTATGTATTATTAATTATATATACATCATTCTCTTTGCAGGTGTTTAAAATTGACCACACTACAGGAAAGGCCTTACCAGATGTACATGCTCCCTATACGACGGGAGAATTAAATGATGTAAGAGAAGAATGGGCAACAGCTATACAAGTAGTGGGGGTTTTAACATATAATTGGGATGTTGATAGCAAATAATGACTAAAGAATGATATTTTGTAAATGAATTTCTAATTTATAATATGTGTGAATGTTTCTACATGTTTGAATGTTTCTACATGTGTCTGAATGTTTATACATGTGTGAATGTGAAAATGAATGAAACTGTTGGTTATTATATGAATGTTTCTACATGTGTGAATGTAAAAATGAATGGAACTACAGATTGCTACATGAATGTTTCTACATGTGTGAAAATCGAATTGAACTGCAAGTTGCTAAATGTGTGAAAATTAATGTTGTTAATTTTGTAGGTTTGTAGCCTGTTGTAGGCTAATATCAATGGATGTTGTAAAACCTACAGTTCATAACTGAACTGTAGGTTTCTCATCCTGCGACCAGCCACAGCAGGTCTACAGACTGAAAGAAAAAAAAACTTGCAATAGGCATCGGTTATTTATTTAAAACTGATGACAAATGGTTACATCGTCGGATAAATAATTATAAACGACGCCTAATTCATGTGATGTGGCGTCGGTTATCAATAACTGACGTCTATTTCCCTAATGAGGCCAGACACCACAGCCGTATTGGCCAGCACAGTTGTGGCAGCGGGCCAGACAACACGGCCATGCTGGCCAGCACGACCGTGGCAGCGGGTGAGATGGCGTCGGTTATCACTAATAAACTAGCACTGATAGTGCCCCAAATGGTGCCCTTTATGTGGCATGAAGGTTTATGGCGTCAGTTTGAAAGCTAATAACTGACGCCTATACCCCCTTCTGGCACGAGAAGGGTTGTGGCGTCGGTTTGAGAACTGATGCCTAACGGTTGGCCTTTTAGCGGCGCCCACATAGGTGTCGCATTAAAACCGACACTAAAGGCCTTAAATAACTGACACTAAAGGTCGGTTATCTACTAGTGTTTATCTAGAACATATCCAAGAGTTACTACCTAAAAATACATGTCCATGCTTTCCCTATGCCTAAAATAGTGTATCCTAGATTGCAAATGTAAGTTCAACTTCATATTGTTATTTACCCATTTCGGCTTAATAGGTAACTCCCCATCACTGAATTGAATCTTTACTCAGGATTTTCTTTATCATAATGTGAGGGTATCATATTATACACAAAATTTCAAATTTAGTAGATATTTATTCTATTTTCTTGACATGGGGTGGATGTCTTTGATGAATTTTGGGAATATTCTTAAGTATGTTAGATATATTTGTTGAATTTACCTTGGATCTAGATTTTGGGTCTTTAATTCAATGGCATGGTCATGCTATGCTACGTGTTACAGGCGTTCATGCTCGTATTTTTCTTAGTCGGGTCATTGGGTGGTATTTTAGCATCACATCTTCTTCTTTCCAGGATCTTCACATTGTTGTTTTGTGCACTCAACACGTCAACACCCCCACTACCACCATCTCTGTGACAAACTGCATTTTGGCATAAATATGGTTTAATTACTCAATTACCTTAAATTATCTTGAATCTCTCACTCGAAATGTTTTTCATAGATTCGTGCTCTTAATGATCTTCAAAATCTAAGATTCCACTTTTTGAATCAATGTGATACACATATACGCATGAAACCCTAGTTTTGATATAACCTTGAACTATTTTATTAAATTCTTGATCATACATGCTCTTTTTTATTTGGAATTTTGCACACATTTTCCATACTCTATCGTGAATCTCTGGTTAACAAATTGAGGTCATTTGGACCTTTCTATAACTTTATATGAATTTTCTAAGATCTGCTCTCATTTTAGCCCTAAATACCTTCTTTTTACTCCTTTTCTGCCTTGTTGGTCTCGATCCATTCCTTCTTCTTCGCCCGCAGGCCCTATCCAACTAGATAATTTAGGGCGTTGGACCGACCGCTAGCCATGAGTCAACCCCACAACCAAGCGACTGTAGGATCAAGATCCAATGGGGCTAGGTCATCTCCTACCCTGGGTAGGAGACGGGGCAGGAGGGCTGTGAGCCGACTAGCCCTAGACGTGGCTCGACCATTCAAAACACTCCCTTGGGTTTTGATTCTTCTTTCCTTGCCTTACTCTCACCTTCTTGACCCTTCTTTTCCTTTTAAATTCTCGATATCATGGCTTAGAAGCCAAGCAAACTCGCCGCCAACCGTGCCAAAACCCAATTGCTTTGAAACCCTAAAATCCCACACAACCAGCCTATAAAAAATACCCTAGACTTCACATCTACCCCATGAATCTAACTGGCATCTCATCTCTCCCACTCTGCCTCTCTCACATGTTCCACTCTTTTGGTTCACCGCCACGCCACCGCGACCCAGTCAGGGCACAAGCGGGCTGGTTGTACTGGAGAAGTTGACTAAGACCTATAGGATCCCTGTTTCGGTCATGTACTGACTTGATCTGATGATCACCCTTCTTCCCTCTTCTCAATTTTTGATAAATATTTCTCCACTCCAACACAAAATGCAAATAATTTCTCATTAACATTTGTACTTATTGATCATGTGAAAGTTAATTATTGTTGATTATTGTTTGTTAGAGATATTTCAAGTGGTTATTTTCCTTCAAATATACATATCTTGCTCTTGTTTTTCTATATTTGTACTTGATGCTTTTGCATTTGACTTTGGGTCATGATTTTTTTTAGGAAAACAAGATGGAACATCATGAGGAACTGACTAAATCACTTCCTTCTCTTGGAGAACTTTGACACAAGGATGAATCTACAAAATCATTATTGGGTCAGTTAGTTCTTTAAATCTTTTGTATCATGAGTTATTATTTCTTTATTGTATATGTTATTGAGTGAAATCCATTTGGGCAACCAAGGGATGAGTTCTTAAATCTCTTTACTACTATCTAGGCAGTGGTATTGGGATTGGGGTAAGAATGTTTCTATGGAAATTGGTATCTATGCATACACACTCTCATATACATTAAGTAAATAATTTCTCAAGAGAGTCATCTCACTTCTCATCTTTTCTTTAAGGACTACCCCTAGCCACCTATTTGAAAGTAGTAGGATGACTTTTTATCTTCTCATCTTTGATAGAATGTCTTGACTCACAATGTACTCTCCCTATTTTTGGGTAGCATGGGGTAACAATAAAAATATGAGAAAAAAGGTATGGATCAATGTCATGCCATGATCTTATATTGAATTGAAATCCCTAATTGATACATGAAAGTACTCTTGAAGGTAATTTACTCATATCTAAAGTTTATGCAAACTCAATATCACCAAATTGAATACGAGTGCTTTTTATATTTAAGGTAAATTTGTGATATGGTGAAATAAGGTGGAACTCATGTTTTTACACCTCATGTTTGAAAAAATCCCAATTGATTGAACATGTGTTTCTCTTATTTTTGATCAATCCTCAAACATGAGCAAGCACATCTTTATATATATTTATGTATCATTCCCCATACCTTGATATGACTATTCCTTTGAACCCATACATCTTGTTGTGAAGACTTATTCCAAGAGATAACTTGCCTATTGACTATTATGCCTCTTTATAAGACTCAATTTTGAACAATATGAAGTCTTGGCCACACACGATTATGCTTAAGTCCTTCAGTTCTCAATTTGGCTTCTCTATTTTTGAAAGGCATTTCTTTCCTTGATCTATGAAAAGAAGAGAGCTATATTATAATCCCAATTTTGTAAAATATTTAAATTCGGTGCCCTATTATGCCCTTAATCTTTGTTCTCATGACCATATGAAATATAAAATGATACTTTGCCTTTTTGCAGTGATCAACATGTAATGACTATGAGTTCTAATGCACTATACAAGGGTCATAGTTGATTTATGACTCCCCTAGTCTTGGTCACATTCCTATTTATGACTACCTCTAAATTGTCATCTTCTTGATTATTTAGAGTTTGGAAAGGTAACCCCTTCCACCCAATTTGGATTCCTTGAACTAAGTCTCCAATAGGTTAGGTCTATCATGATATAGATACTCAATCTTGAATCTCAATTTTGTTACAATGTTGACCATAGCTTGTGGCTAAATTCCTAGAAAGACCTAGGTCTATATAATTCATCAGACCTTGATACCATTATAATGTAATTGGTGATTGATATCACTTGATCATTGCTTGGTTGTTGTTCAATTATTGAATATGGATGAATGATCTCCCCTATAGTCTAAACGGGAATCTAAAACCTAGCTTTGAACTATTTATACATATGATCTTGTATTCAATCTTCGACTCTCAATATTGATCTTGACACATTGATATCTTGAGGATTGAATGAGGAATATATACATAGGGTTGATTTCATAATATATGACCTAGGACTGGCTCGTTCACCCACCTTGAATATACTTGATGAAGAAATTGATTTTGAATCCTTGAAATATTGCTAGATTGTTGTTTGTGGGTGAATGACCACACATATGATCTGGATAGGAACTAAAACCCTCGACTAGCAAGTTTGGAACCTACAACTTGAATATTTGAATCTTGACTCTTAAATTATGATCTTGCTGATACATGATCTAATTTGATCCATGATGGATAATCTCGACTCTTGATATCGATCCTTACTCGATATTGACATTGCTTGAATTCCAAATCTATCCGTGAAGTACAATCTTTTGACCTCTTAATTATCAATACAAATTTGTAAGATATTGTTGATGCGATGAAAACTTTGAGGATATGATTTTTATTATATAGTTGAGGATTTTTTAATATTTGATGATATGACTTGGATTGGATAGTCCCAATTTTTTATGATTTTTTTAAATTTTTGGGAAAAATTCCTCTTAATGGGGGAGGGATATGACAAAGTGCATTTTGGCATAAATACCATTTAATTACTCAATTACCCTCAATTAACTTGAATCTCTCACTCCAAATCTTTATCATGACTTCATAACTCTTAAATATCTCCAAAATTAAAGATTCACTTTTTGAATCAATGTGATACACATATATGCATGAAACCCTAGTTTTTTATACCCTTGAATCCTTTGATTAAATTCTTGATCATATGTTCTAGTTTTGATTTGGAATTTTGCACACATATTTTATACTCCATAATGAATCTTTGGCCTAAATTTGAGGTAATTTGCATCTTCCTATAATTTTAAATGAATTTTCAAAATTTTGCTCTTGTTTTTAGCCCTATATACCTTCTTTTATACTCCTTTTCTACCTTGTTGGGCTTGGCCCATTCCTTCTTTTTTGCAATAGGCCCGATCCGGCTGTGTCACCGAGATAGCTGGGGATCAAATCCCCTTGAACTAGTGAATTTAGGACATTAGACCGGTTACTAGATGCGACCCAAACCCACAACCAAGCGACCATGGGATCAAAATCCAACTGTTCCAGGTTATATCCTACCTTGGGTAGGAATGGAGCGTGTAGACCGGGAGCTGGCTAGTCCTAGTCGTGTCTCAACCATTTGAAACACCCCCTAGGTTCCAATTCTTCTTTCCTTTCCTTCCTCTCACCTTCGCGGCCCTTTTTTGCCTCTTAATTTCTCGAGATCATGGGTTGGGAGCCAAGAAAACTTGATGCCAACCTGCCAAAACCCAACTCCTTCGAAACCCTAAAATCCCACACAACCACCCTATAAAAAATACCTCAAACTTCGGATCTACCACATGAGTCTAATTGACATCGCATCTCTTCCTCTCTACCTCTCTCTCTCACATTCCCCTCTTTTGCTCCGCTGCCATACCATTGTGACCTAGCAAGCGTACGGGCGGGATGGTTGTGTTGGAGAGTCAACCAGGAGCCATGCAATCCCGATTTTGGTCAAGGATTGACCCTATCCAATGGCCTCCCTTCTTCCTTATTCTCAATTTCTGGTCAATCTTCCTCCTCTCTAGCATAAATGCTAATAATTAATCAAACATTGCAAAAATCATGTCTTTTTAATTCTAACTCCAAAAGATGTGACCAAGTAACCAACTTTGATTAAAAAACACAAGGAATCGTTTAAAAATATTTTTGAGACCTAATTCTACATAATTCTCACTATTATCCCTAGAATTTGATCTCTTTCTTATATAATTTGTCAAATGACTCAAAAATCATGATTAATCTCTGGAAACCCTAATATTTGGCTCGGATGATTATCTTGAGACTCCAAAAATCATGACTTGACTAATGAAGAATCTAGATCTAATTTTGTTGACTTGTTCACTCTCGAATATGTTTTCTATACCATAAAGTGATGATTAATCTTGATGATGGGTTCTAACACTAGAATTGTAATATTGTGAATGTGAGTGTTCTAAATCTTGAAAACTCCTTGATCTTGAAACCTGGACCTCATCCTTGATGATTTTTGGATTAGGTTTGGATATCCATTAATTTTGATGATATGATGTGAGAATAAGATGTTGGACTTGAAAACTTTAATAGATTAGAAATATTTGTCAATAATCAGATACCACTTAAGGATCCCTAATTTTAGTCCTTGTGACCCATCCATATTTTTTACTAGAATACTAATGCATGAATATCTATTATTGTACTAGGGATTGACATTGACCTATCATTTGACTCTTGAGATCTTACTATAATCTTAGGTGAAAGGTATGTGTACTCTACTTTCTTAGAATTGGATGTTGTGATGTAGAGTAGGAATATGTACCTATAGATAAAAGTAATTGGCTATATACATGGTTTAATTACCTCATTCCCTATGGATAGAGTTTTGAATCGATACATGTATATGTTGATCGTTCTTCTCCCCATTTACTGAACTAGAAAATATACTCCTCACTATTGTTTCGTCTCTTGACTTTCCCCTTTTATAGATAGGGATCAAGTTGCAACCTTTTTCCTTTCCCACAGGGTCAAGTGGTCGTGGCCTTTCACTTAGGGTTAAGTGGTTCCTTCTAAGCTTCTCAGCTACAATTGGTATGTGGGATGATTGATTTTTGTTATGGAGTGTATTTTTTGTTTCATTATGTACATTAACATTTGTACTTGTTGATAATTTAAAATTTAGTTCTTATTAATTATTGTTTGTTAGACATATGTCAAGTAGTTATTTCCTTTTGAATATACATATCTTGATCTTATTTTTCCATAATCATACTCAATGCTTTTGTATTTGAATTTGGGTCATGATGTTCGATTAGGCAAACAAGATGGATCATTATGAGGAACTGACTAAATCACTTCCGCTCTTGAGGAACTTTGATTACAAGGACAAATCTACAAAATCATAATTGAGTTAGTTAGTTCTTTAAATCATTTGTTTTATGAGTTATTATTTCTTATTGTATATGCGAGTATGTGAGATCTATTTGTGTAACCTAGGGATGTGTGCATCCCTTTACCACTGTCTAGGCAGTGGGATTGGGATTGGGGTAAGACTCAATTTTGAACAATATGAAGTCTTAGCCACACACGATTATGCTTAAGTCCTTCAGTTCTCAATTTGGCTTCTCTATTTTTGAAAGGCATTTCTTTCCTTGATCTATGAAAAGAAGAGAGCTATATTATAATCCCAAGTTTGTAAAATATTTAAATTTGGTGCCGTATTATGACCTTAATCTTTGTTCTCATGACCATATGAAATACAAACTGATACTTTTCCTTTTTGCAGTGATCCACATGTAATGACTATGAGTTCTAATGCACTAGACAAGGGTCATAGTTGATTTATGACCCCCCTAATCTTGGTCACATTCCTATTTATGACTACCTCTAAATTATCATCTTGTTGATTATTTAGAGTTTGGAAAGGTAACCCCTTCCACCCGATTTGGATTCCTTGAACTAAGTCTCCAATAGGTTAGGTCTATGATGATATAGATACTCAATCTTGAATCTAAATTTCATTTTAATGTTGACCACAACTTGTGGCTAAATTCCTAGAAAGACCTAGGTCTATATCATTCATCAGACCTTGATACCATGATAATGTAATTGGTGATTGATATCACTGGGTCATTGCTCAGTTGTTGCTCGATTATTGAATATGGATGAATGATCTACCCTATGGTCTAAATGGGAATCTAAAACCTAGCTTTGAACTATTTATACATATGATCTTGTATCCAATCTTCGACTCTCAATATTAATCTTGACATATTGATATCTTGAAGATTGAATGAGGAATATATACATAGGGTTGATTTCATAATATATGACCTAGGACTGGCTCGTTCACCCACCTTGAATATACTTGATGAAGAAATTGATTTTGAATCCTTGAAATATTGCTAGATTGTTGTTTGTGGGTGAATGACCACACCTATGGTCTGGATAGGAACTAAAACCCTCGACTTGCAAGTTTGGAACCTACAACTTGAATATTTGAATCTTGACTCTTAAATTATGATCTTGTTGATACATGATCTAATTTGATCCATGATGGATAATCTCAACTCTTGATACTGATCTTTACTCGATATTAACATTTCTTGAATTCGAAATCTATATGTGAACTATAATCTTTTGACCTCTTAATGATCAATACAAATTTGTAAGACATTGTTGATGCGATCAAAATTTTGAGGACATGATTTTTTTATATACTTGAGGATTTTTGAATATTTGAGGATATGACTTGGATTGGATAGTCCCAATTTTTTAGGATTTTTTTTTAATTTTTGGGAAAAATTCCTCTTAATGGGGGAGGGATATGACAAAGTGCATTTTGGCATAAATACCCTTTAATTACTCAATTACCCTCAATTAACTTGAATCTCTCACTCCAAATGTTTATCATGACTTCATAACTCTTAAATATCTCCAAAATCAAAGATTCACTTTTTGAATCAATGTGATACACATATATGCATGAAACCCTAGTTTTTTTTATACCCTTGAATCCTTTGATTAAATTCTTGATCATATGTTCTCGTTTTAGTTTGGAAATTTGTACAAGTATTCTATACTCCATAATGAATCTTTGGCCTAAATTTGAAGTAATTTGCTTCTTCCTATAATTTTAAATCAATTTTCTAAGTTTTACTCTTATTTTAGCCCTACATACCTTCTTTTGTACTCCTTTTCTGCCTTGTTGGGCTTGGCCCATTCCTTCTTTTTTGCAACAGGCCCGATCCAACTGTGTCACTGAGATAGCCGGGGATCAAATCCCTTGAACTAGTGAATTTACGGCACTAGATCGGTCACCATATGCGACCCAAACCCACGACCAAGTGACTATGGGATCAAAATCCAACTGTGCCAGGTTATATCCTACCTTGGGTAGGAATGGAGCGTGTAGACCGGGAGCTGGCTAGCCCTAGTCGTGTCTCAACCATTCGAAACACCCCCTAGGTTCCAATTCTTCTTTCATTGCCTTCCTCTCACCTTCGCGACCCTATTTTTCCTCTTAATTTCTCGAGATCATGGGTTGGGAGCCAAGCAAACTTGACGCCAACCTGCCAAAACCCAACTCCTTCAAAACCCTAAAATCCCTTGCAACCACCCTATAAAAAATACCTCGAACTTCGGATCTACCCCATGAGTCTAATTGACATATCATCTTTTCCTCTCTACCTCTCTCTCACATTCCCCTCTTTTGCTCTGCTGCCACACCATAGTGACCCAGCAAGCGCACGAGCGGTTGGTCATGTTGGAGAAGTTGACCAGGAGCCATAGAACCCCCATTTTAGTCAAGGATTGACCCTATCCAATGGCCTCCCTTCTTCCCTATTCTCAATTTCTGGTAAATCTTCCTCCTCTCTAGCACAAATGCTAATAATTGATCAAACATTGCAAAAATCATGTCTTTTTATTTCTAACTCCAAAAGATGTGACCAAGTAGCCAAATTTGATTAAAAAAACACAAGGAATCGTTTAAAAATATTTTTGAGACCTAATTCTACATAATTCTCACGGTTATCCCTAGAATTTGATCTCTTGCTTATATAATTTGTCAAATGACTCAGAAATCATGATTAATCTCTGGAAACCCTAATATTTCGCTCAGATGATTATCTTGAGACTCCAAAAATCATGACTTGACTAATGAAGAATCTAGATCTAATTTTGTTGACTTGTTCACTCTCGAATATGTTTTCTATACCATAAAGTGATGATTAATCTTGATGATGGGTTCTAACACTAGAATTGTAATATTGTGAATGTGAGTGTTCTAAATCTTGAAAACTCCTTGATCTTGAAACCTAGACCTCATCCTTGATGATTTTTGTATTAGGTTTGGATGTCCATTAATTTTGATGATATGATGTGAGAATAAGATGTTGGACTTGAAAACTTTAATAGATTGGAAATATTTGTCAATAATGAGATACCACTTAAGGATCCCTAATTTTGGTCCTTGTGACCCATCCATATTTTTTACTAGAATACTAATGCATGAATATCTATTATTGTACTAGGGATTGACATTGACCTATCATTTGACTCTTGAGATCTTACTATAATCTTTGGTGAAAGGTACGTGTACTCTACTTTCTTGGAATTGGATGTTGCGATGTAGAGTAGGAATATGTACCTATGGATAAAAGTAATTGGCTATATAGATGGTTTAATTACCTCATTCCCTATGGATAGAGTTTTGAATCTATACATGTATATGTTGATCGTTCTTCTCCCCATTTACTGAACTAGAAAATATACTCCTCACTATTGTTTCATCTCTTGACTTTCCCCTTTTATAGATAGGGATCAAGTGGCAACCTTTTTCCTTTCCCGCAGGGTCAAGTGGTCGTGGCCTTTCACTTAGGGTTAAGTGGCTCCTTCTAAGCTTCTCAGCTACAATTGTTATGTGGGATGATTGATTTTTGTTATGGAGTGTATTTTTTGTTTCATTATGTACATTAACATTTATACTTGTTGATAATTTAAAAGTTAGTTCTTATTAATTATTGTTTGTTAGACATATGTCAAGTAGTTATTTCCTTTTGAATATACATATCTTGATCTTATTTTTCCATAATCATACTCAATGCTTTTGTATTTGACTTTGGGTCATGATGTTCGATTAGGCAAACAAGATGGATCATTATGAGGAATTGACTAAATCGCTTCCGCTCTTGAGGAACTTTGATTACAAGGACAAATCTACAAAATCATAATTGAGTTAGTTAGTTCTTTAAATCATTTGTTTTATGAGTTATTATTTCTTATTGTATATGCGAGTATGTGAGATCTATTTGTGTAACCTAGGGATGTGCGCATCCCTTTACCACTGTCTAGGCAGTGGGATTGGGATTGGAGTAAGAACGGTTCCATGAAAATCTCCCCTTCCCCACCACACCTACACAAACAAACACATGAACATACAACTAGATCATTGGAACTTGTATGTATGGTCTTGAAGAAAGATGTTCCATTCTAGTCCACTTGTTGTTGAGTATACACATCGATATGAAACAAGAACATGAGATAACTACACCATACTTGCCATAATTATCTAAGTTCCTAGCACTTGTATATTATGAGTGTAGGTATTTCATAGCTATATTTATTTTTTTTCTAGCTCCCTCTCGTGGATTTAGACCCAAAATGTAGTCGTTAAACAATGCAGCCCAAATCTGAGATAGGGGTGGATCTAGGGGGATGTCCCATGGACTTTAGCCTCCCCTATCAAATCTGAAACTCTGTAAATATCACTAATATCATATGCAAAATCAATATGTGTAGGGGTTTCCATAGATATGACATGTTGTAAATGTAGTTGGACTGCAACTTGTAGAGCAACCCAAGTTTGAATTCCACTCAATGCAAAATTTTGTCATTAAAAAATTAAATATTTTACACTCAGCCCCCGTTACAAGTACTAGGTAGTAAATTTAATTTAACCAACCCCTCCCCAAAGGACTTAACTTAGGATCTGTGCGGGGTGATTTGACGTGCTGCAAAACCACCTGCCAATGAGGGTCCCCTGTTTTTTTCTTTTTTTTCTTTTGCTTGTAGCTTTTAATCCATAATGAGTTTATTGACAAAATAAAAATCGTTAGAATCTTTATAAAAAGTACTTTTTAATAAGACGAATATTATTATATTTTTGAAAAATATAAAATTAAGACCAAATTTTAGCAGAATATGCTCATTTTTACTAGTAATGTAGGTAGTGACGCCTAATTTTCAAGATACGTGCATAATAAGAATAAAGAAAAAAATATACTTGTGAGGAGGGAAGTAATGTACCTACTACTACTAGTGATGCACCTATGTTACGTCGATCCATTATTGTGCCCACTATGCTTTCAATGCGACAATAGTTAACTAAACGAACTCATTTAACTTTTAATGCAACCACTATTGTCCTCGATGCGTCCACTTTTGATTGAATGTGCCCACTTTTGATTGAATGTACCCATTATTGTCCTCAATGCACTAATTTTTATTGAATGCGACCATTATTGTCTTCAATCTCCCCAATTTTGATTGAATGTACCCAATATTGTCCTCAATGCACTCATAATTGTCCTCAATGCTCTGAGTTTTAAGAATTAACACATGGGTGCATTGCTCGTATAAGTGTGCACATTCAACTAAAAAGTGAACGAATTCTGCTAAATATCAGATTAAAAGTTATAAATAACTTTTAGCTTTTTTTCCTTCTGCTTCACTTTCCTCTTCACACTCGTTATTGGTGATAATGCATAAAAATATATTTTTTTAAATATATGAATATTAATCTTATTGGATTGTATATTTTATAAAGAATCTAACCGTGTTTATTTTGTCAAAAAAATATTATGAATTAAAAATTATGCGTGAAATAAAATTTTCACTTCCTTTTTTCCTTTTTCTCTCTTTCCTTTCGGCACCTGCTACCTCATCCCGAAACTGCCTACCCCCTCTCAAAAACCACCGAAACCCAGCCTAAATCTGCTCCTACCACCCGTGTCAAAAGCGCATAACCCTGATCAGAGCGTCAAGTTACGATTTTCGCTCCCCAAATTCTAGGTTTCTAGTTCCGCCCTTGATCTCCTGGGGTGAATGGGACCCGCACTGGGTGTAGTGGACTTTCTACTCTGGATCAATCAAGCGATTTAGGGAGTTCGGTACGTTCCTGCGCAGGGAATGGTCGAGGTTAACGTTAGTCGTACTAACAAACAATTGCCCCACTTGGAATGGCAACAGCCAACAGACGGCAGACACAAGACAAGTGGGCGGTCGATGTGTCGTTTCTGTTCGCTGTGAACGGGTTGCCTAATCCCAATTCATAGCCACTCGCAAGATCTACCCACCAGCTCGTCCCACTCCTCACACTCACTTGTTAGCTAAAACAGAGAAAGGAGCGTCAATGGAGGATACTCAAGTCTACCCTCCATCTATCGTTTTTTTTGTATAAGCAGAGCGTATGGTTGCAAGAAGTGTAGCGACCACACCCTTCGGCATTCAATATTGGTTGTTGTATGGATATGTTTCTTGGCCGTCTATCATTTATGATGATGATTTCGTCGCCGAACCCTCCTACGAAAAGGAGGTTTGGTTGATTAAAGCAGGCCAACCACGAGTAGTGATTAGGAGGTAGCTAGCCATGAGGCGGAGAACCCTCAACCACTCAAAGCTGTTGATACTTGGCGGCGTACAGTTCATTACCTGTTTGTTGATCTCTACTTCTTCCTACTTGCACGCGAATGATCGTCTGACCTCCTCTCTAGTATCCTCCTTTTCCTGCTAAGTTAGTTTCTTGCTCTTCTTATCCCCTTCTAGATTTCTCTAATTCTCGTCTCTAACAGGTGGGGAATACACAGCTTTCATTTGCAACTAATTAGAGCCCAGACAACGCGTTCAACTCTTGAGGCTAGTTTGGTTGGGTGTAGTAGGGTGCAGTTGTGTGAGTTCGCAATGTAAAAATGTACATTAAACACACACTTTGTCATCCGGCTACACCCTACCAAACAGGCCCTAATAATCTGATCATCACGGGCAAAGCTAAGCAACAAATTAACGGCAGCAACGGAATCAAAGTACATCCCCCCCACAAGCCACAAGTAGCTGTATGACTCCACATCATCTGGCAAATTGCCGCGAATCCACTCCTTCAGGCTTTTGCCCACTATCTGGCCCCTATGTACCCTTTGACACACCCAGTCACCCACACGACACCCACACTTCCTTTACGTGAAGTAACCAAAGCCAAGTAGCCAACACATGCACTCACCCCCAACTCAAATGCCAACCGACAAACCAACTGCAAACAGCTGACCGGAGTGGTGTGAATGGAGTGGAGTCAAGCAGACCGGAGAGGAGTGTGTCTGTGTTGTTTACTAGCGCTGCCTCATCTTTTTTGCTTTTTCTTAATCGAAATCACTCCTGGCCACTAATTCCACCACAACATAGCACGATGTAACTGACCAGAGATTCTGAGATACCGCATAGAGAGGTATTTAAGAGAAGACCGAAAGATAGGGGTGGACTTAGATGTGTCCCTCCGCCGCTTTTCATCACAAAAATCCTCCTTTTCTGTACTGCAAGTGCAAAGGGTGGAAACGAAAAGAAAGAATGGATTAGGGAGGGGGTTTGGAGACTGTTACATCGCCTTATTATATGCCTTATAATGTGCGTATCTTATCCTCTTATGGGTGCGAACATAAACCATATATTTTCTTCACACCAAGAAATCCAGAAATCTAAATGTCTAGGTCCCTAAATGGCAATAGATATGGATATATATATAGCAGTATAAAGAACAAGACCGCAATTGGTCCTCAAGAACAACCATCCAACAGTCTCACATATGATTTTTCTTTAAAATGATGATACCCAACACGATGTCGGTCATTGTCATCATTGGTACTCTATGTCTTGACAGGAATGTCGAGAAAAGAAGACTGGAGAAATTAAAACGAAAACATGTGTATGTTGGACATGAACAACCATAGTTTTCAGAATGTATGCCTATTATCAGTCTTACTATAACCGCTGACAACACACCGGCATGACAGATAAATTGTTGTTAACATGCTGCATTAATGACGTCATCTACCTCCATCCTTTTGAACTCATATTCCTTTTAGCATGTTCATCTTCTTCTCGATCTCAGCTTGTGACATCACTCATGCATAACAATCATTGAAAGTTATTGTAAAAGGATTGCAAGAGTGTTCTAGTTTCATGTTCTTTATTCATGTAATGATTTGTAGATTGCACGTTTGGTAGCAATTTGTAACTTTGCCCCAATTTTGGATTTGGAATATATTTACTCGAAATTTTCCAAAAAAAAAAGAGTGTTCTAGTTTCATGATAGCATGTCCACGTTTGAAGACCTCATACCTAACACCTGAACTTGTACTAATTGACCCTTGTCTAGTGTGCACACCCAAATGGGTCAAATACCGCACCACACCAAATACGATGAAATGAGAATCAAGTTCATTTCATCATATAACAATTAGCCAAACATATATATTGTTGGAATACATCAAGGATGATTAACTAGATTAGTTATGAAAAGAAAAGTACATGAAGAAGAAGCGTACCACATCACCTACATGACACGAAAACACAGTGTGTGTAGATCATACATCGTGATGATGATGATGTTTTTCGGTAATTAGAACTATGACGCTAAACTAAAATGAGTAGAATTTAGAACAAAAGCAATGGTACATCAGGCACACAAATCAATAGCAATCACATTATCTTATTAGGAACTATCTATATAAAAATGAAGCATAAGATTCTCATAACTCATTTACCAAATAAAAATGAACTTTTTTCCATGTATTCAGCTCTATACTAAAAAGGATGAACATGTATCCGATTAATAAGCATGGTTCCATCACGTACACTTTGACCACAATAATGGGTGCTTCTAGTTTGATTACTAAATATATACATCTTAAGCATCACTAACAACCCCTCATCCTCATAACAAGTATACTTTATGTTTATCCTGATGAGATCAAGAATAAAACTCAACTTAATCCATGCAAACAATGCAATTGATATCTATAATATTGCAAGCATTATATCCATGTTCCATTATAACGATATAAATGTATATTTGCAGTTTAAAGGATTGTATCAAAGTGTATTAGAAGTGTATGAAATTTTTTCTTCCTAAGTGAAATATAAAACTTTTCCTACGACATGATACATGATACTGTCATATTTTTTGTTGAAAACAAATCCCAAGAAGTGCTTTTTTTCTAAAATAGATTTTTGGCTACTATGATTTATGTTATAATGCTTTTGTTTTGCATTCATTCGCAGATTATGTAGGAACAAATGTAATATATTTGGGTATAAATAAGTGGTGTATATTAGGGGTGGGTTCTTGATACAAAAGTTTTTTACTAGTTTTGCAACTTCTCAACATGGATTCAAGATTACAATAAAAAGCTAAAATTATAGTCCTTTTTTTCAATTTTCTAATCATTTAGGTCATTGTTTAACTTAATAAATAAATTGTGTATTGCTAATTCATATTATTCTTTAATAAATAAACCGTGTATTGCTAACTCATACTATTCTTTGATAAATGTCAAAAATACTAATGGTTGCAGAAAATATTAATATTGTATTTCTTTTCCGAAATCCCACTTATCTATGATTTTCCCAATTTTGCCTGATTTGACATGGTAACTCTAAATTTGGGTAGTTCTTTTCAGTTTCTAGATGTTCCAAATGTTGAAGGATCTATATACTATAATGGTTCACTAGATGAGTGGAATAGATGCATCCTAACCTCAATTTAGGTTAAAAAAAATAGGTTTTCTCTCTACTAGCTTGTCATCCCACTAGCTATGTGGCATGATATATTGGGATCATGATTGTTTTAAGTGACTGTGTTGTCCAGTTTGTGTGTGGATTAAGGTTTTACCTTTGTGTAGGTTTTTGAGGTCAATGATGCAAGTTACATTATAATGACTAAGCTATCATTCTAATAGAATATGAATTTCAGTCTAAATAATCATCATGAAGCGAAGATAGTCAATTAGTGTTTATGGTGGATGGTATCCAAAACCCTAGAAAATTCTTTCCTCAGAGGGGCTAATTTCATATTGATATTGGGATTCATGATTTAATGATGATTCTTTTGTGCTTCTCCAAATTTAGGAAGCTTTTTCCAACCTTTTGAAGGCTCAAGCAACTTTTGAAAAGAGATGGTAACCCGTGGATATACCTACATAAACCCAATCTTCACATCATGTGAGGTTCTCACACTACTTTGTCCTTACTCTAATTTAAATGTGCTTAGACCAAAATATACTTACTATTTAGAAACATTTCTAATATCCATACATCCCAAAACAACCCTTGCATGTTTATTTATCGTTCCCTACACTTCAATTTAAAACAAAGAAGGGTCATAACTAGATGGAAATTGTCCATAGTTAACTGGTCTTGAAATTGATATAGGGTTTGATGTGCTTCCCTCAACATGTTTAGAAAAATAATCAAGCTAAGGCCAATTCTTCACTGATTATCAGGGTGTTACCATGTGAAATATTTTGGGGCTTTGACCTTTCCATGACCAAAAAATTGAATATGAGGTTTTCATTAATGATAGAGAATATGCCATCAAAATATATATATTTGAGTGACTATCTTAGACATCATCCACATATGTTCGATACAATGAGATTAAAGATATACAATTTAACTGTACCATTGTATGTTCCTATGAAGTTTATATAGTTACAAGCTCCGTGGGTAGGTCAAAATCTATTGACACAATGTAGGTTAGATTAATATCTATTGATTTTGTTAACTTTTATATGTTTTGATTTTATCATATTTCTTACTTTTTTGGAAAAGTGTGCTCATTATATGAGTACCTATCAATTACCAACCATCTGGTGTATGTTTACATTCATAATTTAAAGCTAAAGGAAAATCCTTATATGTAGAATTAATCATAATTACTTGATTTATATTCTCAAGACACACTCTAGTATAATTTAATTACAAAAGTGACCCATATGTAAGTGTAACCATTTATAGAAAAATATAATAATTCATGCACGCTAGTTGTTTTGATTAATAAGATTAACAAAACAAAGATATAGTACATAAAAACCTCAATGTGATATTACTTTCAAAGAACATAACCCCTTCAAGGTAATTAGTGAAATGGAATTTTTATTATATCTAAAACTCATTTTATGACACAGTACAACTTTGACATCTAGTTATTATCATTTAATTAATGATCACGATCATATCCCTCTAGTTAATGATTAAATGTATTAGATGTATTTTATATTCTTACATGTTTTCTTACCTATTTATTCCACTCAAACCAATTTGACAATTATCTAAGTATTCACGGATAAAAATCCTTTCTCTAGACTTAAGCATAATTTTCCCTTTAATCAAAGCTTTTTATAAGACTCTTATATAAATTGACCTATTAAATTCTCCATGAATAAAATATTTAGATATGGAGCCAATTATATTTAGTTTCCTTTTTATCTCTCTTAAAAATATTATTTTAATGGACACAATATTCAATTAGAATCTATATCTTTCTTATTAAGTAAGAGATAAAATGAATACTTGTATCTAATAATTTCATATATCCTTGTCCTTTTTTCCTATTACAATTTTATAGCTGAAAGATACAATATTACAATCAAAGACAAGTTTCCCATATGTTATGTACTTAGAACCTTCTAGAAAGTCAGAGACTCAGATAATGAGAGTCTTTATTTCCTATCATGGGACATTCCAGTAGAAGCTTATTTCCTATAGGGTGCCACGTGGCTGAATGTTTCATTCCTCTAGTAGTGCACCCAAAGGACAATAACGTTCTATAGGGTCATCCAGGGCTTGAATCCACATTTTATTTTCTACTCCTAATCTGAAGAAAATTCATTCTCAAAACATCTTTCTCAATGTTCAAACCTCCGATAATAAGAAACAACTAGTATAACCCGTATATCCACCATTAACTAATGCCCCTTTCAATTCTATTAAGGCTTGAATTACCTCATCTACTTTAGACTCTATAGATTATTATCTAGAAGATTCTTCTTCTAAAACAACAATTATAATAATTTAGGAGTCTAAAAATAGCTAAGGATGCACCAAGAGAATCTAGATTTAGTTGTTCATTTAAAATACTAGATCTTGATCATGAAAAGTGATCAACTACTTAATAACAATTTGTTATCTATGTACTTTTTCAAATCACAATAAGTACTAATCTCCTTAACAACTACCTATATATATACTTATTCAACTTGCAATAACTTCTTATGCTAATCATTTATATCTTTCTTGTTTTTCTGTGGGGGGAGTGTTGTTGGGGTATCTTTCTTGTTTATGATACCATCATGTTATCAAATAATTTCCTTAAATACGTATTTTCATGGTTGCATGATCTATTACAAAGATTGGATCATGCTAAAGATGATTATATTTTATTTAATTAATCTTCCTTGAAATATGTGATTATGTCGACATTAAGGTAATTAATCTCCCACCCTTGTAAATATGTATCTATTCATCGAGTTGTCTATTTTCTTTCATT